>JAZKJV010011906.1:600000-1091617 GCA_037367405.1 Ottelia alismoides
TTCACCTGTTTGCTAAAAGATGAGTATATTAAATTAAATTGAAGTGCTTATTTACAACTTCAGTTCTTCACCTTTCTTTATTATTTCATTTTTTGAGTCCTGGATGTTTTTGCTATTTGATGTTTTTATCCACTGGATCAATTAGATTGCAGATTTTGGAAGAAAGAAGGTGTAAGTAAGCGTGTTTAGCGATCTAATCAGTTCCACGTTGGACGTCTTCCCATTGGTTGTAATAACGAATGCTCCCCTAATACCAATTATATTTTGTGAATGTAATTGTATTTTTTCATCCTCTTCCGTTTCTAATTGTTGGATGACACTATATTATAAATTAATTTCTAGAAAGAATATATTTCGTATGAGGAATGCAAACTTATATTATCCAATCATGTTACATGCAGATGTTTGCTTCAAACCTTCTTCATAAGATAGTGCACCTATTATTCCTATCCAAGTAGAAGATGGTGTTGATTGTGATGGTATTGATGATAAACAAGATGAGAACCCTGAATCTAATGTTGATTGCTTGCTTTCTAGAAAAGGAAGAAACAAAAGATCTAAAGTGCATGAAACATATCTAAAGTGCATAAAAAAATTATCTTTCATTGTACCATCTACATAATTTGATTTTTTTAGCATACTGGCCTTATCTAGTGCCAAGTTTAATCAAATGAAGGCTCGTGAACTTATTTCAAAGTTTATTATTGCACGTGAATATCTTTTTGGTATTATTAAAGGGTTTTGGTTCACCATCCTTCACCAAAGTTACCATCACAAGTGATTACATGAAGATTTTTCATTGTCAGAAGGAAAATTTGGAAAAAGTCTTATAAATATAACATGATTAGTCTTACGTCAGACAGATGGACATCAATTCAAACAATATGATACATGTGTTTAACTGCTCATTATGTTGATTCAAATTGAAAGTGTTACAGAAACACACTCTCAATTTCTTTGAGTTGGAGCCTCCACACACAGATATTGTCATTGCTGATGCTATTTTGAATTGCTTGGTTGAATGGGGAATTGACAGTAAAATCATTAGTATTACTTTGGATAATGCTTCTAGTAACGATGTTGTGAGGATATTGGTTGACACTTTTAGAGGAAGAGGGTGTCTATTTTTTCATGGAATTTTTTTTTTCATGTTCGATGTTCTGTATATGTATTAAACTTGATGGTCCAAGATGGACTAAGCATGCTTGACAATGACTTTCTAATATAAGAGAAAGCGTCTAATACTTGAAAAAGAACGCTTCACGTCTAAAAAAATTTGGCAACACTGCCAAGCAGTTGAATATCCCAACTTTAAGGGGATTATCCATGGATGTTTCCGCATGTTGGAATTCCGCTTTCTATATGTTAGATTCTGCACTTTTATACAAGTCCGTATTTCAAAATTACACGAGAAGAGATTATAATTATAAATTGTTGCCATCTGAAGAAGACTGGGAGAAAGTAGAAAATATTGACATCTTCTAAAATTATTTTATGAAGTCACATAAGTTTTTTTGGTACTTCATATCCAACTGCAAATTTATTTCTGCCTAAAATATGGAAAGTAGCTGAAATTTTAAAAGAGAAAGTGCAATCAGATGATGAGTATATTAAGAAAATGATTGTTGCAATGAAGAAAAAGTTTGATAAATATTGAAAATATTGTAGCCTTTTGATGTCAATTGCCACTATTCTTGATCATAGATACAAGATAAAGTCAATTGAATTTATGTATGAAAGAATTTACGATTCCGTAGACGATTAAGAATAAATTGCAAATTTGAGAAATGGCATGTCATATCTTTGTGAATTTTATGCTTAAAGAACTGTGAATGATAAAGAAACTCTCTTGATTAGAGTGGACAGTTCTCTAATTCCTTGAATAGTGAAATGACAAGTGGGGTTGAATTAGATAGTTATTTGGATAATATAAAAAATGAGCCTCCTGAAAAGTTTTATTTAGATGGATACTTGGAGGAGCCCACACTGAGATCCAGGAAAGGTGATCCCACTTTTGATGAATTGGATTGGTAGAATAGTAATTCATTGAAGTTTCCAATCCTTTTGGTGATGGATAGTGAAATTCTATCGACTCCAGTGATATGAGTTGCTTCAGAGTCATCTTTTAGCATAGGAGAGAGAGTTCTTACAGATTATAGAAGTTCTTTGTTACCTAAAACTGTTGAAGCTTTAGTCTGCACAACGATTGGATTCAGAATTCTCAAGATGTTGCCAAATCTTCCGATGTAAGAATTTTAGATATAATTTTCTTTTGAATTTTTTAGTAATCTTAAATTAATATTATTATTTTTCATATGTTGACAACTCTTAGGATAAAAGCTTGAATGTTGTTATTCCTGATTAGAACCGACCGTCTTTTAAAAACTAGTAGGTTAGCTTAGATATTTGAATTTTGATTCCTTTTATTATGTACACCAACTTTTATGTGACCAATGATATTGTTCATTAATGTCTTTATAGGGACTTTGGAAATCCACTTAGCGAGAAAACTATCTATTGAAATATTGATGCATGGCTTCATCTTGGATTTTGGAGTTGTCTTATTTCTGTTGTTAATGTGTTATTTGCTACTTTCTAGTATTTTTGTTGTCTTCTATTTGTTGGACATGCGAGCCCACGACGAGCTATTCTGCAATAAATGTTATTGCAATTCACTTCTTAATATGAAATGAAGAATAACTAATTTGCATAATAGGTCCGTTAGTACAATTAGGGTTATGTACCATGGCTATCTTAATGATCATACAACTGTTGATTCAATTATTGAATCATAGAGGCTGGTGCATGGATGAATATCTAAAGAGTTAGATTGATGACTCATCAAGCACCGTCAAATGATTATTAAGAGATGATCTCCAGCCTGAGTAGGAGATGGCAATCCTTTCTCATATAGGCTGATATCTGACCGACCTCTTGATGTAGATCCTCTACATAATAGGTGTCAAATTAGTTAGGTCAAAGATTTGACTTAACAAGATCGAGATAACCAAAGTCCTATGCCGTATGTTGTCACGATATAGGCACACATCCTCTGATCGGAGACAGATGTATTACTATATGTCTGAGTATGTACATTTGACAAACCAATAGGTTGATGACCTAACCAAGGTCTATACACCGGCGCGCTGGTGTGCATATAAGGGCATATGAGTAATACGATCTCTCAAAGGGATCATACAGGTTCATTTACTGAACCGGAAGACATGAGCTCACTCATGAGATATTGGGAAGAATAAAATTCCGTACACAGTCGTCTCGCTTTGGAAGCTTGTCTGAACTTGTAGATTTGATATATACTTTTGGAAAGTATATGATAAAGGCCTATGTATGATATATGCTATTGGAAAGTGTATGATCGATACCGACTCTCAATGATAAAATGAGAAACTTACTGATAAAATCCTGAAGTAGACAGTGTAAAGTTGATCTAATACTTCGGGTTTATTCTGAGTCTTCCAGTATGCAGGATGTACAGGTATTGGGAATACCTGAGGGTGATGTGATCATAAACGATTGTATAACCATGGTGCTTCCATTCCTAGGTAGTGATGAAACGGGTCTGGATTTTAGTGACTCCTCTCAATAGAGAAGTAATCTGATCTTGGTCCAAATGTTGGACATTGATCTGAATATGATTCAGATGCAATGAGAAGATTAAATTTGCGGTCTTGATTTAATCAAGCATCTATGGGAGGTCCGAGATCTGGATTTGAGATGTGATCTCAATATCCAAGTCACTATACGTGGAACAATACAATCGCCCTGTCCTTATCTCCAAGTATCCGCGGAGAAAGCGCATTATCCTTAAAAGAGTTCATGGATAATTTCATTGTTGATATGTGTATCCGAGCATTGAGAAAATTGATAATTGAATGTAATTTAATTATCATGAATAATATGAATTTGATCCATATTATAAGGAGAGTTATCTTATATAATTAAATGATGTGATTTAATTATCAAAGATATGAATAATGTGAATGTGAATCATATTATTTTGGCACATGAGAAAAGAGATCCAAGATGATTAAATGTGATTTAATTATCATGAATATGAATAATGTAGGTAACACTATCCATATTAATCATATATATTATAAATGTGATTTATAATATATCAGAGAGAGCATATTGTGATTTATATTTGTTAATTAATTATTGATGTGAATTGGATTCACATTGAATGATTAATTAAAAATATAATTTACATTTTGTTTTGGGATGTGAATTTGATTCACATTTTCCCAATGGCATGATTGCAATATTTCACAAGATAATTATGAATTATTTTTGTGAAATAATTTACAATTGTTGTTGTAAACCCTGGAGATATCATGAGATAATGGTATCTCATGAGATAGTGAGATCTCATGAGATAATGAGATCTCATGAGATGTTGGTAGTCGTCCCCCTTTTTTAGGGGATATAGTTTATCTCATCATTATCTCCAAGGATAAGTAATTGATTTGATTTGAATTGAATTTAAATATATCGATTTATCGATATATATTAAATTAAATTAATCGTCGTTGTGTTTTACAATAAGATCATAGCCATTGAAATTAACATAACTCAATCTCATCCATTGATTTTGTGTTGTCCATGGATTGCGATTCATGGTTCCCAAAAACGCTATATAAGAAGAGGCATCCAATGCTTTTCATGAGATACATGATTAATGAATGCTCTCTCTCTCTCTCACTCTCTATACGTGCCCACTCTCTCTATCTCTCTCATGTGGCCGTCCATCATGGATGCCCTAGAGAGATTCTCCATTGTCGCAGTGTCGTCGTTTTGCTGCCCGATCATTTGCTCGTGGATCTCCGTCTACTTCGGCGTGCCTTCCTCGTAAAGAAGACATCGTATCTCATTTGTCGAGATCAGGAGATCCGTGACTTGGATCTTCAACATGAATTGCGAGAAGGACGCGTCTCATCAACGCGCTCGTAAGCGTCTCCTCCGACGGATCGGACTTGAGACAAAAGGTCTCTTCGTTTAGAGACTCGATCGCAACCACGCTTCAATAGGTAATCCTGTTACTTGTTTGTGGTTTAGATGAAACGATCCGAGAAGTGTTCTTGGATTATGTGGTTTCATCACATAAAAAATTTTAATTTCCGTTGCCTTGAGCAACTAGTACGACTAGTCGCTCCCGATCGTATTCGATGCGATCATTACGCTTCTGTGATGCACTTGAAGATTTTTCACATATCCTTCAAGTGGCATCAGAGCCAGGTTGTCGAAGGTTTTGGATTAGATCCATGAACCTACGAAGATTTGGGCTCGATCGGGTTCGCGAATATTTCAGCATTTCAATTTTTGCAGCCCTATCTTGTGATAATTTTTCAGCCCTGTTTAAAATATTTAAACACAAAAATATCTCCTGGATAATGTTCCACTCATTAATTGAGGAAATAATGGAATTTGAGTTTGTGTGATTTGGAATCCGATCACTCAAGTTATGATGTTTTTAATAACCACATGTCCAATGTTTTGGGGATGGAGATTAGTGATGTAATTAAAGAGTTAATTACATATCCTAGATGCCTAAAAATGCATAATTATCACTTTGGTTCTGTTTTAAATCAAATTGGAGAACAAAATAAATTTAGTTTGCATTAATTGGATTTAAATTGATCGAGTTATGTTGATTTTAGTGAGTAAGGGCCACTGCTGAAAATTAACAAACTTGATCATAAACCTTGTGATTATCATTCAAATAGATTAATGAAAATTAATTGTTAATTTTCTGAAATGATTATTGTAAATATTTGTGAAATATTTAAAGATGATAATTATTTCCTTGAATGACATCGCATTAACCAAAATGATAAGATAGTTGATTTTGATCTCAATTGATTAATATGAAATCACCAACAAACATTGTTTTCATGAAAAATCTAGTTATCCTACAATAGTTGTAGGACAACTTTTACATGCAAAACCTTGTTGCTTGAATAGGATTGGGGATTTGTTTAGCAAATCTCCTTATAATATTATTAAAATGATTTTGATGAATATTATATGGTATAATTTCAATTGAAAAACCGATGATCATCTCAAGTACAAAGTGATTTATTTTGCATTATCCTTTCCCGAAGCGGATGTGGTGCCTAGTCGGGGAGCGTTGGGGTAGCAGGTTGCACTGTGTGTGGTCTGTCCCACTCCCATCGGTACTGGCCATGACATCGGGTAGGGTTGGTATAATGCTTAAGAAATCATGATGTATTTCTAATTATTAAAATTCGAAATAATACGTATTTGAGATAATACCATAATTCAAGTAACAATTAAGAATGTTTGTTGGATATTAATTAGATCATTAATTTAATATTATTAGACTAATTGGAATCCAATTAAAAGTTAAACACTCTATTTTTAATAGAGTTGTTATTTCCCTTGAAAGAATTAATCATAATGAATATGATTCATAATGATTAATTAGAATTCGAATATGAGGTGGAGGATCACATAAGTGACATCCATGGTCTCCCGTCAAGGCGAAGAGTTCCATCTCCAGATATTGCATGTAGGAGACGCCAGTCCGAAGTGACAGCTCCTACATATAATCCATTTGGATCAGGCTCTTCGCTTCTCGAAAGAGTAAGGTCGTATACGTAGTGACCCAATATCGGGTCCTCATATTATTGGGACGATATTGGATTGCGTATAGAGAGTATTGATCTTGTTGACGGTTGGTTCAATTAATGACGAGTCAACATCGCCTTAGGGGTGGTGGGCCCGGGTGTTAAAGACCGAATTGGGAGATGCAAGTTGGACTTGTAAGGTGGAATGTGTTCCCGCTTCTTTTTATCGGAGTCACAAGTTCTCATATTATTGGGATGCGACAAAGATAAGGAAGGAGATCCCAGATCTTGCTTGAGATATAATGGTAAGTATATCTCTTACATTGAAAGTGATTAAGGGAATGAATTTTCAGTGTTGACAAGGCAAGATAACTTTGATATAAAAATTCCTAAATCAAAGTAAAATATATATATATATATATATAAATATATACACTTATGCAAATTTCTTATTTCAGATAATCCTTCATAAAACCCACCCAATGTTATACTCAATAATAACCAGTAAAATATCATGGATTGGACTCATGATCCAGATATTGTACTTGCAATTGGATACATAATGTATGTTGTTGTAATGCGCAAGTTTCCTCATATTAATGTGGAATGACAATTAAATAGATAATAGGACTATAACCCTAGGGTGTGTATGTCTCTATAGTCTTGATCTCTCATCGAATGTACTTTGGATGTGACATGCCGATGATGATCATAATTATCAAATAATAAAATCTAAGAAGATATTATGGCATACATATGTGCTCTTCACATTTAATCATGAGTGACATGGTTCTCTGCATCATACAAAATGGTAGCTTATAAGAGATGATGTATTCAAAATGTTTGAATACCTACCCTAACCAATGTTTTAAGAGTCTAGATGGATGTAGACATGATGAGTATCATCATTCTACTATCTATACTCTAGTCATTCATGAAGCTTTATAATATTTATATTATATGAATTTAATGAAGCATGTATAAATGTTGAAATGCTCTTACATTGAATTCTTTTGAATTTAACATAAGAGATCCTTAGTCTTAAGCAATGGCTGTTTATAGATAATGGGAGCACACTGGAAGCATGGTTCAGATCCAAGATGAGAAGGAAAGTCAAAGAGTTGATTGTACTTCTATGACTTCCATATGACATCCAAAGAGTTGGATGAATGCCAATACTGCAATAAGATGATGTATTGATAGTATGACTATCAAGTCTATCTAGAATCCTTAGAGAAGGACTAGGATAGTGCATCAGAATAATCTACGTATAATCATTGAAATTGACTTTCTTATTTGGTAAAATAAAGTCTAATAATTGTATCCCAATCTTCTAACAACACATGCAATGGGTTGCATATGTTTTAGAAGACTAGAAAATTTGATCTTAAGGTTTATAGTTATCCACATGGATATTGATGCAATTGTTGCAACTATCTCTGTTGGATTGATAGACTTCTAAATTTCAGTGGGAGAGCCTTAGTCTTAGAGATTGTCTCTATGACCTAGATATTAGAATACACTCATTGTTTGTTTATAAATGGTTGAAATAAACATGAATTCTGAGATAAAATTATCATAAAGAGTTATGATGGATATATTTCAGATAGTAATTTAACATCTACTGGACTCCACAAAATTAGAAAATTAATGAATGGTTCATTAAGATTTCTAAAACTGAAAATTAAACCTTTAAAAGATCAATAAGAGGATGAAGATTATTTGACAATGATCTGGCATCAAGCCTTATACATTTGTCTATTGATTTGATTAATAGACTAGTAAGTGATGAAACTTTAGAATGTCTAAAATTTCAAAACTTACATACTTATGAATATTGTATTCATAAAATTTCCAATACACCCTTCTTTGGGAATGGTGTAAGATGTCAAGGTATTCAGGATCTCATACATATTGATGTATGTGGATAATCTATATCATAATGAACATTGTGGATACATGATATCTATTGATGATTATGTATGATATGAGATTTCTTATCTTCACCTAAGAAACCTTTGAAATGTTTAAAGATTTCACAATTTTGGTTTGGAACCAAAGTTTGAAGAAAGATGAAACGAATTTGATCTAACCTAGGTATCTTGTACCTGTTAGATAAAATTCAAAGAATACCTTATGGAGATATGAATATCATTTCTATCTCACTCCTCCTGATAAACCTAAACTCAATAGAATTGTAAGGAGATACAATTGGATCGTGTGTGACATGATTTGATCAATGATGAAATTTTTAGCATAATTACCTGTTAGTTTCAAGGTATATATGTAGTAGAGACTACATTATATATCCTTAATAAGATTCCATGCGAGCAAGATGGAATTGAGCACTAGAGAGTGCTACTTCATTAGGAAAATAAACGATGGTATAGGATACCTACTTTATAACCCTGAGATTCTTAAAAGATCCCATCTCTGAGAATGTGATTCTTAGATGATGACTCTCTTGAGAATCAAGATGAAAATGAAGTGTAGGAACTCATTTAATCTTGAGAAGATAATGAGGCTCCTGAAATCGGGAACTAAAAGGAAAATTAAAGATGAAACACTAATACTTCTTCAAATTAGTTTTAGGATGTATTCCATGTATCGATTAAGTCTGACAATGATCGGACTTCATGTGATGAAGCTCCTGAGGATCATGACATGGAAAGATGGATATTATCAATAAAGTTTAAAGTAGACTTCATATAGAAGTGTTGTATATGGACCCTCAAGGATCCACCTATATGGATAAGACCTTGTAAAGGTGTGAATGGATCTTCAAGAGAAAGAAGGAACCTGATGAGAAGGTAGAGATCTTCAAATCACAACTCGTAGCCATGAGCTACACGTTTGAAGAGAAGACATTGCTTAACTTGATCTTCAGTGACCATGCTTAAACTCATCAGAATATTGCTAACTATAGCTACACAACTTGACTTTGACATCTTCAAGAGGGAGGTCAAGATTGCATTCCTCTATGAATACCTCTTTGAGAATATTCAAAGAAAGTCTTCTTTTTTTAAGATACAAAAAATTCCAGGGACTAAGTGAGATTTTCACATGAAGTAGCCCCAGGGCTTCATGGTTGAGGAAAGCAAGGTGTGAAAGCAAAAGAATTCCATCTATGGACTCAAAATAAGATTTTTGTATTTGGAACATCAGATTTGATGAAATTATAAATGTTATGATTTCAGATAGAATCTTAATGTACCATGTGGAGCTTAGTGGGAGTGCCTTTGTGTTCATCGTGCTAAATGTAGATGATATCTTAATCATTTAGAATGATATAAGTATGATAATAAGTGTTTTATGATCTGGCTATTCCATAACTTGAGATATGATCTCAAGGATACCTCTTGGATCTTAGTCTGAAGGTGTTCAGAAGTAAAGAGAAGAGAGAGAATTGTGATTGTCACATTATTGGTACATCCTGGATATATTCCATCCAAGGAAGGCTCCTTTCCCTTAAGATTTGGTACTGACCAATCTGAAGGGATAACATATCAAGTGTTGATGATACCAAAACTGCTTGCCCTTGTGCATCAGTTGCTAGAAGCCTGATATGTGCTAGATATGTACGAAAAGCCAGATATCTGCCATGCAGTGGGAGTAGTAACGTGTTGCTAATCCTACTATGGAGATAAAACACTTGATTGCAGTACTAACAAAATCTTCAAAGGTGACGAGACTTAGAGATAGTAATCTCAAAGTTTTATCTTCAAAAGTTTAAGACCTTGTAGATAGTGATCTATAGGGGTCTTAACTGTAGATGCCTTAGGAGATAGAGATCTCCAGGAATGAAGGTATTCTGATAAGGATTATGGGAATACTGATTATAATAATTATTGAGCAATGGTGTCCAGGACACTATGGATTCGTTTGGTTGCAGGGTTGGGCAGGGTTGGGTACTATTCATAGGGCTGGGTGAATAGTAAACTGTGAGGAGGAAGTACCCCTGTGAATAGTACCCAACCCAATTCAACCTTGCCCAACCCTGCAACCAAACGAAGCCTATAAGTGCTTTAACAAGATTGAGTATTGGTTGCATAAGATGCAAAATTCGCATTGGATGCGAGCACTGTTACTGGGGATATGCAAGTACCGTAAAAGGACTTGACATAGTCTTTTTGGAACAAAGTGACTGATCAGCTTACCTAGCTATTTTCTAAATAGCCTATGATTGTCACATAAGGGATTTTTACCCGGCAGACCCTACAATCTTTTGCAATTGCCGCTACGACCTTCGAAACATCCTAATTCCTCCCTCGACCCCCTAAACTTGTTAACCTTTACCTTACAGACCCTGCGGTTAATCTCCATCCATTTAACCGTTAAAACTAACCGGATTCTGTTATCTTGTTTTACATTATACCCATTGTTTTTATCAAATTTACTATCGGTGCCACTCCCTCTCACCGACGTTTTACCCCGAGCGTCACCAGAAGCCGGGCGTTTGCCCCAGCACGCCGCTCGTCACCCCTCCCCTGTCACCTGCGAAGAAGCCCTGCTCTCAGCCCCGACCTTTTGACCTTTGGAACCTGCTTGAAGCCCTCTGCCCCAGCACACCGGCTCCCTACAAAGCCTCCCCCGCCGCTCGTCGCCCCCTCCCTCGTCATCCGTACCTCCCCTGCGAAGCCCAGCCCCCTACCCCCCTGCAAAGCACCCCCCGCCACCCATGCCTCCGCCCCCTCCCCTGTGAAGCCGCCCCTGCACTCCTCCTGGCCCTATCAATCCCTCGCTGCTGGAAGCATCCCCCGCCACCCATACATCCGCCCCCTCCCGCCACTGCACCCTCCCCTACGAAGCTCGAAGCCCCGTGGCCCCGTCGATCCCCCACCGCTGGAAGCCTCCCCCCTCCCGCGAAGCATCCCCGCCACCGATGCCTCCACCCCCCCTCCCATCCCCCCTCCCCTGCGAAGCCAACCCTCCCCTGTGAAGCACCCACTCATGCCTCCCCTCCCTGCGAACGCCGGCTGGAAACCCTAGCTCCTCCGCCGCTGGAATCCCCATCTCCTCATATATATCTATAAATTTCATCCCTAGGAAATATACATGGGGTATATCACTTCTGCGCCTTTCTTGTTAGTTATCAAGGGCTACAATGCCTCTCTGCTCTGGTGTTTTCATTTTGGATTGTAGATCTGTGGCTTGACAAGTCCTTGCGGGCACTACCTCGCCCTTTTGTTGGTCTGTTCATTCAGAGACTTTAACCCTTGCTTCCTCCTGTTCATTCAGAGACTTCGGCCATCGACGTTTGGGGCGAAGGAGCAGCTCCCAAACATTGTTGCTGCATTTTTCGAGTAGTAAAAAAGTCAGCTCTCCACAAACGATTAGCTTGCCTCCTTTATTTTATGCTTAGACACTTCATGTCTCCTTTGTGTGAATCCCCCATGTTGGAAATGCGAGCCCACGGCGAGCCATTATGCAATAAATGTTATTGCAATTCACTCCTAATCTGAAATGAAGAATACATAATTTGCATAATAGGTCCCTTAGTACAATTAGGGTTATGTACCATGGCCATCTTGATGATCATACAGCTGTTGATTCAACTATTGAATCATAGAGGCTGGTGCTTGAATGAATATCTAAAGAGTTAGATTGAGGACTCATCAAGCACCGTCAGATGATTGTTAAGAGATGATCTCCAGCCTGAGTAGGAGATGGCAATCTTATCTCTGAAGGCTGATATCTGACCGACCTCTTGATGCAGGTCCTCTGCATAGGAATAGAGATTCGGAGGTGTCAGATTAGTTAAGTCAAAGAGTTGACTTAACGAGATCGAGATAACCAAAGTCCTATGTCGTATGCTGTCGCGATATAGGTACGCATCCTCTGACCGGAGACAGATGTGTTTATGTCTAAGTATGTATATTTGGCAGACCAACAGGTTGATGACCTAACTAAGCTCTATACACCAACGCGCTGGTATGCATATAAGGGCATATGAGTAATACGATCTCTCAAAGGTATCATACAGGTTCATTTACTGAACCGGAAGACATGAGCTCACTCATGAGATATTGGGAAGAATCAAATTCCGTGCACGATCATCTCGCTTTGGAAGCTTGACTGAATTTGTAGGTTTGATATATACTTTTGGAAAGTATATGATCAAGACCTAGGTATGATATATGCTTTTGGAAAGTGTATGATCGATACCGACTCCCAATGATCAAATGAAAAACTTACTGATAAAACCCTGAAGTAGACAGTGTAAAGTTGATCTAATACTTCGGGTTTATTTTGAGTCTTCCAGTATGCATGATGTACATGTATTGGGAATACCTGAGGGTGATGTGATCATAAACGATTGTATAGCTATGCCGCTTCCATTCCTAGAGAGTGATGAAACATGCCTGGATTTTAGTGACTCCTCTCTGTAGAGAAGTAATCTGATCTTGGTCCAAATGTTGGACATTGATCTGAACGTGATTCATATGCAATGAGAAGATTAGATTTGCGGTCTTGATTTAATCAAGCATCTATGGGAGGTCCGAGATCTGGATTTGAGACGCGATCTCAATATCCAAGTCACTATACGTGGAACAATATAATCGCCCTGTCCTTATCTCCAAGTATCCGCAGAGAAAGCGTATTATCCTTGAAAGAGTTCATGGATAATTTCATTGTTGATATGTGTATCCGAGCATTGAGAAAACTGACAATTGAATGTGATTTAATTATCATGAATAATATGAATTTGATTCATATTATAAGGAGAATTATCTTATATAATTAAATGTAATTTAATTATCAAAGATATGAATAATGTGAATGCGATTCATATTATTTTGGCACATGAGAAAAGAGATCCAAGATGATTAAATGTGATTTAATTATCATGGATATGAATAATGTAGATAACACTATCCATATTAATCATATATATTATAAATGTGATTTATAATATATTAGAGAGAGCATATTGTGATTTATATTTGTTAATTAATTATTGATGTGAATTGGATTCACATTGAATGATTAATTAAAAATATAATTTACATTTTGTTTTGGGATGTGAATTTTCACATTTTTCCAATGGCATGATTGCAATATTTCACAAGGTAATTATGAATTATTTTTGTGAAATAATTTACAACATTTGTTGTTGTAAATCCTAGAGATATCATGAGATAATGAGATCTCATGAGATAGTGAGATCTCATGAGTTAATGAGATCTCTTGAGATGTTGGTAGCCGTCCTCCCTTTTTAGGGGATATCGTTTATCTCATCATTATCTCCAAGGATAATTAATTGATTTTATTTGAATTTAAATATATTTATTTATCAATATATATTAAATTAAAATAAATTAATTGTTGTTGTGTTTTTACAACAAGATCATAGCCATTGAAAGAAATACAAATCAATCTCATCCATTGATTTTGTGTTGTCCATGGATTGGATCCATGGTTCCCAAAAACCCTATATAAGAAGAGGCATCCATTGCTCTTCATGAGATACATGATTAATGAATGCTCTCTCTCTCTCTCTATATATACATGCTCACTCTTTCTATCTCTCTCATGTGGCCGTCCATCATGGATGCCCTAGAGAGATTCCATATATGCCCTAGAGAGATAATGTGTATATTATAATCTTCTTGCATTCTTTAATATTTGAATAAAATGTTTACCTATTTCTATATAGGTTTATATTCTTTCTCAAAAGAAAGGTCTGAAATAAAAGTAAAGTTGAAGGATTAATAAGTTAATATATATATATATATATATATATATATATGAGTTTAATGGGGCTGCCCCTTGCGGGCAATCAACAATGGCTGCCCCCACGCCTTTTTCGGTGCTTTTTTTATTTTTTTTTGAAAAATATCGTCATGTATATTTATCCTTATATCCCTCTTATACACCATTCGAATTTCGTCAGAAGCAGAGACTCCTACGACCTCCATCGCGTTGGTGTCGATTTAAAAAATCTTGTTACCGTTAAAAAAATGGCTGCCTCGATTGAGGCCGTAGGAGTCTCTGTTTCTGAGGAAATTCGAGTGGCATATAGGAGGGATATAGGGATGAATATACATGGCGATATTTTTAAAAAAAATAAAAAAACATCGAAAACGGCGTGGGGGCAGCCCCATTAAACTCTCTCTCTCTATATATATATATGTATGAGGAAGTCGCAACATTCTGCGCAAGGTATCTTCCAGAAGACGTGGAGACAATCCACAATAGATTTAAGAGGAATGCGGCAATTTACTTGGAGGAAGAACCTTGTATCAATATCTTTCTCAATCCACTCAGCTCATAAGAAAAGGTAACTGGACGTTTCTTATCGAAACATGAGAAGGATGCTGCAGAGTTGTACATATTAGACTGTTGCGAGGAAATAACACAATATGTTGAGTACATATTTGTATTACTTTATGTATATATGCAAATTCAATTTCAAGTAATTCTGATGTTTCTTTTACTAATTTTAGGGAATTTAGGAAAAAAATATCGAGGAAATCCTATGTATTCATATGACGAAGTTCTGAGCATCTATAGAAATCAATTTCCAGCTTGGTTTAAAGACCGTTCAAAACAGTTGGAAGGTGGTGATTATTATACTCATATTTTAAAATATTTTGGAGAAGGACCTGTTTATAAGGTCCGATCTTACAACTCTTGCTGCAGTAATGGTTATCGTCTTCATACCTTCAATTCCGGTAAATATTTAACAAATCAGAATCATGGAGTGATGGTTCATGGATCTTGTTATAAGAAAGATCATATGAAATATTATGGAATTTTAAAGGAGATACTAGAAGTGGAATATAGTATTCCAGGCTTTAATAAAGTAGTTCTCCTTTTGTGTGATTGGTACGAACCCAATGGGGGTGTAGTACTCGATAGGAGAAATAACATTGTCGACATGGTACCAAGAAAATTTATATACAGATTTGAACCCTTCGTTCTAGCTTCTCAAGCGGATCAAGTTTGTTATCTCCCGCAAGTGTCAAAGAAGAGAAAGAGTGTTGAAACTTTAACTGTTGTGAAGATAAATTCTCGAGGCTATATTTCTAATGATTACACTCAACATGAAGATGACATAAATGAAGCATTCACACCGACACATGAACGAATAAACGTAACAAAAAAAGTCCCAATCATCGAATCGATTCGATTGGTTGATAATGGGGTGTTTTGTATTGACCTACGAGATGATACCGACTCCACAAACGATGATTCAGAAAGCTCAAAAAAACGAAGAAATATCATTTAATCCCACCGAAGTAAATGACGAAGATTAGCTGTAAGTTTTATTACATTATTATAATTGAATTAGCTAAAATCTTAAGTAATAATTAAGTAATTAACTATTACATCATCATTACAGGTTTTGGATGTGGTGGGTCTTATGGATCACATCGATCCAATCGTCCATCCTCCTCAAACACACCTTCGTCCAATAGGCAACCAACCCCGGATGTTGTTTTAGATTCACTGTCCGACGAGGTCCAGCGGGTCATAGCCTACTACGAGTCTCTTGGTTATCCTCCTCCACCCTTTTATATAGGTGTCTATGGAGAGCCATCTACCTCACCCGCTGAATTCCTGGTCCCGGTCCTGATACCTGCACGGACATCGATGGGTTCTGATTCTCCTTCTTCTGGACGTCCGAGCACCTCCGTGCCTTTACCTACTGGAGCTGAACAAACTTCATTGTCATACCCTTTGTTGGAGGTCGCGGCAGATGGGAGGTAAGATTTTAATAAATTTTATCATTTTAATTTTACTAAACAAATAAATTATATAATATTTACAAATTTTACTAAATGCAGGGATTTTTTGAATAACAACAGGGTGGTAAAGGAGATAACCACCATAATCAAGACATACTTGACTAGCATGCAATTTAGATAGTGTCTCATCCCTTCTACAGAATAGGAGAGACTGTTTGAGATGTTTCTGTTAAGAATAATTTCTAAGAAATAATATATAATTTTTTTGTTACGTTTTCTTCTGATATTTTGCAGTGATTTTCAGATAGGTATTGCCTAGTTCGGGTCTGAGGAAGGAGGCTTATCGCCGAGCCTTTATTCGTTTGGCGGAGAAGAGAATGAGCGATACATTTTTCAAGGCAAGGAGAGACTCACATGCGAAGACGGGATGCAGGGAGATGAATTTTGAGGAGATGAAGAGGTTCCCGCCAGCATGGTGTACGGAGGATATGTATTGTATTTCTTAAATAATTTATGATATACTTTTTAAAGTAATCAATATTCATAACATATTCCTTACAAATGGGCGAGTTTTTGTGATTCGTTGCGGATGCGGAGTTTGGAAGGAGATCCAAGGCGGGAAGGACAAACCGCCAAAAACAAAAGATTAAATTGACAAGTGGCTCTAAAAGCCACAATCAGATTACAACGAAGATGATACTACAATATAAAAATCAATTTTTCAAATCTACTTTAATATAATGCCATGGTGGTCTAGGTCTCACATGAGTGGGAAAGAAGGTGAGTCGCAATGGTCCACTCCTGAAGCAGGAGAATTGTCGGTAAGTCTTTTAATTTATTTGCAATTGAAAGATATATTATAACTTATTCTTCTCTATTTCATTTTGTATTTTAGGATCGTTATTTGACACTATCTGTAGAAAAATGGGGTGGTTATCCAACTGCAGAGCAACCACCATTTGATAAAGTAGTCTGGAAGCAAGTATAGATAAATATTAATTTACTACATTCATTTTTTATATATAATTTCATATTAAACAATGAAAATTTTATAAAGTATTGGAGGAGAGGGACGTTGTGGCGAACATGAAGCAAACACTTGGTGGTCTTCCTCCATACTATGTGGAGGAACATCGTCATTCCTATTGTACGTACTCCCAGCCGTCGTACACAACCACATTCGTCCCAACCATCATGCCAATGGAGTCACAGATGGCGATGATGGTGGAGCAGGTGACGAAGCTCTGAGAAGATTTCACGACGTACATGTAAGTATTCTACGTAGAATGAGAAATAATTTTATATTTCTATATCTTCAAAACACAAATAACAGGTATATATATCCTCCATATATAATATAGGTCAAAAGGGCGTTCATCTCAACTTGAGGAAATTGAATCGGATGACCATGAGGAGTAGAACGATCCTGAAGAAGAGGCACACATGTATGCTAGGTTCAAAGAGAAGGAGAATGAAAAAAGAAAGCAAAGCATGGTTTAATATACAAAATTTTTAGATCAAAGAAGAAGTGAATTTTTGTTGCTATTGGCTTGTTTTGTTGTTGAACTTTTAGCACGTATTTCAATTTGTATGAACTTTGATAGAATTTGTTGTAATTTTACTTGTTGTTGTTCTTTCGAACATATATTTGTAGCTCTTAAATATGAATGTTTAGTTTCTAAGTTCATGTATATTGTGTGAGTTCGACATGTCAATGTTAGTTAATTTAGTTGATGAACTGGTATACTATATATACTCTTATTGACTCTATTAAGCACCTGCAGTGGTTTATTGGCAGGCTATACAAGTTCGACGGGGCATCTAAACCCAACCGAACCTGTATTTTTTTTTTCTGCACTTCAGTTTGGACGAGCACATGTACTCGTTGTAAATGATCGTCATTTTTTATATGGGAGATCATTTAGGAGAGCACATATGTGCACGCTTACAAGCAGGCGAGGACATAACGTCTCCATGTGCTTGCCCACCTGGTTGGACGACTCTCGTATCGACGACCATGCATTGAACGAGCACATGTGCTCGCCCAGTGTACGGGCGTGCACATGGCGTGCAATTGGCGTGTACATTACGAGCCATCATGTGCACGCCAATCTTGTCTTTTTTGTAGTGAATTCAAACTTTACAAAGGTGTTTAGAGCCAGAGCTACCATCAAAAATGATTGTATGAAGATTTTTCATAGTCAGAAGGAAAATTTAAAAAAAAAGCCTTATTAATGTACACATGATTAGTCTTACGTCGGACACATGGACATCAATTCAAACAATAGGATACATTTGTTTAACTACTCATTAAGTTGATTCAAACTAGAAGTTACAGAAACACATTCTCAATTTCTTTGAGTTGGAGACGGCACACATATGTATTGTCATTGTCAATGCTATTTTGAATTGCTTGGTTGAATGGGGAATTGATAATAAAATCATTAGTATCACTTTGGATAATGCTTCTAATAACAATGTTGTTGTTAGGATATTGATTGACACTTTTAGAGGAAGAAGGTGTCTATTTTTTCTTGGATTTTTTTTTCATGTGCGATGTTCTGTGCACATATTAAACTTGATGGTCCAAGATGGATTAAGTACGCTTGACAATGCCATTTCTAATATAAGAGAAAGTATTAAATATTAAAAAAGAGAGCTTCACGCCTAAAAAAATTTGGCAAGATTGCCAAGTAGTTGAAGATCCCACCTTCAAGGGGATTATCCATGGATGTTCCCACATGTTCGAATCCCATTTTCTTTATGTTAGATTTATGCACTTTCGTACAAGTCTATATTTTAAAATTATACGAGAAGGGATGATAATTATAAATGGTTGCCATATGAAGAAGACTGGGAGAAAGTAGAAAAAATTCGACCTCTTCTAAAATTATTTTATGAAGTCACACAAGTTTTTTTGGTACTTCATATCCAACTGCAAATTTGTTTCCACCTAAAATATGGAAAGTAGCTGAACTTTTAAAAGAGAAAGTGCAACCCTATAGTGAGTACATTAAGAAAATGGTTGTTACAATGAACAAAAAGTTTGATAAATATTGAAAAGATTGTACTCTTTTTATGTCTATCGCCACTATTCTTGATCCTAGATACAAGTTAAAATCAATTGAATTTATATATGAAAGAATATATGATTTCGTGGATGCTCAAGAACAAACTACGAATGTGAGAAATGACACATCATATCTTTGTGAATTTTATGCTTAAAGAATTGTGAATGATAAAGAAACCAATTGATCAGTATGGACAGTTCTCTAATCCTTTAAATAGTGAAATGATAAGTAATGCCGAATTAGATAGTCATTTGGATAATATGGAAATCAAACCTCCCAAGAAGTCTGATTTAAATAGATACTTGGAGGAGTCCACACTGAGATCCAGGAAAGATGATATGACTTTTGATGTATTGCATTGGTAGAATAGTAATTCGTTGAAGTTTACAATCCTTTTGATGATGGCTAGTGGAATTCTATCGATTCCAGTGACATGAGTTGCTTCAGAGTCAGCTTTTAGCACATGAGGGAGAGTTCTTAAAGATTATAGAAGTTCTTTGTTACCTAAAATTGTCGAAGCTTTAGTATACACACCGATTGAATTTGGAATTCCCAAGATGTTGCTAAATCTTCCAAATGTAAGAATTTTAGATATAAATTTCTTTTGAATTTTGTACTAATCTTAAATTAATATTATTGTTTTTCATAAGTTGACATCTCTCAGGATGAAAGCTTGAATGCTGTCATTCTTAATTAGAACCTCCCGTTTTTTGAAAACTAGCAGGTTAGCTTAGATATTCGAATTTTGATTCCTTTTAATATGTACACCAACTTTTATGCTGATTGATAGTATTGTTCTTTAATATTTTTATAGGGACTTTGGAAATCCAATTAGTGAGAAAACTATCTATTGAAACATTGATACATGGTTTCTTCTTGGATTTTGGAGTTTTTTTATTTCTATTGCTAATGTGTTATTTGCTACTTGCTATGTTTTTGTTGTCTTCTCTTATAATACTTGCTAATTGTTAGTATTTTTTTGTTATCTATGATTTTGACTGTATATTTGCAAGAAAATGTCATTGTATCTGAATTCTTTATGAGATTATTTGTTAAATGCCAATTTTTGGAATTTATATTGTTGTGTCAATCTTGTGATTTACTACAATGACTTTTTTGATATTGCCAGACCACTAGACTAGTGGCTAACTGGTTGTAGACTCTGAAGTATTATCAGGAAGAGTATTCAAGAAATGTATATACTCCTCATTTTTCTTTTTTACCATGTATAGCTATCAAGTGGATAATTTACTGATGTGGTCGAGATGATATATTGTCAGCATCATGTGGATTTCAATGGAATTATGGTCTATGGACAATAATTAAATAGCCAAACATTAGAGATACTAGTGATAGATAATTTTGTTCTTATATTGGTATTTTGATAACTTTTTATTCATAGATTTTTAAGATAGTTTTATTTCAACAATTGAAAATTATTAAAATATTTTTAAGATAAATTTATAAATTATGATATATTATGATATTGGATATAAATGAAAATTCTTAACAACGTGAAAATCACAACACACCAAATTTAAGACTATTGAACTATCGAACTTGCTCATTTTAAGATGTTTTGCTTTAAAATATTGGTAATGAACTATTAATGAATCGAACTCAAACATTCGTTATGCAAATGAACTCGAACTCAAACATAAACTACCGTAGCTTTATCGAACGGAACTCGAACTTGAACTCGAACTTCCTTAATGTACCTAACGCGAACTTAGGTATGTCTGTTGCAGTTCGGTTTGATTATCACCCTTCATGACTACTATTTGTCATACATCCACACCACCTATTCCATAATAACAATCACTTCTTTTACAATAACTACTACTTATTCCTAATTATGCATCTGATTCTCTCGATGGTGTCAACTTCCTAGGAAAATCGGATGACAAATTCCTTAGCAAACATATTTACTTTACCCTATCCCATGAAAGGATTTCAGCGAAAATTCACGCGAAGTTTTGGTCACCGGTCTTTCTTCCTAGGGTCTCGTTTCCCCTTTGATTTGTGGTACACTAAAAAATCATTGCCTATGACAAGCTGCATTTATTCAAAACAACCATTGTAAAAGCTTGCCCATTATGCTTAGTTGAGGCTGAAACCCCAGAACACATATTCGAAGATTGCTTTTTTCATCAAGCAAGTACTTTCACTATTAAACATTAATTGCATTGATAATTTCTTTCCTAATTTTTTTAACAAACCAAAAACTTTTTAGAATCGACCGTCATATTGATCGATAAAATCCAAACATGCGTCGATGGTTGACTTGAGAGGAGCGATGTACGAGGATTTTCCACCGTAGTTCCCATTAACCCTCCAAAATTGCAAACGATGTGAGTTCTCTTATTGAACATCTGAGTTGATTCTTATTTGTGATTTCACTTATTTCAATGGCTAATCCTTACATTACATGTGCATCATTATATCTCAAAGAAGACGAGAAGGCCCCCTTATCTTTTCTTATTAAGCAGTTATACTAAGTATTGGGCATCTGGGTGAGTGCTTGATTAGGAAGTGATGTTTGTTTTGATGTTATAATGCGTTGAGGTATTTTTTAAATGATGAAACATGATATTTTTCTACTAAAAAATAAAGACTCCAGAAACATAAATAAACCCCTTGTTCTATTTTTAGCCCATAGCACAAAATAACAAGAATATGAAATAAACCCTTTTATTCATCATTCCTCGTTCCACCTTCTTATCTCACTTCTTTATTGCACAAGCAATTGAAGTTACACTTTATCCTATTGTCCAACTTAAGTAGCTCCACATGTTATCCCAAACGGTTCAAGCTTGTCCTTCAACTAGGCATGTCAATCCGGGTATACACATTAGATATAGATCTGAATCTGTTCCATTTAACAAGCCAAAACCCGCCCCATTTATTTTTGGACGGGTTCAAATTTCAAATTTTAATCCACACCGATATGGATAGGGGTTTGGAATTGCCTGTGGGTACCCGAATCTGAACCCACCCTAAACCTGAATAAAAAATATATAAATATAGCTACATGTGTTACGTTTTAGTCAAACTCATTAGATCCACTTAATATCTAATACCTATCTATATAAAAATCTTACTCAATTTTCTCCTTTCCATCTATTTATTTATATTTGACTATATTTTTCTATGTTCAACAAATAAAAATTAACAACCTATAGAGTTAAACACTTTATTTATATATATATATCTTTAATATTTGCTACACATTGCACATCTTTGTGTACCACCATATTACATAATCTCCCAATATTTAATCTACGTGTGAAAATCGTATGTACATTTATGATGAGCTTAAAATTTTATTATGTGGAATATGTGGGTATCCATTTGTGGGTACCCATTGAGTACACGAGTATCTGCCGGGCATATGGCTACCAGCTAGAAATTACACGTTTAATAAATGGACGAATATGAATAATGATTTTATAAATGAGTACGAATTTGGGAATATTGATACCCACTCCAAACCCGACCTACTGACATCCTTACTTCAACCTAGACACTCCAACCGATACTCTTAGAGAGGTAACGTTGAAATATTTGCTCTTGCATGCATAAGATTTATATGCTCCTTACATCAACACTTGGGTCCTTGCATCCAATTGGACGATCTAATGGTTGACAGTGAACCGTCCATTTAAACCTTCTTCCTAAATGCAAATGACTCTTCTTTATATACATTCACCAAATTATCATAATATAAATGTGAACTAAATGTGATCTATTTCTGACTTTTTACAATTTTACCCCTATCAAAATATTGCAATTATACTTAACTACCATCCTGTCTTCACCATATTTACACTACAAATCTTGGTAAAGTTTAGTACTTACATAGGTTATAATAGTTTTTCATGATTAGTTAATTTATCAAAATTGTTGCAGCAACAAGGAAAATCATTTCCAAAAAAAGTTTGTAGAGTTCTTAATCCAAGTCAATTACGAGAAGACAACTTATTAGTTAGGTACATAAATAGAGAATAGAACAGTGGGTATGTTTTTAGATATTTTTATGTGTATTTGTGAGTTTGTATCTTATTTTCTAAATAATTTTGTGTTTTAAGGTATTTTTGAAAACCAATTTGATTTTAATTGTTATCGATTTTTAGTTTTTTTATTTATTTTTGACAATTATATTTATTTATCAATTTATTTTGCATTCTTAATGAATTTTTGAAAAGATATTTATTTTTTTATAAATGAAATTTGGTTTATTTTTTTCTTTTTGGATGTTTCCTTTATTGTTGGCATCTAATATTTACGGAATATGAAGTAAAAGTATTTTGATTTTTTATTTATCTCCTACTATTTTAAGTACTTTTTTGAGATTTAATTTTTTATTTTTATTTGTCGAAATTGTTTGAATGAAAATACTGCTTATCAATTTTAATATAGAGTATTAATAGTCTATTTTATAGCTATTGCTAAAAGATGTATATGGAGCTATTTTTTTCATTTAGTACACAATATAAGGAATAAAAATAAACATGTTCTTTTAGGTTTTTTTCCAAAATTGCCAAGTGTTTTTAAACGTGAAATTTATATTTATTTTTGGAATTAAAATAATAGATATGTATGGTAAGATACAATGTGTTTGTAATTATTAGAAATTATTGTTATCGATATCACCTATCATGAGTTTTTGATTTATTATAAATAGTAAAATATAATATTTTTGAAAACTAAATACTATACAAATACTAAATAGGTATATATGCATGAAAAAATATAGTTTTAAAAAACTTTATTGCTTTGAATTTTTTTAACATATTCCACATCTTTGTAGTATTTGATTTAATTAGCGTATAAAAGAAAGGGATTTTTTAAAATAAGATGCACGATAGTAGATCTCCTATAAATATATTCGATCTAATTTCCCTAGGTTCTAATCAAATAAATTATGGCTTAAATAAACTTAGCAAAATAGGAAGCAAGGAAGAAAATATAGATAAACAGGAATACAAAACCAAAAGGGAAAATGTGAGAAAATAAGAGAATGTGGTGCTATTTAATCTATAATAAAAACTTCAAGTTAAAATGAATTAAAATGGGTCCTAAAATAAATGATTTACTATAGGGAATGATGTGCTAATAAAGTATGTTAAAAATGCATCAACTAATTCCATGGAGGGGCTACTTTGCAAAATTCAACATCAACCAGGGGGATTTTTTTACAATTTTTGAGGCAGGAGAATATAATTGCAAAAAAATTGCATTTTCCATCAATTCAACCACTAGTAGGCATATTTTTGTAGAATATAGATTTCACCTCCTCTGTATTCAAGCTAGAGGACTTAGTTAACAAGTGAAGAAGCGGTTATTAACATGCAGGTATCCTCTAATCTTTTCAAAAGGATACGGAATATTTCTCTTTCAATAGGCAACGGGACCGAAAGAGCAATTAACTACGTAAAATACCCTTAAGCGAGGTTTTTTTAGAAAATTGACAAGTTTGATGGATTTATTGCTAAAACACAAGGCTCATGACCCATTAACTAATTGTAGCGGCTTTTCTTCTATAGGACTTGGCAATCCTTTGCTCAAATGCGTGATCTTCTAATGTACTTTTCTAAGATTTGATGCTTGAATCCTCCCTATGTGCATTTGGAGCTTCATCATGGAATGGGCTCCAAGTTTATGGAAGATGATAGTGATTGAAGAGGCTTATATCTCTTGGATAGGGAAGATGATTAGATTCTTAATTTTTTTATTCGATCAATCAATGTAGGCCATAATACAATCATGTATTTAACTTAATACCACTCCCAACAGCTGGAACATGCGAGTTAGACACATCAAATTGACTCCAATGAAACGAGTGTACTAGTCATTTTTATCATGGAGAACAAACATGGAGATCAAATTTATTATACCTAAGGTAGATCATACATCCAATGTACACAAAACATACCTCTCTATCTTATGATCAATTTGAATACCTTATGATTAAAGTTCCTACACTCAATAAGCCATCTACAAAGCTCGTTGAAGGAAGCTTGCTCTCCGGTTAATGATTAGAAAAATACAATACTTAGATGAGGATGTTCTTCAATGTAATGGTTGGAAACCAATGTTATACACAAAGAGAAAGGAATCCGATGATCGCAATAAATTTAAGGAAGAACAACAAAATCAAAAGAACAATGGGGAAAATGTTGAATCTAACCTAGTTCCTAACAAAATCTCATAGTTGAAATAAAAATTCAAATACTAGATGAAAACCTACCTACATCTATACACAAAAGGATGAGTCGACGATGAAATTGGAGCTAGACAAACCCTGATGAAGTCTTCGCCAGCTGCGCAATGCGTAATGGCAAACGCTTGAACGTACGGTGCACCACGATGCAAAGCAATTACAAATGATGCATATATTGCTCCACCCACCATTCAACTTTATGAACTCAACCTCGAGAGCTCTATTACTGTTGGGAGCTTGTCGGAGAAGAAGAATAAGATTTGGAAAAATAGCGAGACAAAATAAGTGAGGGCCTTTGACCTATATATGGGAAATTGGGTATTGGATCAGGGTCATTGAAGAGGTCATCTGGGTTTTTAAGCCAAGTTGGAGGTTTTTGGAAGATCAATGACCTACCGAAGGCTTAGGTCAATGGTAATGAAGATGTCGTAAAAACCATCTAAAAGTGAAACTCATAGACTACTTAAGGTAGGACATGTACATACATATGTACATACTTACATAAACAAATACATACACATGCACACGAGCATGTAGACATGCACACATGTTCATATAACATAGTTGTTCAACTTTTTTATAAACTAGAAATCATTAAAATATAAATTTAAAGGTAAGTATCAATCATTTTTAGTTTCTTATAAATAATCATGATACTTTTCTTTTTGCTTATTGAGGGCATTATCTTTGGTATATTTTTTATGCAATAAGATTTTTTTGAATTTTATGCATAATATATAAACATGTTCTTATTTGTTTTTGTATAATACATCTGGGAGTTTTATTGTGTTCTTTTTCTTTTGCTTTATTGTTTTGTCAACCAAGTTCATCTGATTACAATCATATTTATTTTGGTTTTCTTCTGTCAATGTGCATATATGTTCATATGTTACATTCTTCTAAGTTCTCTTTAATTTTCTCCCTTTTTGTTTATATGTTAGAAGTTAATATCATGTTCTTGTTTATATAATTTTATCTACAAGAATGTGATTTTATTAGCTATTTGCATGTATTTATTGTGATTTAAGACAAAATAAAAGAATAAAGTAGACTAAACCTAAATTCATCAATAGTTGGCCTATGTTATTAAATTTTGTTAATTGAGCTATTAAGTTTGACCATTAAGGAATGGAAAGGGATAAAAATATTTACAAAAATTCCTCAATATTTTAGTCCTCCTCCTCCTTCCTCTACCCTACATAACCCCCTCCACCTCCTCCTCTCCACATACATGTTATTTTAGGATCCATTAGACAAACAATATATAAGGTTAGATTAAATTGGTGCCTGAAGATAATTACACACCGAAGATCGAGTGATATAAGTATACCAATATGCATTAAGAAAGATTTGGATTAAGGAAGGAGTGAGGATGCTTTTACACCACTCTCACATTTTATTAAGGAAATCATATCACATTCAGATTACATTAACCATCCTCCTATCAAAATAAGATAAATGGTGAAAGACATCCACTACCATGCCTTCAATTTTTTGCAAACACTACCATGGAACAATCTCTCCCCCTTCACCTATTCTCAAAAAGTGAAGAATCATAATAAACATGACTTATGGGCATATGTACTTCGCTAGTATATTTTGGTGATCAACAAAGAGAAGATGAGTAATCACTCACTTTTCACGATTTTTAAAAGGTTAAAATTAACATTTCTCCACTCACCTACTTTTCTACTCTTTTGGATTATTCTCTATGCTCAATTGAAAATCTAACCTTGCAAAGTGTTGTTGGTTTTTCACATTCTTTGCGAACTCAAGCTTTGTTCTATAAAAGCCGTCTACTATGAATTCAATTGGATTTACATTTTAAATATTTTAAAGGAATTATTAGAATAATTGTATATTTACATTATTCTTGGTTAAAAGGAGTTTTGTATGAAGACTTTTCTTCTCAAAAGAAGATAAATCCTTGTTGTGAGGCTTTGTATCTTTGGGGCATTCTTTGTGAAATACTTTCATCTTGCTTTGAAGCTTATAAGTGGTTTGTATTGCATTAGAAGCAGTTTTGGTAGTGAGAGTTTGTAAGCCTTGGATATGCCCACTTCAGGCACTAGATGTAGCCCTTGTGTAGAGTGAACCTATTTTCTTATTAAGCTATTTGTTTTAATTGATCATTTTTTCGCATATATACTATTCACCTCTCCTCTAATGTTTTTCATAAAGTACTTTTGTGTAGTTTATTTAATCCATAAATAGTACATATATCTTTCTTTTTACAGCTTAGTTTAGGAATATACTTTTACTACATTAAGCATATTAAGCATGTTGTTTATTTGAAATTGAATGGATTCGATCTTATGCATTACATGAAGAAGGTAATAAGTAAGAAGATGAATGATTTTTTTATTTTATCACTTAGGAGCAGTTGTTGAACAGAGGTTTGATCCAGTCTAGTATTCTACATGAAGCGAGAACACAATCATCGTGATGACCATATACAAACTGCTAAATTCAAACAATAATTAACCCATAGATGGAAGATAAAGCAATGCAATATGAAGTGAGATAAAATTTATTATAACCTAGATAAATTGCGTATAGTGTGCAAGTATTATGGGAGTCAAACTCAGGGAAAAGATGGGTGTAGCTGTTATTAATTATTTGTAATTATAAATATATATGTAGATATCTCTGCTATTTACTTTAGTGTTTTTGTGCATTTTTGGTATATTTAGTTTTTATGATTTTTTTAATTTTTTATATTTTTATATTTGTTAATTTTTTATTCTTTTTTTAGTTTTCTAATTTTATTTTTTTCATTTTTTAGAATATATAATAAGTATATAGATAGGTATATATATATAAGAGTATATATAATACAAGTACTATATGTGATAGATACAATAAAAATTATAAAAATACAAATAATTTTTTTTATTTTTTAAATTTACAACAATATATTTAGGTTTTCATATTAATAAAAAATATATATAAGGACATATAAGTATATATATATACTATATAAGGTTTTATAGTTACAAATACATCTAGAAATAATCAAAAAATTTAAAATGAAATGTTTTTATGTTTTTATAAATTTCTTCTATTTTTGTGATATACTATATAAGCTTTTATATTTATAAATACAACTAGAAATAATCAAAAAATTTAAGATAAACTATTTTATGTTTTATAAATTTCTTCTATTTCCGCGATTTTTGGGTGATTTTTGCTAAATTTTAGGTATTTTAAAGTTAAAAATGTTCCCAAACATGGAGTTAATAATTAAGCCAAATTGTTTTGAGATTCACAAATATAAAGTAAATCCAAAATTTCTCAAACTATTTTTAATATGTACTATATAGTATATATAAAAATATATAGAAGAAAATATTTTTTGGATTTTATATAATTTTTTCCTATGTGTTTAGGGTTAAAAGGGGTTTTTCAATTTTTAGTGTTTTATTTTTTATTTTTTTCATGATTTTCAGTTTGGAGTGATATTATATAGTAATATATAATAACTAATATTTATTGGAATTTTTAAAAATCATTTTCTATTTTTCATATTTTTATATCTAAACAGGTGATAAATAAGCTTATTTTATTTTTAATAAATAGAAAATTGCAAGTAATATGGTAAATAAAAATAATGACGTGAATGAGTATAACATCAAGCACCTTCCTTTATTTTTTTCATAATTTCTAGGGTAAGAGAACTAATTATTAAAATAGACAAGCATTAATAAAAACATACAAGCAAGTAGGGGTATGATTGTAATATAATTAAAGTACGAGGGCTTGCATACAATTAACTCAAATGTTTAACAATCAAATACATCATTTATATATACTAATCAAAATTCAAAATTTAAGAGGGGTACAAGTGAAATTTGGCCAAGGGATGCTTGAGCTGATCTAGCATTGAACTTAAGGGTAATATTCAATACATGCATGGGTTCCGTTGCATTTTTTCACAAAAGTTTACATTTAATAAATATTTGTTGGTTTATTTAGAAATTTCAAAAAGGAATAGAGGGGCATACATAATTTACCTCTTTATAGTCCTGCAATTGGAGGGCTAAGCATGTGCCATGTGGAATATGAAGCGATGGGTATATGCGTCTCTTCGCTTTGGCTTGGACAGTGATGATTGTATCCGGCGTGTCTCGCCTAATCCGACAGAATCTAGGAGATAGGGAAGAACACCAATAATAATGTTCTGGGTGAACTTCAATCTTCAATAGCTCCGGCCTCTGGCGACCATTTCCTCCTCCAACATATGCTATCAACTCATGGGCTCCTTGTGCATATGATGGAGCTCTTCAATGAAGCCCATGTCCCATCGATGGGGACGTGGGAGTCGTTATGTCACATGGGCTCGGAGCACCTACGATTAGTTCGATTCTTGCTCCGGGAGGGGGTTCAACACTACAAACCTGCATACAAATGTCCAATGACTCGAGGAGGAGTTCCTCGACCAATGGGTGAAGCTGTCTATGAGCAGAATGGATGAGGGCAGAGAGATCTCAATAGAGGGTGGAAGGTGGAGCTCGATTCACCTAGATTTAACCAGATCGAGGGTTGATTGGGCAAAATATGGAGCAGATGGCGAGGATTGAAATGGGGATGCAATCAGTATGACACAAGGTCAGACACACGGTCAAAATGGGAATGCATATGGTGAGGATCGAAATATAGATGGCGAGAATCAAAATATGGAGCATATTTCTATTTTACCCTAAATTAAATGTTAAAAACTGAAAATAAAATGCGGAAATAGATTCTACAACAATATATTTAAGTGTTTATATTAATAATAAAATATATATAAGGATATATATATATGTATATATATACTATATAAGCTTTTATATTTACAAATACAACTAGAAATAATCAAAAAATTTAAAATAAAATGTTTTTATGTTTTTATAAATTTCTTCTGTTTTCGTGATATACCATATAAGCTTTTATATTTATAAACACAACTAGAAATAATCAAAAAAATTAAAATAAAATGTTTTTATGTTTTATAAATTTCTTCTATTTTTATGATTTTTTTGGTGATTTTTGCTAAATTTTAGGTATTTTAAAGTTAAAAATGCTCCCAAACAGGGAGTTAATACTTAAGCCAAATTGTTTGGAGATTCACAAATATAAAGTAAATTCAAAATTTCTCAAAACTATTTTTAATATGTACTATATAGTATATAAAAATATATAGAAGAAAATATTTTTTGGATTTTATATAATTTTTTTCTATGTGTTTCCGGTTAGAAGGGGATTTTCAATTTTTAGTGTTTTTCTTTTTTATTTTTTCATGATTTTTAGTTTGGAGTGATATTATATAGTAATATATAATAACTAATATTTATTGGAATTTTTAAAAATCATTTTCTGTTTTTCATATTTTTATATCTAAAAAGGTAATAAATAAGCTTATTTTTATTTCTAATAAATAGAAAATTGCAAGTAATATGGTGAATAAAAAGAATGACGTAAATGAGCATAAAATCAAGCACCTTCCTCTATTTTTTTCATAATTTGTAGATTATGAGAACTAATTATAAAAATAGGTAAGCATTAATAAAAACATACAAGCAAGTAGGGGTGTGATTGTAATATAATTAAAGTATGAGGGCTTGCATACAATTAGCTCAAATATTTAACGCTCAAATACGACTTTTATATATTCTAAACAAAAATTCAAAATTTAAGAGGGGTACAAGTGAAATTTGGCCAAGGGATACTTGAGCTGACATAGCATTGAACGTAAGGGTAATATTCAATACATGTACAGGTTCCATTGCATTTTTTCACAAAAGTTTACATTTAATAAATATTTTAGGTTTATTTAGAAATTACAAAAAGGAACAGAGGGGCTTATATAATTTACCTCTTTACAGTCCTGCGATCGGAGGGCTAAGCATGTGCCATGTGGAAGATCAAGTGATGGGCATATGCATCTCTTCGCTTTGGCTTGGACAATGATGATTGTATCTGGCGTGCCTCGCCTAATCCGATAGAATCTAGGAGATATGGAAGAACACCAATAACAACGTTCTTGGTGAACTTCAATCTTCAATAGCTCCGACCTCTGGCGATCGTTTCCTCCTCCAACATATGCTATCGACTCATGGGCTCCTTGTGCATATGATGGAGCTCTTCAATGATGTCCATGTTCCATCTATGGGGACGTGGGAGTTGTTATGTCTCATGGGCCCGGAGCACCTACGACTAGTTCGATTCTTGCTCCAGGAGGGGGTTCAACACTATAAACCTGCACACAAATGTTCCATGACTCGAGGAGGAGTTCCTCGACCAATGGGTGATGCTATCTATGAGCAGAATGGATGAGGGCAGAGAGATCTCAGTAGAGGGTGGAAGGTGGAGCTCGATTCACCTAGATTCGACCGGATCGAGGGTTGATTGGGCAAAATATGGAGCAGATGGTAAGGATCGAAATGGGGATGCAATCAAGACCACACAAGGTCGGACACACGGTCAAAATGGGAATGCATATGGTGAGCATCGAAATATAGATGGTGAGAATCAAAATACGGAGCACATTTCTATTTAGCCCTAAATTGAAGGTTAAAAACTGAAAATAAAATATGGAAATAGATTCTACAACAATATATTTAAGTTTTTATATTAATAATAAAAATATATATAAGGATATATATATATATGTATGTATGTATATACTATATAAGCTTTTATATTTACAAATACAACTAGAAATAATCAAAAATTTTAAAATAAAATATTTTTATGTTTTTATATTTCTTCCATTTTCGTGATATACTATATAAGCTTTTATATTTATAAATACAACTAGAAATAATCAAAAAAATAGAATAAAATGTTTTATGTTTTATAAATTTCTTCTATTTTCGTGATTTTTTTGGTGATTTTTGCTAAATTTTAGATATTTTAAAGTTAAAAATGCTCCCAAATAGGGAGTTAATAATTAAGCCAAATGGTTTTGAGATTCACAAATATAAAGTAAATCCAAAATTTCTCAAAAATATTTTTAATATGTACTATATAGTATATAACAAAACATATAGAAGAAAATATTTTTTGGATTTTATATAATTTTTTCTATGTAGGGGATTTTCAATTTTTAGTGTTTTCCTTTTTTATTTTTTTCATGATTTTCAATTTGGAGTGATATTATATAGTAATATATAATAACTAGTATTTATTGGAATTTTTAAAAATCATTTTCTATTTTTCATATTTTTATATCTAAACAGGTAATAAATTAGCTCATTTTTATTTTTAATAAATAGAAAATTGCAAGTAATATGACTAGCGTCAAATCGAAAAAGCTTTGAGGGGAGTCGGATTGAGGTTATATTCTCTTCCATTTCTTTTTGAGAGTGAGACCAAGGTCACTAAATAAAAAGAATGACGTGAATGAGCATAAAACCAAGCACCTTCCTCTATTTTTTTCATAATTTCTAGATTATAAGAACTAATTATAAAAATATATAAGCATTAATAAAAACATACAAGCAAGTAGGGGTATGATTTGTAATATAATTAAAGTATGAGGGATTGCATACAATTAACTCAAATGTTTAACACTCAAATACAACTTTTATATATACCAAACAAAAATTCAAAATTTAAGAGGGGTACAAGTGAAATTCTGCCAAGGGATACTTGAGCTGACCTAGCATTGAACTTAAGGGTAATATTCAATACATACATGGGTTCCGTTGCATTTTTTCACAAAAGTTTACATTTAATAAATATTTATAGGTTTATTTAGAGATTACAGTCCTGCAATCGGAGGGCTAAGCACGTGCCATGTGGAAGATCAAGCGATGGGCATATGCATCTCTTCGCTTTGGCTTGGACAATGATGATTGTATCTGGCGTGCCTCGCCTAATCCGACAGAATCTAGGAGATAGGGAAGAACACCAATAACAATGTTCTTGGTGAACTTCAATCTTCAATAACTCCGGCCTCTGGGGACCGTTTCCTCCTCCAACATATGCTATCGACTCATGGGCTCCTTGTGCATATGATGGAGCTTTTTAATGATGTCCATGTCCCATCGATGGGGACGTGGAAGTCGTTATGTCTCATGGGCCTGGAGCACCTACGACTAGTTCGATTCTTGCTCCAGGAGGGGGTTCAACACTACAGACCTGCACACAAATGTTCCATGACTCGAGGAGGAGTTCCTCGACCAATGGGTGAAGCTGTCTATGAGCATAATGGACGAGGGCAGAGAGATCTCAGTAGAGGGTGGAAGGTGGAGCTCGATTCACCAAGATTCAACCAGATCGAGGGTTAATTGGGCAAAATATGAAGCAGATGGCGAGGATCGAAATGGGGATGCAATAATGACGACACAAGGTCGGACACACGGTCAAAATGAGAATGCATGTGGTGAGGATCAAAATATAGATATTGAGAATCAAAATATGGAGCGTATTTCTATTTTACCCTAAATTAAATGTTAAAAACTGAAAATAAAATGCGAAAATAGATTCTACAACTAAGACTTACCTAAAAATGATGGGAAAAGGCCTCAACCGAGTTTAGTACCACGAGAAGATGAACCTCTTAGATGCAGGTCCGATGATGGCTGGATCATACTCCTTCGTGCCTCCTCCTAGATGCAGACTGACTGAAGCACCTCAGGTCTCAAGCCAACAATGACAAGATTGATATGAGGGACTAAGAATCTCAAAGAGGGATCAAAGCTCAAAAAATGGTGAGGGGCCTTTACTTATAAGTTGAGTTTTCATCCAAAAATACGGAGGGTTTGCATGCAGGGAGATGGCAGTTGGTGGAAGGCATGGTGTCGGCGAGGTAGAGGGTTGTGCGGAGATCAGAACGGTGGAGGGCTCAAGGAGGATGGGTGCGTGGAGGTAGAGTGGAAAATGGAGAAGAAGGGAGGCTAGTGAGTTCTGACAGAAGTCAGAATTGAAGATAGGTAATTTAATCGGAGGTCAATTGTTGGAGAATCCTGATCGGTCCACGTGGACCAATAAAAAAAGAATGCACAAAATGTTGAATTAAATCAAAAATAAATAATGTATGATTTTATTATTTTTTAAAACACAATTTTTTTGTAATTTTGTATAGTATCTTTAGGGTATTTTTTATTTATTTATACAAATTAATCTATTATAGGTTAATTTTTACATGTACAGTTATATGTATTTTTACCTATATAAGGTATTTAATTTTTATTTTGTATTTTTTAATTTATTCTTTTATACATGTAATTTATATATTTATAACTTATTTAAATATATATGTAGATATTTTTATTATATTTTTATGAGTTTATTTGTATACTTAAATAATCATATACATATATTATATAAGTATATTATAGGTATACTTTACATATATATTATTTTATTTTTGATTGATTTATTTAAATTTTATTATGTATATATATTTTAAATAATATTTACAAATTTATAAAAATATAAAAAGTGAAAAATATAAAGAATAAATATATTGAATATTATATACATTTTTTGATAAGTAAGTAAGCTTGTATTTCTATCAAAAAGAAAATGTTGTACATATGCCCCAACGGGCCCAAAAAATAAAAAAAAGGCTTTGTATCAGAGTTGCATACATTGCTAGACTTCAACCAGTAGGGACTGGGTTGCTAACAAAAATCAGAAAAACTTAGGTGACCATTTTGTTCCATAAGGAATTGGCGTCGTCGACGATCTGGGTAAGCAACTGGCTGCCACGACTGGACTGTGACTTGGTGTTCCATAGGTAACCATAGGAATTGGCGTCGTCGATGATCTGGGTAATCATTTTGTTCCATAGGTGTACATTTATATTGCACAATGAGGGCCCAAAAGTTAACTTTTGCATGTTAACTCCAAATTGAATGAAGCCACCTTCATTAAATAGATAATTTTATTTTTTAAATAATAAAGTGAGTTTGGTGAATTTTGAATTAGTATGGAGAAGATACATGCCTGGGAAGTTTTCTTTGTGGCTTTTTATTCTGTGTGTCTTGGGCACATTGTGCATTATTTTTGAACAAAATCAATTTTGTATTTTTATGTACAGTATTCATGTTGAAGGTTTATTGATTTTAGGTATAAAAATAATAAAATAAAATGGGTCTCAAAAATCTATTATTGATGAATTAAAAATCAGGATTTCTATGTATTTTCTGTATAGTTTCTTCGACCCATCTCCCCATACTTTATTCCTTGTTGACCAAGTCATCTTGATGACCGAGTTTCAGGATATGAGGTCAATCGGTATCTTTGACACTTCATCCTTTTCTTTTCTTTCCTTTATTCTTTTATTTCGATATTAAATACAATATTTTATACAATACTTTACACAATATTTTATGCAATTTATTGAGTTTTTCTATTCAATTTAATGCTATTTACATGTATTTAGCTAGTGATTTAAGGCCAAAATGAAAGAATAAAAGTGATGAAATGGAGTTTCATCACCCCTTATACTTGTCTCTACTAGTCCCTAGCAAACACTTATGCAATAAGTATAGAAAAAGAAAATTAAAGAAAATAAAAAGAAAGAACTTGGAATAATTTTTTACTCTTGAACTTGTCATACTAAAATCAAAGTTTGGATCTGATTAAGACCATTGGATTCTGGGTGTGTTCGGAATTGCACCAAGTTTAGGAAACGCGACACAACGACCCTTAGGTTCAATAATTCTATTATCCAGATCAATCCACGGTCTGGTCAGAACCATCCTCTCAGTTGTATATTCTTGCAATATTGAAATGATAGAACCATGTGTGTGAATTTTGCAGCTCTTTCCAAACAAATCACTGAAATATCAAGGAGTCTGCTCCTCTGGTAACTCGTTTTCTTGGAGACATATATTTCCTTCTTAGGTCAGGTGCCACCAGTTTTCACAACTGAAAGGGAGAGAAGCTAGAAGAATGGAAAAAGAAGTGGGAATGGAGCAGTGTAGTCTTCATTCCCTTGTGAAGTTCGGCTAGTGTAGCCGAGTCTTCACCAAAACCATACTTTTTATAGAAGCTCGATATTTTTGTGGAATTTTTGGTGTAGGATTCTTCTTTGTATTTTTTCTTTACTTTGCATTGTTATACATATTGTTTGTGCCCAGACAGATATAGAGTCTTTTGGTTCGTCCATGTTTTGGGATCTTGGAAAAAGTTGCGCCAACATACCATTCCTCATTCAAAACATTGTCTCAATCCAGTCTCCAGTCTTTAGATATCATGGCTACAAGAAGAAATGAGTTAGAGTACCATTGTTAACAGTTCCCAAGAATGGTTCCTAAGCTAACCTTGACGAAATAGCCTAACATTGTCCCGACTTAGACTCAAATACTTTTCAACAAACTATCTGGGTTGAGCTAAGTGTTAAGTATGAGGTTTCTAGTCTAGTCACTGTATCAAGAGTCATACATATGATACGAGAGGTTCTAGTTAGATACAATGAATCAACTCATGAATATAATTTCATGAAACCTAAAGAATTAAGTCAATGTGACCTGAAGTATCTCAATTTCAGTCCATAATGAGTTCCTCTGAACTTAAGTGTATTAAGGTATAGGACAAACTCCAAAATTCAAACTTTATTTCTAACATGTTTAATTGTCTTGATCTTTCCGAAAAATACAAATGCTATGTACAATGCAAGAGCATCTTTTTGTGAAGCATTTTTCTGATTTTGAAATTTTTATGGGATTTTTGAAAAAGTTTTGCAAATTTTTTATGCACTTTTTTAAAATAATTTGCAATTTTTTATGGTTTTTGAATTTTGAAAATTTTAGGGATGTTTCATAAGGTTAGTGATGTAATTATGTGCAGATATTTAACACGAGAGTGCATCAATATTTACAAGAGTTAGTTGTAGGATTTACATTGGGAATTGTACATGTTAAGTTAGTTGTCATTTACAAGTAAGATATATTGGTTTTATATAAATTTTTTAAGGAATTTATTTGAATTCTTATCTATAGAAGGTTCTCAAAATATTTGAAATCATTTTCACAAATATTTTGAAAAGTTAATTTTACAAATACTCTGACAAACATTTTTACACACATTTATAAAATTTGAAAATTATTTTGCAAAGATTTTTCAAACAATATGCATAGATTTTTTCAAAGTGTTTTTACAACCATTTTCGAAACCATTTGCAAATAGATTTTCAAAATATTTATTAAAACAAATAAAAGAAATTTTTACAAACAAAAGATTTTTACACAGTTTGAAAATATTTTACTAAATATTTTCCACAGTTCAAAAAATTTGTCCAAACATTTTTCAACCATTTTCAAATATTTTGCAAGATATTTTTAATTGGTTCATTAAGCATATTTTACAAACAATTAGATTTATATTTAAAATTTTATTTGTTAGCCATATTATTGAAATTACAAAAGTATAAGTTATAACTAAAGTATATAGAATGTATATACGACCTACCTATACTTAGCTTGAGCTATGTCCTCATAGGTTAGAGAGAAAAAGGAAGACTTAACCCAAGCTAAATATATAAAAGCCTATACTACAATGACTAGATAATGAAAGAATGAGAAGTCGACCATCCCCCCCCATACTTAGGATCAATTAGTCCTAAGTATAGCATACATTGTACAACGTAGGGAGGCTCGTGGGTGGGAATAAACAAATCATCGTTTCAGCATGTCTCCCCCTATACTTAAGGTGAAATATCTCTAAGTATAGGCATAATATTAGGAATTGAGGAGATAGACGAGGGATCAAAGAATGAGCCCCCATATACACTCATCCTCCATATATACTTAGGATGAATCATATCCTAAGTATAACAATGATGAATGAGATGAATGAACTAATTCGAAGAATGAAATAATTGAATCTGAAAAGAAGAAAAGAAGAAAATTAGAATTAATCAAAAATATTTTTGAGAGCCTCATCTATCTCTGCTGATGTTGCAGCTTCGAGCTTGTCTTGATATATCACCAGTATCGAATCAACAACGGACATGAATGTATCATGCTCTAAGTATGGCTTCAACAACTATCAGTTGACCACAAAAGGTTATGTGTCAGGTGATAAACCATATATCATGATAATACCATTGTCACACATTATGAATGACATGTCCATTTGCTTTTTAACTTTTCTGGAAAAAGTTTCAACTTTGCATCAAACAACCAAACCTTCTGACCAGGCTTGAAAGTCTTCCTGCGGATATGCTTGTCATGCCACTTCTTGACTTTCTCCTTGTACATAAGGCTATTGTTGTATGCATAGTCTTTGAATTCAAGTAGTCAGTTTAGATCAACCTTTTTGTTCTTTTCGATCTTCTTGGAATCCAAGTTACATACGTTGATGGTCCATAGAAATTTAAGAATTAATTCTACAAGCGGATGGCACAACTTTCCATAAACTAGGCGGTAATGAGACATTCCCAAAGGTGACTTGTATGCGGTGCGATAAGCCCAAAGAATCAAGTCAAGTAATTGTGACCAGTTCTTCCTATCATGTCGTATAAGCTTCTGAAGAATAGTCTTGATCTCCCTATTTGAATATTCGGCCAAGCCATTGGTCTGTGGTTGGTATGAAGAAGTGACACAATGTTCAATACAGTAATCCCAGGTCAACTTATTGACTTATCTATTGATAAAGTGTCTACCACCATCGGATATCAGAATCTTTGGAATCATGAACCTTGCAATGATATTCTATTTCAGAAATCGACAAACAGTGTGACTATCGACAGTTCAAGTTGGGATAGCCTCCACCCAACGACTAACATAATCAATAGCAAACTAAATATATTCAAAACACAGTCTATTAGGAAATGAGCCCATGAAGTCAATGCCCCACGTATCAAACATGTCTGATACTTGAGTGTATTTCAAGGACATTAAATCTCCGAATCCAATAGTTACGCCCATATTTTGACATTCAGTACAATGTTTCACATATTCTTTCGTATATTTAAAAGGTGTCGGCCATCAGAGGCCGCATTGATGTACTTTTGATGCCTTCTTTTACCTGAGTGATATCCTCCTAATTCACGATTGTGGCAATGCTTGAGGAAACTGTGATATGTCTCCTGAGGAATACACCTTCTCCACATGAAATATGCCCCCTCACGAAAGAAATAAGGATCCTCCCACTGATAGAAATGGATATCTAACATGAACTTGTCAACTTTTAGCTTAGGTCAATTTTGCGGAGTTCTCTTGGAAATAAGATAATCACAATATCATCGAACCGGGGGAGCGAGGTGATTAACAAAATTTCCTCATTTGGAAGGTTTGTGTTAGGGTATCATTATCTGCTTAGGAGTGTCTATCTCTGGAAGTCTTGAAAGATGATCTATCACCACACTTTTAATTCCAGATTTATCTCTGATTTCAAGATCGAATTGCTATAGTAGAAGGATCCATCTGATCAGTCTTGGTTTGGCGTTCTTCTTACTTTGTAATTACTTGATGGTAGAATGATCTGTATAAATAATGACTTTGTGGATCCTGATAAATGTGATCTGGACTTTTCTAGGGCAAAAACATCTACTAGTAGTTCTTTCTCAGTTGCGGTATAGTTCTTATGTACTTCGTCTAATGTCCTGCTAGCATAGTGAATAGCAAATGGTAGTTCGCCTATTTGTTGTCCCAAAACCACACCAATGTCATATTCGAAAATATCAGCCATGATTTCAAATGGTTTGGTCTAATTTACTGCTAGTATAGCGAATATCAAAACCACACAATTGACATATTACATATTCTTATTGTATTTTAACATTTTCATAATCTTAAACCCCTCCAACTCCGACCATAACCACCTCAGCTTCCCCATCCCCTTCTCTTCGCATCAACTCCTTTGTGACCCATCGCCTCAGTCGCTCTGATCTCCCACAGGTATGCCCAAAGTTCCACCTCGCCTAATCTACCATTCTTTTGTGCTTAACGTGAAAACCAAGACAAAGCTCGAGCTCCCTTTCTACTTGCAGGTCATTCACCGAAGCTTGCATCACAAGGAACAATAGTCTGTTGTTTGTCATCTTCAACAAAGGCACCTCGACCTTCATCGGAGTTGCAAAACCTTCATCGGAGTGGGGCCACCATCATAGGAACATCTAATGACCTGTGTCGAAGCAGTCCAAGAATGGGGAAAATGAACATCAGTTGTCCGATCTTCAAGATTCAATCATAGCCATTCGAGCATTAACTAATGGCAGTTGTAGATCTTCATCTCAGTAGAAACGATCCCCATTGCCCATCAACCATTAGATGTGCCATCAATACATTTAGGGCTTGTTTGGTTACTGGGATGGGGTGGGTTGAAGTATCTTCATGTGAATAGTAGCTGTTTGGATGGTTATGAGGGTCAGGAGAGGGTTTGAATAAGGAATGTGATGTGATATCACATTGATTTGTGATGGATTTCCAACCTATGAATGTAGGGGGATACACCGCGTTACCTCGGGTAACCTGGTAATCAAATGAACCCTTGTGTGTTTGGTTGGTGGGTTATCTTGGGGAGGATAACCCATTTTTGTGTTTGTGTGTTTGGTTAGAGGGTTAAGGGTTGGGAGGGTTTGTGTGATGTGATTGTGTTGAAATTTGAAAAAAAGGGTAGTTATTATGATATGATTGTATTGGAATTTGAAAAAGTGGGTAGTTTTTGTGATGTGGTTGTATTGAAGTTTGGAATAATGAATAGAAGTTGAGTATTCTATTATTTTTAGATGATATGATGGTATAATATAATTTTTTTTGTTGGAGAGAGAGAGGGACCTACTAGTGGGTTAGATATATGGGTTTTGGGGGGTAACCCCCCAACCGAACGCCATCTTAAAGATGGCATGTGACTAATGTTGAGCTATCCGTATCTTGAAATCCTCCACTACCAGGTCAAGAAACCCAAGTCACACTGAGTCACTTGGATAATTTGTGGGAGCACATTCACAATAAGGTTTAAGGGAAGCAAAGTTTTGGAATAATGTTTGCCTTAAAAAATTACAAAACATTTTTTTGTTTTATTTTCTTTCTTGATTTATTTTTATTAAAATATGATAAATAAATAAAAATAAAAAATAACTCAAAAACGATCATTGTTTGCATTGCTTATTATTAGTATTTTAGCACAATATTTGGATACATTTAAATAACATAAGTCCCATTCAAGCTCTTCACTTCCCTCTGTTCCACATTGGACTTCACCAGATAAAAAAACACTACATACATAAACATATTTATTTCAGTATAATATTTTTTATCAATCACTTTTTATCTGCTTCTATAACAATAATAACTCTACATTATTAACAACGAATAGAAATGGCTCATTGATGAAACTCGATTTCATCATCTTTATTTTCTATTATAAACCTCCTTGCTTAAATAGATGTCAATAAAACCCAGTTAATGCTGTAATTAACAGAGTCCTAAATAAATTAAAAACCACAAAAAATGGCAAAATAAAAATCCGTGGTATTTTTAGACTTAAAAATACCTTCAAAAATATTTTGGGTCTTTGTTTGATGTCATCTCCAGTTTTGACCAACATGAAACTTGTAGATCTCGTCAAGATCTACAACTTTTATGTTTTGAGTTTTCTCAAATTCGGCAATTATAGCCTTCAAAAATCAAAAATTCCATCTGAATAATCTGATTGGGCCACGTGGCCCAATCTGGGCACGCCACGTGGCCCCGCCCTCTTGTCTCATCCGCCCTTGATCTGGGCCGTTGGATCTTTACTTGATCCAACGGCTCTGCCTTCTCCTCTTGTGCCTCAATCCCTAGCCATCAGATCATCTCCCGCCTTCAATCCGCACCATCCGACCGCGCTCATCCCTCCTTATGCCACGTGGCATGTTGTGAGCCACTCGATCCGCTGTTTAAACCTTCGATCTTGGCCGCTGCTTCCTTGGACGCTCCTCAGCCCTCCGATCACGCCCTCAATTCTTTGATCTCAGCCGCCCATTCCTCTGACGCTTCTCATCCGCTCGATCGGCCTTAGCTTTCCATCTGAGCCGTCCTTAAGCGCCGAGCCCCTAGCTCGACACGTGGCGTGAGCGCAGCCCTTCGATCGCTCCGCCCCCCGATCTTATCTCAACCGTCGCTTCGTTCCCTTCTCTCAGCCGTTGGATCGCAAGATCCAACGGCCGAGGCTTCGTCTTCCTCCTCCCGCACCTTCCGCCTCAGTCCCGCGCCTCACAGACCTCCTCCACCTTTCTAAATTTAGCTGCCTCACCTTACCACCTCTCCTCTCCCTAACCACCTTACGTTCGAGCCCAGTCCTCCAGGATTCTCGCGCACATCCCATAAGCTCTGTTCTCCTCTCCAGTCGTCCCACACCTCCTTGAAAAACTCGACTCCCCACCACCTGGACCACCGAACCTCACCTTTAAATACCTCGCCTCCCCCATCGATCCAGGGTGTCCATCAACCAAGGGGCGGTGGCCCAGCCCTCCAACTCCTCCCTGTGACAGGGGGAGGAGCTCGGATTGAGCGACGACGACTTCCTTCCCCGATGAGACCCGCCGACCTTCAGGCGGCGCTGCGGTGGCTCTAAGCTCCACCCGAGCTCGCAGGTACGGCCGGCCAGTATGTGCGACGACCCGGGCTTCTTCTCCGATGCCCAGCCCATGCCACGACCTCCATCTCCGGCCAGGTAAGCCCTCTGATCCTCTCTGAATCTTCTTCTTATTTTGCATAATTTTCTCAGCCTCTCCGAACACTACCTCGCTCCACTGTCCACTCCTTTAGCTCCACCATCGATCCACCTTCCCCGCGCACATCTCCGATCACCCTCCTGCTCAACCACGACCTCCCTCATCCCAGGCATTTTCCTCCGCCGGAGGCGGAGGAGAACACACTAAGGACTTCATTTCTCCTCCCCGCTCAGTCCTCCATTCACCTCGCATCGCACGCACACACGTCGCTAACCACTTTTGCAGGTTTACAACATCATTGGCCGGACTTCGGGCAGACTGAGTTCTAGAGCTCCGCCTCCGGCGACCAAGTGTCGATCGAGCATTCCAGGTGCTCCCGCGTCTTCTCCGACCTCAGACCTTCATCGCCCGGCCTTCAGCGATCGTCCCCGAGCTTCACCGAGCACGGCGAGGCGCGGTGGAGCTCCAGGCCTCACGCCGGAGCTCCAATTGCGTCGCCACCCTACGGAGGAGAAGACGAAGCAGCTACCGTTGGATCTCGCTCCACGGCGGGGATCCAACGGCCCTGGAGGGGCCACATCGACCGTCCCGGAGCGTGGAGGCTCGGTGGGACCGAGCCTCGCCCGAGTCAACCTCGAGCCACCACGTGGCCCGAGCCACCTGCTACGGCCACCCGAAGCAGCGCCGACCCTCGCCCCCGCCCGAGCCTGAGCTCACGTGCTACCCGCACGTGGGGTCTGGGCTTTTTGCATCGGCGCCCTCGCACCTTCCACAAATTGCATCCAGGTCCTGATACACGTGGCACACCCAGAGACCACGTCGAGCCTCATCGCCACCCAGCCTGGAGGCTCGGGTACTCCGAGCCAAGCCGAAGCTTCATCGAGCCTCTGCCGACCCCGAACCTCCTTCCGACCCTAGATAGCACGTGCCTGACACGTGCTTATCTGGAAAAACTGCAGAGACGCCCACAAACTTCTTCAATATTGCAAAAAGGTCCCCGCGCATTGGGTAAAATTACAGGGAAGGACTCGCGCCTTAGTTTTATTACATTTTAGTCCCTTCCAGGGACCAGTTTGCAATTTTATTTCATGTTTTCTTTCACTTATGCCCCTGTCTTCTTTATTATATATCTTGAGCCTCGTATGTCCGATTGAGGTGATTTCAGTTTCATTTTGAAGCTCTTTTCGTTGTCTTTATTATGGCATGCGTAAATTTTCACTATGACACTATGATCTGTTATGCTCTATTTAGTTAACTAAGTGTCCTGATCTCCTTGTTTCTCATGCCCACTTGCTATATAAATGAAAATTGCTTCATTACCTGATTCTGATTGACTCGTATATTTTAGGGCTTAAGTAATGCTCATTTCGGGCATATTATTTGCATTGCATTTCTTAGCATTTGTGTGCATAGTTAAAAATTGATAAAAAAATGCATGTTTGACATTAATGCATCGTTGTGTCTTTGCATACATTTGACCTATATGCCTTTAATTCAACACCTAGTTAAATAAATAGAAGTCCGATTAATACGAGAGAAGCGCGTGTCCCTCAGTTCGACCTTGGTTTCTTGTCAAGTAAAAAATAAAATTAACGACCATCGCATTCTTATTTGATATATCAATCGGATGGTCTCTTTGATGAGCCCGAATTGGCCCGACTGCTATGACATTTATCAAGTGTTAAAAACACTCTTTTAAAGGGCCGATTTTGCGGGCCGTCAAATGGCGCCGTTGCTGGGGACACGGCTCATTTCTTATATTGTTTTGGATTTTTGTATGTTTAATTTAGTGTTCCTTTTTATAGGTCAAAAGATCACATATTTTGCATATAAAATTTTTCTTTCTTATTTATCTAACCATTGCTTTTGTGGCAGGGTCCTTGATGGATCAAGGAGGCGAGGAGCAGGACGCTCCCCGCTGCGAGGAGCCGCAGGAGCATGCTTGGAGCCGTTAAGAAAGAAAAGAAAAAAAATGTGTCGCATTTTATTTTTGCTTATAATAAACTCGTCTTTTACAGAGGTCTTCGATCGAAGACTCGCGATTGTAATCGAACGATTGTGGTTGTGTGGGAATCGTCCCCACTTGAGTGTCGACCTAGGACAAGGCACGCGGCTCTCCGAGCTCATTTTATTTTTCATATTTTTATGTGCTTGATCGTAGGAAGGATACACTAAATGATATACGCACATAATCTCGCATCACTTAGCTAAAATTAATAAAAATCAATCATCGCTAATAGATGCATGATTAGGTACGGCTTTTTCGACTTGCATACTTGTTGGATTTGATTTTCAAAATAGCCCAAGTTTTCATGTGTTTTTGTCAAAATCATTGCATGATTTCTCGCTTAGCCTAAGTCGCGGTTTTTATCGAATACATGTTTTTCTCGGCATTCGTTTTCCTAGCTTGATCACCTAGGTTAAATGGAAAAAGGGAATGAACGGTAGATGATGACTTCTTGACTTTGTGCTAACCATAATCAATGAAAACCTAAAATAAAATTGGGACTGTTAATTGCAAGTCAACCAAGAATGGAGTAAAATGCGGTTTTGGGAGAGCAATACCCTCGCTTACGCAATGATTTTCACTTCATATCTTTTCTTTGCGTAAAAATCAAATGTTTTATCACCAATAAAACAGACAAGATAATAAACCAACCTTGGTTGGTTTCATGTGTAAGTTGGTGAAACGAAGGGTTTGCTTGCTTGATTGAGCCTTGTTTGATGCGGCACGCACCCCAAAACCGAAGACACTCCATTTCATCTCTAAAGATTCAACCGCTCACTTGCATCCATCCTTCTTCTTCGTTCACCTTGGGTCTCTTCCAACATCAATTTCCATCTTTATACTTAGGCAAATCTCAGTCTAAGTATAGGGGGGACCCAAGTCCCTGTGATTTCTCTACTCATCTTTTCTTGCCTTTATACTTAGGTTATTTCTAACCTAAGTATAGGGGGAGCCCCCTCTTAGTGCACGTATATTCCTATATACTTAAATGGACCTATGGACTCGTAACATCTAGTGCTATGAGGACATAGCAAAGTTTAAGGATAGGGGGGTATACCGTACATAAAATTTACTTACTTTAGCTAATATCTGAAAAATTTGAAAAATTTAAAACTTTTTGGCTAGAGTAAAATTCTTTGGAATAAGAGAGCTCAAATGATTTCACGGCTTTTTCATACTATGTTACACTATTTTCGATAAAAATATCTTTTGAGAATGATTCTAAAAATGAGATTTTCTTGTTTTGAAAAATCTTTTTGCAAATATTTTGAAAATCTTTCATTTGTGTGACATGGTTTTAAAAATCTTTTATCAAGGAAAGTTGAGTCTAACCTGTGTTTTAACTTTAAAACTAAAATCCATAAAAATGTGCAAAATTCAAAAAAAAATGTTTTTGAATGAAGGAGTTGGATTAAACCTCTACTCTTACACTTTCACCCAGGATCTAAAATGTTCAAGGAAGCTTGATTTTTGAGGTCCTTGAGATTTGCGGTTAACCAGCCTTAGTCATCAGGGTCATAGACTTAATCATCCACATTCCCCTAGGTTTCTAGATTTGCATGCTATATTCCATGCTTAATCTCAGACAAAGAGAATATGATCAGCACATCACATGCACGACTGCGGTTTTGATTGAGATGAGTTGATTTTTCACTTGAGGAATTGGGATGAGAGATTCGAGTCTGGATTTGAACTAATGATGCTCGAGGATGGGATAAAATTTTTGAAAGCTTCGTGAAACCTGAGTGTCGGCAATTTAGCCAGTATGAGAACTTGGTTCTTATACTAATCTCTTGACATTGACTTAAGTACCTGGGTGTGATATAAATAAAAAATTGTTGATCATTGTGCGCCAACTTTTGGTAAAAGCAGAGGAGCTAGCCAAAAATACTACAAAGCAATGAAATGACAAAGAAAAGCTCTCATTCCATACAAAGTCAAATATCAAAAAGCTTCCACCAAAGGCGAGCGCTCCCAAACTTTTCAAAGTGTCCACTTGGACCACCGTTATTAGGACCAGGAGCCGGGCTTGCACCAAAAAAAGGGCTCTGCATCGTAAATGCTACAAGTCTGGGTGTCGAAGGTATGATAGGTACTCAAAAGAGACACACCCCGGTGTACTCCCAGGAAAACAAGTGCAGACGGCTCCAACTTCTCTTGACGGACGCATTGATCAACACCAAAAAAATTGTGTTGCGTAAAAGGCACTAGAGAGAATCCTTGTTCCAATGAGAGGGAGAGAAGAATTGACACAATCCCATGCCCTCCATTTCTGGCCTGCCCTCTACATTTTCTAAAGTCTGACAACTAAAGAGATGGTGGACTGAATGCAAGATTTGATTTATTCCCTAGTGTTGAGGATTGGGTCCTTAGGAGAATTTCTTGGACCAAGACTTTGGGTGAAGATTGGACTCTACTCTCAGAATTGCGGTCAACACTAAATGTCATATCCTTTAGATTATATGTACATCAGAGAGAGTCTAGAGAATTAGAGGAATTGGGTACCTCTTGATTAAGGCTGGGTTGAACTCAAGAATTTTGGATCTCTAAAATTAAGTCGACTTGAGCAGATTGGATCATGTATTCACATGCACAAGGGGGTTAATCCAACTTAGTCATTCTTTCTGATGCTCGAGGACGAGCACGGTTTAAGTATAGGGGGTTGATGAAACTCGATTTCATCATCTTTATTTTCTATTATTAACCCCCTTGCTTAAATAGATGTCAATAAAACCCAGTTAATGCTCTGTAATTAACAGAGTCCTAAATAAATTAAAAACCACAAAAAAATGGCAAAATAAAAATCCGTGGTATTTTTAGACTTAAAAATACCTTCAAAAATATTTCGGGACTTTGTTTGATGTCATCTCCAGTTTTGGCCAACATAAAACTTGTAGATCTCGTCAAGATCTACAACTTTCGTGTTTTGAGTTTTCTCAAATTCGGCCATTATAGCCTTCAAAAATCAAAAATTCCATCTAAATAATCTGATTGGGCCACGTGGCCCAATCTGGACGCGCCACGTGGCCCCGCCCCTCTTGTCTCATCCGCCCTTGATCTGGGCCGTTGGATCTTTACTTGATCCAACGGCTCTGCCTTCTCCTCTTGCGCCTCAATCCCTAGCCATCAGATCATCTCCCGCCTTCAATCCGCACCATCCGACCGCACTCATCCCTCCTTACGCCACGTGGCAAGTTGTGAGCCACTCGATCTGCTGTTTAAACCTTCGATCTTGGCCGCTGCTTCCTTGGACGCTCCTCAGCCCTCCGATCACGCCCTCGATTCTTTGATCTCAGCCGCCCATTCCTCTGACGCTTCTCATCCGCTCGATCGGCCTTAGCTTTCCATCTGAGCCGTCCTTAAGCGCCGAGCCCGTAGCTCGACACGTGGCGTGAGCGCAGCCCTTCGATCTCTCCGCCCCCCGATCTTATCTCAACCGTCGCTTCGTGCCCTTCTCTCAGCCGTTGGATCGCAAGATCCAACGGCCGAGGCTTCGTCTTCCTCCTCCCGCACCTTCCGCCTCAGCCCCGTGCCTCACAGACCTCCTTCACATTTCTAAATTTAGCTGCCTCACCTTACCACCTCTCCTCTCCCTAACCACCTTACGTTCGAGCCCAGTCCTCCAGGATTCTCGCGCACATCCCACAAGCTCCATTCTCCTCTCTAGTCGTTCCACACCTCCTTGAAAAACTCGACTCCCCACCACCTGGACTACCGAACCTCGCCTTTAAATACCTCGCCTCCCCCTTCGATCCAGGGTGTCCATCAACCAAGGGGCGGTGGCCCAGCCCTCCAGCTCCTCCCTGTGACAGGGGGAGGAGCTCGGATCGAGCGACGACGACTTCCTTCCCCGATGAGACCCGCCGACCTTCAGGCGGTGCTGCGGTGGCTCTAAGCCCCGCCCGAGCTCGCTGGCACGGCCGGCCAGTATGTGCGACGACCCGGGCTTCTTCTCCGATGCCCAGCCCAGACCACGACCTCCATCTCCGGCCAGGTAATCCCTCTGATCCTCTCTGAATCTTCTTCTTATTTTGCATAATTTTCTCAGCCTCTCCGAACACTACCTCGCTCCACTGTCCACTCCTTTAGCTCCACCATCGATCCACCTTCCCCGCGCACATCTCCGATCACCCTCCTGCTCAACCACGACCTCCCTCATCCCAGGCATTCTCCTCCGCCGGAGGCGGAGGAGAACACACTAAGGACTTCATTTCTCCGCCCCGCTCAGTCCTCCATTCACCTCGCATCGCACGCACACACGCCGCTAACCACTTTTGCAGGTTTACAACATCATTGGCCGGACTTCGGGCGGAGCTGAGTTCTAGAGCTCCGCCTCCGGCGACCAAGTGTCGATCGAGCATTCCAGGTGCTCCCGCGTCTTCTCCGACCTCAGACCTTCATCGCCCGGCCTTCAGCGATCGTCCCCGAGCTTCACCGAGCACGGCGAGGCGCAGCGGAGCTCCAGGCCTCACACCGGAGCTCCAATTGCGCCGCCACCCTACGGAGGAGAAGACGAAGCAGCTACCGTTGGATCTCGCTCCACGGCGGGGATCCAACGGCCCTGGAGGGGCCACGTCGACCGTCCCGGTGCGTGGAGGCTCGGTGGGACCGAGCCTCGCCCGAGTCAACCTCGAGCCACCACGTGGCCCGAGCCACCTGCTACGGCCACCCGAAGCAGCGCCGACCCTCGCCCCCGCCCGAGCCTGAGCTCACGTGCTACCCGCACGTGGGGTCTGGGCTTTTTGCATCGGTGCCCTCGCACCTTCCACAAATTGCATCCAGGTCCTGATACACGTGGCACACCCAGAGACCACGCCGAGCCTCATCGCCACCCAGCCTGGAGACTCGGGTACTCCGAGCCAAGCCGAAGCTTCATCGAGCCTCTGCCGACCCCGAACCTCCTTCCGACCCTTGATAGCACGTGCCTGGCACGTGCTTATCTGGAAAAACTGCAGAGACGCCCACGAACTTCTTCAATATTGCAAAAAGGTCCCCGCGCATTGGGTAAAATTACAGGGAAGGACTCGCGCCTTAGTTTTATTACATTTTAATCCCTTCCAGGGACCAGTTTGCAATTTTATTTCATGTTTTCTTTCACTTATGCCCCTGTCTTCTTTATTGTATATCTTGAGCCTCGTATGTCCGATTGAGGTGATTTCAGTTTCATTTTGAAGCTCTTTTCGTTGTCTTTATTATGGCATGCTTAAATTTTCACTATGACACTATGATCTGTTATGCTCTATTTAGTTAACTAAGTGTCCTGATCTCCTTGTTTCTCATGCCTACTTGCTATATAAATGAAAATTGCTTCATTACCTGATTCTGATTGACTCGTATATTTTAGGGCCTAAGTAATGCTCATTTCGGGCATATTATTTGCATTGCATTTCCTAGCATTTATCTGCATAGTTAAAAATTGATAAAAAATGCATGTTTGACTTTAATGCATCGTTGTGTCTTTGCATACAATTGACCTATATACCTTTAATTCAACACCTAGTTAAATAAATAGAAGTCCGATTAATACGAGAGAAGCGCGTGTCCCTGAGTTCGATCTTGGTTTCTTGCCAAGTAAAAAATAAAAATTAACGACCATCGCATTCTTATTTGATATATCAATCGGATGGTCTCTTTGATGAGCCCGAATTGGCCCGACTGCTACGATATTTATCAAGTGTTAAAAACACTCTTTTAAAGGGCCGATTTTGCGGGTCGTCACTCATCACTACCCATACCAAAAAAAAATACGCGGAAAGGGATAACAATGATGTGATTAACGGCAATGAGGTTTACCGCGAGGACGTTGCATTTACAAATGGGAAGGTAGCACCTCAAACATAATCCCACATTTAGTAACTATAAAGTACGATAGTAGATTATAAGTAGTGGGAGCTATTGCTACACAACTTAAACTTAAGCATTTTGGTTTTGGTCAATTGGCCAAGTTGTGCATGAGCCCAATAAGGTATGAAGGTCATTTCTTCACGATGATGACAAGAGTCTAGGCCAAGGCTTTACAGAATCTAATAATGAAAATAACACATTTACAAAAACAATTTAGTAATTGGAACCATATGGTTTATGGGGACAAAACAAATGAGGAAGGTCAAGTATAAGGCCAAATTGGTTGCACAATGATACAACCAAAAAGAAGAAATAAACTTAGAGAAAATCTATGCTTTAGTAATCTGACTAACCAATTAGGATGATACTCACTTATGCCACACACATAGAGATCCAACTTTATTATCTAATGGATGTGAGGAGTTACTTTCTTAATGGTTTCCTTAAAGAAGTTTTTTTGCCGAACAATCACTTAATTATATTGCTAATTATACCATTAATTAGTTTTTAAGTTGGAAAAAACTTTATATGGATTATAACAATGTCAAGAACTTGATATGAAAGACTGAACTCGGTATGAAAAATTGGAATAAATCTTTTATAAGTTTTAAAAAAACCTATTTAAGATTTCTTTATATTTTTAAATCTAATTCTTATCATATTTAAGTAAAATCATAAAAATACACCAGCTTGCCTCACTTAGATTTAAAACATATCCAAAGGACATTAGATATATTGTGTCTAGAATCAAAAAAATCAATAACATTGAAAACTTGCAGAATTCGTAAAAAATCATATAGTGTCAAAAATCCTAAAACAAAATCTTATTTAATTCTCATATTTTTATCTATGTAGGCAAACTATGGGTTCATTTTTAGGACCTAATTTTAAGTCAATGTTCATTTTTTATCAATCCAAATTGCCTTATTTTCTTTGGTGCAAAAATACATGTTTTTATTTATTCCATGTTATTTTTATTTACAAAAATTTTAGAACTTAATTTTGAGCAAATATTCATAGGTTTTGATCGGTCTTAAGTGCCTTGTTTTCTTTGGTGTAAAATTGCCTATTTTTATTTATTATCTATATTTTTATTAAACAAAATTTCAATAAACATATAAATATTGTTTTAAAATATAAAATATATATTCCTACTTTTAATTATTTTTTCCATTTTTCTTATATTGATTACTTGTTATCTCTCTTGTTTTCTCCTTTTCTCTTTCTTCTTTCATTTTTCGCTCCCTTTTCTATGTTGTGCATCAATGGTCATTTGTGCTTGTGAAATGAATTAGATACAAAGAAAAAACCGATCAAATCAAAACTTTTAAGAATGTGCTCCTTGTTCAACCTAGGATTACTTCCTCCTAGTTAATCAAAAAATTGAAATAAATTATTTGCTAAGTGTTTTCTTTTGCATATGTTGTAATTGACATTAATTAAAGAACTGTAAAAAAATTCATTAACTTCAAAGATGTTCCTTATCACCGCTGTCATATGCACTTGTTTCAGTTAGGTATTATATGTGAACCAGTGCATTGATACAAAATGAGAATACCCAAAGGATCACGATACTACTAAAGTATAATGAATAACAATAGCCAAAAATAATAACCAGATAATAGATATCACAAATTATTGTCAATTACATATGATCAATAACAAAAAACAATCATCACCTGCACAATTATGTTAATGTGGAAATCTCTTTATCATCACCTGCACAATTATGTTAATGTGGAAATCTCTTTAGATAAAAATCATGATTTAAGTATCTTGACACAGAACTCTAAAAAACAGAGTCAATCGATCAATCAAGAAATCGAGGGACAATTCGACCATTTATAAGTCTTCTGGATCACATACCAAAGGATTTCTATAATTTGGATCACATGACAAAATTACCCTACAACAAATACAGGTAAAAAAACTAATGCATTTTGAAAAGCCCACAAATTATATATGGTATGCAACATGTTGATCAAGCTATGAAAACATAGTTCGCGATATAAGTTAAAATGCTCAAACAAATGATGATCGATATAAAGTTGATCACATTTGTGTTGATCATAAGGCAATGTTTTTCTAACCAATTGTAGAGAATTAAAGAGCAAATATCATGTGATCATGGCTTAGAGAGCAACATAATTCTTAGTTGAAGTATTTTTATGATTCTCATGATATATGGTATGCATAACCTTTTCTTCGATGTGTATGCTTGAATATATGTGAAATTTGAAAAAAATGTCATGTGCATGTATCTCAGACATTTAAGCTCAATAAGACTTATTGAATGCAATTTAGGACTATAGTTAATGCTTAAATCTTTCTTTAAAAAAAAGCGATCGATCAATTCATACAATGTGGTTGATGAGATTGACAAGTGATTGATCATTCAATAATCATTGATCGATCAATCAAGTAACAAGTTTACAAATAGAATTATGTATTTCAAAAAATAACGGAATATATTATTTTAAGTGATTGACCATAATTTAAACAATAAGCAAGAATGATTGATCACTTAGGCTAGCTGTGAAAAGATCGATCGGGCACTATGGAGTGATCGGTAGCTCAATAGAAAATGACTAAAAATGATCGATATGTGAGTCAGATGTGATTTTATTAGTCAATAAACATGGACTAAAAGTGATCGATCATGTATCATAGAGTGGACAATTAATTTAGAGGTATGGGGACATCATCAATATTAGTGAAAATTTGATATGCTTACGAACATGTATGCATGCATGTAGATCTGTAAACTTTTACAAATAGTAATACAACTATACAAGTGGATGCACGAGAAAACATGAGACTTCATCGTCAAAACTTGACTTCATTCTTGAGACTTGAAACAAGTTTTTTTAACAAATCTGACAAATTAGTTTGCACAGTTAGAAAGAATACATGTACTACCCTACCTCAGCTTATCCCATCACTCCTTTCTAATTTGTACTCAACCCAACATATTCATTATATATCCAACCTTTCTTACTGGTACAAGATTCTAGCCAGATTGCTGAGGCTCACAGGAAGTCACTTATATGAATCACGAAAGATGAATTTCTTCTTTTCTCCATAATAGGTTACTAACTCTTAAAGCAAGTCATTTCTCTCTATCTTTATATATCTAGCAGATCTATGTCTGCCTCAGATTCCTGGTCGACTGAGGTTGTGGTTTCAACCAAGTCTTTTCGGGGATGAGTACTGCTAAGAGTTTTCCGCAGGGCTTTTGCGGGCTGCGTGCTCTTTCTTGTCCTTTGACGAGAGGGGTGAAGTACTTTCGTATACCGAGCTTATATCCAAAATCCCTTCGTATAATCACTTTCCAACACTTCTTGGGTAGTCCTCGCCCTCTCTTAGCTAACTCAACATTCCAGAACTCGCATCTCCTAACTAGTGCATTAGCTGATCTTCTTTGCAAATGACCAAACCATCTTAAGCAATTTTCTCACATCTTATCCTCGATCGGAGCTACACCAACTTTCTTTCTGATTGCATCATTCCGAATCAGATCTTTATGTGTGTGTCCACACATCCACCTTGGTATTTTCATTTCTGCTACAACCATTCTCTTCACATGTCTATGATTTACAGGCCAACACGCAAATCTATAGAGCATAACAAGTCTCACGGTTACTTTGTAAAACTTTCCTATAATTTTAAAGGAATTTTCTTATCACAGAGAACAACAGAGACTCCTCTCCACTTTAGCCAGCCTGCATTTATTCTATTATTAATATCTCCATCAATTTCTCCATCATTTGATATCAAAAAATTTAACTACAGATTGGTTTTTTCAATGAATTTTCGATTGCTATAATAAATAAAAGTCATTTTAGCTACAAACTCATTAGACATTAAATATAACAAAATTTTCGTTGCAAGAGTAGTGGCAACAAAATCTTAGCTGCCACAATTCTTGAGCTACACTGCTTTTGGCGACAAATCTTGCGAGATATTTAAACCTTCATACGTTAATTTTTTTATTGCAATAAATATATAATTTGTTACCATAAATCTCGCTACAACATATTTTTTAAAGATATTTACATAAATATTTGTTTGACTTTTTATGACTTGCTTTATTAATTGGTTGATAATATCGTCCTAGATAAATGTAATTATACCCTTATATTGAGGTAATTAACTCCAAATTCAATTTATTTTAAAAAGAAAAACTTTGGTCACTACAACATTTGTCTAACTTGTGAACATGAGAATTCCGTTCTCGAAAACGAGATAATCTGTCGTCATGACAGGTTTATTTTTAGTGTCATATTTCTATATAAGGGTATCATGTAGTAGAGGTATTTTTTGTGTTACATCAATGTTAGAAACTTGATGAAGAAAATGAACTCAATACTTATCATATACATATGGGATTAAAGGGTGCAAACAAAACACATGATTAATTAAATGTGATCATCATGAAATGTAAGAATTATTCTTTGCATCTGCAATCTTGGAAGAAAAAAATTGTTTGTCATAAGTGCAATCATCACAAAGCATAAAATAATTGACCGTATTAACAGCAGCGTGTTAATTACTACTCGGTAATTGATGCTCAACTACGTCGACTATTATTTATTACACCGTCAGATTTTTTAACTTTAAAAAACGCCTACATATATAAATTTCATTCACTACCATTCTATAGACTTCTTTCATTAGTCATAAGAACAGTCCTCGATGTTTACTCTTTTGTTTAGCTTAGTAATCTACAATCTTACTACATAAAATGTTTGGAAAGGAAATGTGTGTTCTTTAAATATAAGGTTTTTTACACTTGTGCTCCAATATTCTTACAATATTAACAGTACTCTCTTTCTGTTAACGTAAAATATGAGTATAATTATAATAACAGAAAACTTGAAGTTTTGTAAGAATAGAGCAGCACAATTGTTATTGCAAAAAAATTTAAACACAATTGTAATTGCATAATCTCGAAGGGGTACTAGTGTAAAAAATCTTTAAATATAACTTTGATGTTAAAAAACACTACAACAAAATTGATCTAAAATGATTTTTTTTCAAAATCTACCACTAAATTAGCCGTTGTTACACACATACGATGATATTATTTGTTGCAAAATGAATTTTGATACTTGAAATTAGCGAAGAATAGTATATCTGTCACTATATCATTAACAACGATCTATATAACAATGTTTACCCGTCGCTATTTTTCAAAATATCAACTACTACAACAAGATTGAGCTAAAATGATTTCTTTTTCAAAATCTACCACTAAATTAGCCATTGTTATATATATATATATATATATATATGATATTATTTGTTGCAAAGTGAATTCTGATACTTGAAATAGCGAAGAATAGTATATCTGTCACTATATCATTAGCAACGATCTATGTAACAATGTTTACCCGTCGCTATTTTTCAAAATATCAACTACTACAACAAGATTGAGCTAAAATGATTTTTTTCAAAATCTACCACTAAATTAGCCATTGTTATATATATATTTATATGATGATATTATTTGTTGCAAAATGAATTCTGATACTTGAAATTAGCGAAGAATGGTATATCTGTCACTATATCATTAGCAACGATCTATGTAACAATGTTTACCCGTCGCTATTTTTCAAAATATCAACTACTACAACAACATTGAGCTAAAATGATTTTTTTTTCAAAATCTACCACTAAATTAGCCATTGTTATATATATATATATGATATTATTTGTTGCAAAATGAATTCTGATACTTGAAATTAGCGAAGAATACAATATCTGTCACTATATCATTAGCAACGATCTATGTAACAATGTTTACCCGTCGTTATTTCTCAAAATATCAACTACTACATCAAAATTGAGATAAAATGATTTTTTTTCAAAATCTACCACTAAATTAGCCGTTCTTATATATATATATATGATATTACTTGTTGCAAAATGAATTTTGATACTTGAAATTATCGAAGAATAGTATATCTGTCACTATATCATTAGCAACGATCTATATAACAACGTTTATCCGTCGTTATTTTTCAAAATATTAACTAATCATTGCTATTTTTTAAGTTCAAAATTTAGTGACAATTAAATAAAAGTTTGAAAATAGCAATGGACATGCATTGTTATGTGGACCATTGTTAATGATATAATGACAGATATGATATTCGTCGTCGTTATTATTTCACGATGATTGGCTTCTATCAATTTTCCTTTATTTTTATAAGTAAAACACGTGTTAAAATAGAGAAAGTATTGATGCTTTCTACGTGTGTTTTGGAATAACACAGACCATGATATTTCAATTCAAAGACGCACGTTTTTTACTTGAAATTAGAATATTCCACCCCATTTTTCATGAAATATGCATTAATTAGGATGCGACTGGACTTATTTTAATTTCCTTTTTAGTTAAAAGCTCTGGATTTGTTTCCCAAATTAACACTGTGGAAAGGAAATATATTGATTATATAGACAACTGACGAGTGAAATATACATCAAATTTATTATTTTTGTGATGTTTGATTTAGCTTGGGATTTTTTTTGAAAGATTTCCACGTTGCGAAAATAATATATGGCATGTTGAGGGGTCAAGACGAATTTAATAATTGCTTTCATGCTTTAAATAGTGTTGATATTAACTAAATGTGATCTTTTCCATGATATTTAAGTTAATATGTGTAACACAGTTTCATCTCGCTTAGTTACTCCGCGTCAACTATTAAAAGCCATCGTATCCATAATTTTATGTATAATATGCCGATGAAAAAAAGATTTAATACCTCACTTTTTTAATGAAATAAATTGCAGTAAATAGCACAAACTTTGTTGAACTTTTACATCTTAAAAAATGAAAATGTGGTACTCGATGAAACTTAGTTGTTTGTTTTGATTTTCAAGCCTTAAATTAGTCCAAAATTGGGTAAATTATAGAAAAGTACATCAACTATACATCGGTTCTTAACAACCTCATCTTTCCAATGGAAGAAAATGGAGATTTTTTGCAATTATAATTGTGCCCATGTATCTTATAAAATTCATAATATTGTCCTTCTATTCATTAATACAGGGTTGCAACCTCCCAAGGGTTACAATGGAAGGACAGTACTGCAAATTTTGAATAAATATAGGGTCAAAAACTCAAAGATATAATTGTTATTAGAAAAACCTGGAAGAGCACATAGTAAAAAAATAATGCAGTGGCCACGTAAAAATAGCCATGATGGCCGTCGTATCAATCATCAAGGTACGTCAAAAACATGGATTCCTGTGATAAATGGCCATTTCTTGACACACACTATTTATTATAAATAAAAAGAGATGTTCCTATCCGATTTGCTATGGAATTTGTTTTATATATATTTTGACATTTATATTCGTATAAAATAAATTTATTACTATACTTATGTATGAAAACGAATATACGAATACAAATGTGAATATTAGCGAATGTCAAAATGATATCTATATCCGCGTCCATTTTAAGACGGATTATGCGTAATAATATTTTATGATTGCATTCACTATTTGTTGATATAATTGTTATGAAATTACTATATCTGGTATATCTACTTTATGTGTAAACTATCCCAAATATGTATATTTTAGTTAATCTATAAAATATTTATGTTATTATTCGTATCTGATTCGTATTCGTTTTTAAGTATATGGTAACACCGCTTTCACATTCGTCAATATTCATATCCGCGTTGGTATTTTGAAATAGATAAGTATATGATTATACCTATTTTCGTATCCGTATCCGACGTTTTTCATCCCTATTTGCAAGTGTACTTGCAGGGCTATACATGTAACAATAAATATTTAGATGGGTAATTACGCAAAAATCCCCAATGATCTTACTCTCTCCGTGAGGAAAGGAGTTTTATTAAATTTCCGGCAACTTCACGGGGTAATTATTAAAAGGTCTTTTAGAGAGAGAGAGGGAGGGAGGGAGAGAGAGAGAAGAAGAAGAAGAATTTTGAAACGAAGTGACCGTTGACGCCCACAAGGAGGGCACGAGCCTCCCCCTACAGCAAGAGATCCAACGGCTACCATCCACTAGCCGTTGCCCCCCTTAAACAACTCAGCGCCTCTGCGGACATATATCCGTTATTCTCGTCTCCGATTCCTGCACAATTTTCTCACTCTCTGATGAGTTGTTTGTGACCGCTCAAGGGTGAGAGTGTGTGTGAGAGAGAGGGAGCATACGTGTGATGAAATCTCATCCCCTTTCAAAGGAAGGGCAGCGGTACTCCCTCCTGTAGTAGCTCTCCTCCCCCAACTATCCCCTCGGAGCCAGACGCATCGCGGGAACGAACTGAAAGATCCGACGAGGGGAACTTTACAGGTCTTGATCCGTCTTCTCTAATGGGTCTCGGGAAAAATTAGCATCTTGTTCGGGCGTTTTTGACAGCGGAATCGGGAGGTTTGATCTGTTTACTGAAATGGGTGGTCAACAAATCGGACCTTCGGGGTGTTCTTTTCTGGACCCCTTCCGTTTCTCCCTTGCTTTTCGAACAAGTTGCGGGAGTCTTTGATTGGTTTCCATCCAGATTCGAGTCCAGATGGGCATTTTTCTAATTTTCGGGGGTAATTTGGATGTTTGGATTCGTGTTTTCGTGACAGGTCTTGATCGGATTTCTGAATTTGGGCTCATCAACGATGCATCAATTTATGTGTTTGGTCAGATCTTGGCATTGTTAATGTTTTATTCGAGCTTTCTTTTTCTTTGGAGTGCAGGGGGGAATTGATGGATATGTGCGACGGGAACAGCCGTGCGACTACGAAACCCATGATGGAAGGTGCCAAATTGGCTCCGGGAGAGGCCTTGAACAATCGCAGAGCGCTCAGGGATATTAAGAACCTTGTGGGTGCACCACTTTATCCCTGTGCCATTAGCAAGAAGGAGCTGCCAGAGTAAGAACCATGAACGAGCCTTAGTTTATGAAAGCGTTTTCCCACTGTAAATTAGCTCTATTAACTTTGGTAATTTAATTTATTCAGAAAGAAGATCATAGCTGAGAAGAAAATCCCCACCGCCGTCACTGCAAACAGACCAATCACAAGGTCAGACGAGATTACCTTTTGTTACCTTAGACAATCTGTGTACTTTATGCAACAGCAAGATTTTGACAAATTCTCTTCCAGGCGATTTGCTGCAACGCTGAAATCGCAAATAAGCGGACAGGTACACCCCATTCTCTAATTCTTAGCTTCACGTTTCCTTTTTCTGTCCGCCATTAGCTGATGAGTGTGCTTTTTATGTGCACAGGACTTGAATTTGGCTCCTCGAACTTCAGATGGCTCAGACGATTCTATCGCTATAGATATTGACGATACCCTCAAGCCTGCGAATGATGCTGTCCTACCAATGATAGAGGATGATATGGTAAGTAACGTTTTCCCCAGATTCACAATTTGGAACTATGTGACGCATGTATTTTGAAGTTGCAGCATTGTTCTTCAGGTTAACTGTGAGCTCAAGGAGGTTGAGATGCAAGATCTTTCCGAGGAAGAAACAGGGACGGATATTGACAGCGCAGATTTAAAGAATCCGCTTGCGACTGTTGAGTACATTGACGACATTTATAGACTATATCGGGAAACAGAGGTGAAGTTGGATGAATCATTAGACTAGACAGTAATTAATGATTATATAAGTGCTTAGTTAGTTAAGGGATATGTATAGTATAGTTGCATTATTCTGAGCATTTAAGGTGGGTGTGTGAGTTGCAATACCAAAGGTTCAACTTGCACTTCCTTTTAAGTCTGAGAGCAATAAATATATGAGACTAGAACAGAAGAGAGGCTATATTTAAAATATGAGAACATGTGGACAAAGTTCGGTCTACAATGTTGTCAGGTTAATTTTTTGACCAGAGCATTCAAAGGTTTGAATCTAAGATAACTCTTGTCTTATTTGTTTAGGCTTCTGGTTGCGTATCTCCGAATTACATGTCGAATCAATATGACATCAATGAGAGAATGAGGGCGATTCTGATCGATTGGCTGATCGAGGTACATCATCTTTACCTGTATCTGCTTTTGATATATCGTTGTTAGTTCCCAGATAATTCACAGTGGAAAATTTTAATGGCAACAGGTACACTACAAATTCGAATTGATGGATGAAACCTTGTTCCTCACAGTGAACATCATAGACAGATTCTTGGCACGACAGACTGTCGTCAGGAAGAAGTTGCAATTGGTAGGGGTGACCGCATTGCTGCTCGCCTGCAAATACGAGGAGGTCTCGGTGCCTGTCGTCGATGATCTGATCTTGATCTCCGATCGAGCTTACACGAGGGACGAAGTGCTACAGATGGTACTCTCACCCCGTTCTAGCTTTCAGATTTTGAACTCCATGTAATTGTGCTTAAGTGGTAATATCTGTGTCTTGATCAGGAGAAATTGATGGTAAACACATTGCAGTTCAACATGTCTGTACCTACAGCTTATGTGTTCATGAGGAGATTTCTCAAGGCTGCACAGTCCGACAAGAAGGTATGCAAACTACAAAAAACATGGACGATATTATGCTCAATTATTATTATTATCTCCCTTTACTGTTCTTATAATTTGTTGTGAACTGGATCAGATGGAGCTTCTATCCTTCTTCCTTATTGAGCTCTGCCTCGTCGAGTACGATATGCTCAATTACCCACCTTCTTTGCTGGCAGCAGCTGCGGTGTACACCGCACAGAGCACCCTGAAGGGCTTCAAAGACTGGAACAGAACGTGTGAATTGCACTCAAACTATTCGGAGGAGCAACTCCTGTCAGTTCTCATCATTTTAAGTTTCCTTTGCGATTTGTGTTAGTTCGTTTCAACTGATTGTGCATACGCATCGTCCCCGTGCAGGGAGTGCTCGAAGCTGATGGTGGATTTTCATCAGAAGGCGGCAACGGGAAAACTCACAGGAGTCCATAGGAAATACAGCACCTTCAAATTTGGCTGCGCTGCGAAATCCGAGCCCGCGCTGTTCCTGTTGCAGGATGCTTGGTCTTGAGAACACGAGCGTGCATGGAACAGGGGGTGGTTATATGCAACTGAAGTTGCACAGAAAAATGGTGGAAATGGAGGAGATAGTTGTTGGTGTGCTGATGATTCTTCGCTGTTGTTAACTTTGACTACGGTGCTGACCAATGCCGGTCTGATCTTGACATGAACACTTGATTTACGGCGGTGTGTTGTGTAATAAGCATTTTTTTTTGCTCCTTGAATCCAGAACTAGAAAATCCAATTCTAATTCGTGTATCATGCATGTTCAATTCTTTACCGGCAGATAAATGTGCAGATTCTCTGTCTCGTGATCTTGCCACTTGATTTCTCAATATATCTTGATGAAATTCTTTCTGAGAGAAATCTCGAGTTGGAGTTGCATATGAGGATGAACTGTTCCTGGACCTTCTTTAGTTGCTATGTGCAGACAAATTTTTAGCTATTTTATTTTTTAATTCGTTAGAATTTTCATTAGTTGTCACCAACCCTTTAATTGCTGATGCTATAAATGTGAAGATACTTGTAAAGAAATTGGAGGCCTAATTGCGAGATTCATTATAATTAGGTTTTTTTGTCGAAATTACAATATTAACCTTGCACATGAACTATCTAATATAAAAACAATTAAAACAGGAAAATATGCCATTTCGGTGCCTATGTCCATTTTGGTATACATCATTCGAGTTTTTCAACGAAATGATGAAAATAACCTTGTGTATACTCAAACAGAAAAAGACATGTTTCTTAGTGAAGACTCGTTTACACTGGCCGAGCTTCACAAGAAAATATGACTACACTAGTCCATTTCTACTTCCTTTCCCATTCTTCTAGCTTCTCCCCTCTCGGTTGTGAAACTTAGAAGGAAAATATCCATCTCGAGGACCAGTTGCCAGCAAGAGTATGCGACTGAAAGGATGGTTTTAATCAGATTGTGAATTGAACTAGATAAATAGGCATGCCTAAGGGCTCTTGAGTCACAATTCCTAACTTGAATGTATACAAACAAATCTAAAATCCAAAGCTCTTAACTGAGCTCCAAATTTTGATTTTATGAAGACAAGTTTAAGAGTCAAAATTATTCCAAGTTCTTTCTTTTTCTTTATTTATTTTTCTGCACTCATTGTAATAAGTGTTTGCTAGGAATATGAGGTGATGAATCTCCATTTCATCACTTATATTCTTGGGTAAATTACAATTTAGGTCCTCATCTATGGGTCCGATCTCAGAATGGGTCCTGATCTTTAAATTGTAATGATGTGGGTCCCAGTGCCATTAATGTACCGTCTTTAGAAGTTGGAATTCAACCCCCATTCCCTTCCCAACAATGGCATATTCATCATGAACCCCAAAATTTCCATTTCCTTAATGGTCCTGGGACCCGAATTACAATTTAAAGATCGAGACCCATTCCGGGATCGGACTCATAGATGGGGACCCAAATTGTAATTTACCCTATATTCTTTTGTTTTGGCCTTAAATCCCTAGCTAAATGCATATAGTAGTAATTTGTATACGACACTCTTAAATTGATCAATGGATATTTTCATTTAATTTCAAAATAAAAGAATAAAGAAAAGAAAACGAATGAAGTGTCAAAAACACTGAATGACCATGGACCTCGAGATCTAGACACCAAGATGACTTAGTTGACAAGTAATAATAGGGCAGAGAAACTGTAAAGAGAATACTCAGAAACCTTAATTTTGTTCATCAATAAATAACATTTGGAACTTATTTTACTTTTCAATTTTTAGACATCAAATAATAAAACCTCATAAGAAGTTGTACATAAAAAATAATACAAAATATAAATTTTTTCACACAAAAATAATACAAGGTGCATCCAGGACGTACAGAACAAAAAGGCGCAGACAAAATTTTTTAGACATGTATTTAGTCCATATATACTCAAAATTGACCAATCTTACATTAATTGTTCATAAAATTTAATTATCTTGAATGAAGTTGTTTCCATTTAATTTGAAGTTGAGATGCAAAAGTTGGCTTTTGTACTAAATAAATGTATATAATATTCAATATATTTATTCCCTATATTTTAAGCTTCCTTATATTTCTATATACTTGTAAATATTATTCAAAATACTTGTAAATACTAAAAATAGAATAAAACATCAGAAATACATTAAAATAAAGAGAATAATAAAATAAATAGGAATATTATACTTATATAAAACATATACATATTTATTTATGTGAATAAATAAATCAGAAAAATAAACTAAAAATATGTATACCTAAAGAAGTTATAAATATATAAAAATATGTAAATACAATAATAATATACAAAATAAAATATAAAATATACCAACTACAGATATACATACATATTTTTACACATATAAATATTAACATCTAATCAATATACTTGAAAAAATAAATAAAAATTATAATAAAATACTAATAAAATAATGAATATTTTTCATGTTTTTTACCTAAAATTAATAAAATCATTTAGTATTTTATAATGAATTAAAAAGCGATTTTTGGATTCCTATTTCTGATTGGTCCACATGGACCAAACATGAGGCTTGTACTGTTGACCCAGGTCAACTGTCCTCGCACCCATCCCCCTTCCTGTCAGACCGCATGATCCTCCACCTTTCCTTATTTTTTGGTCATGATCCAGAGCTCGATGGCCCTCTATCTCTTCACCAATGTTGTTCCAAATTCCATCCTCCATCTTTGTAGATAATAGAATATAGAAAAATACAAAATTGATTTCATACAAAGATAATATACGGTGTACAAAATATACTCTAAATAAGATTATAAAATCCCAACTTCTCAGATCCATATCTCTCAAATAAAAATTCAAAATATATCAAAATCTCCTTTAATTTTATATAACTTTTATTAGCTTTTTAATGAAGGTGGTTTCATATTTTTTTTGGAGTTACAGTTTGAAGTTAGATTTTGGACCCCTATTGTATACTTATACCAATTAAAATATTTATTTTATTTATTATTCTATTTTTTATAATTTTATATTTTTATAATTTTTAAATATTATTTATAATATATTTGTATATTAAAATTTGAATAAAAACATCAGAAAATATAAAAATAAAATACTTGTATAAAATACATAAATGAATCACCAATAAGTATACATATATAGATAATACAACTATTTATTTAATTGTATATAATAATTTAGAAAATTAAAATAAAATTATATTTAAGTGTACAAAATTAAGTTATAAATATATAAAATAACAAACTAAATTAATAAAATATAAAATATAAAATAAAGATAAAATATTAAAATATAAGATAAATATACCTATATATAACCTCCAAAAAGTAATTTGATATTCTAGACCTCGAAAAAATAAATAAAAAATTATAAAATAATTCAAAAATAATAAATATTTTTCATTTTATAACCTAAAATTAAAAACATATTTATTATTTTTAACTGAATTTCGAAATATTTTTCTAGGACTTTCCTGGTTGGTCCACGTGGACCAACCAGGAACATCCGAGAGGTGACCGCGGATCAATTCTCTTACCCGCCTTATGTTCCATGTCATTTTCGACCATTCTTCGAGGCTGCATCTTTCACCATTTCGTGTCGCAGCCTTCTTGACTTTTTGACCCCATTCATCGAGGATTCATGCCGGCAATGTCTATTTGAGCGTAGCCTTGGGCAGCTCCCTTACTTCCTCTTCCTCCCATCGTTGGTATCCATCTTCCTAGTTTGCTTCTCCTCCTTCGCCTCTCTTCTCTCTGTCCCTCCGCATATCATTAATCATGTCCTGAAAGGTGACATGGGCGAGATCTTGATCAGTCAACTGTTGTTGAATGGCTTGAACTGAATAAAGCAGTTAATTCTTAACTTCATTATGGTCCACTTGTTTCCCCTTGACCTTTGGTGCCATCTTAGGTTCGAAGTCATAAGAACTAACCTCCAGATTAGGATCTAGGTCAACAATAGGAAATATGCCTTGATCGGTTTGGAAACAAGCACCAGATTTGGAGAAGAGTTCATAATATGGGTCGATCTTGAACTTTATTAAATATGGATGCGGATATGGAGTAGAATCAATCTCCATCCAGAAAGGAGTGAGTTCAAGACAAGAGTGATATTGGTTTATTTGAGAAAGACGTGAAATGGTCCAAACCGAGCTCTCTGGAATCTTCCCAACTTATTGGATATGTCGATCTCAAGGAATCTATGTGGACGTCTAGGGAGTCTGGACTAAACCATCCTTGAGTCATCATCTTGAGAGACAAGAAAATAGAGACCTGGAATAGAGGATACAGAGATAAAAAGAAGAATAGAAAAGAGGATAAAGGCAAAAGGGCTCAAAATGAGTGAATTAAAAGGAGAAATGAAAAGAGGTGTGACAAAAATTTGCAAGTGTGTGGGTTTTGATCTTAACCAAATTGAACTAAGCAATCAAACCTCAAAATAAGGATGCATTCACTAACTCAACACTGATGGGCGTAAAAGTTGGGTAATTATCTTGTCATTTTTATTGGTTCTAAAGCAATCTATACGGCTAACCCTATTAGAGAGTGAACACTCACCCGACAAGCATTGTGTACTTTCCACTTTCTTTGTAACCTACAACCTGATCTTTTTGAGGTTCTTGTTATTGTATAAGGGCTCACTACTCAACCAAAGAAGTGGGGGAAAGGAAGACGATGTGGCGAATCAAACACTCCCCCCTTCCCGGGTACTCAGACGTAGAACGATGACATAGAGACCCTTCGTCGCAGTTCCTCTGCTCGGTACTTCAGACTAAGTTCGCAAGTGAACCTAGTCCTACTCGCCCACGCATTGATAGAAGTGTCGATACTTCATAAGCCCGACCAACGATTCACAAGGTAGAATCCAAGCTGGATTTTTTGCTCTAATCCTTATGGGTCATTCCCCACTCGGTCTGGAAGGTACATGAGAACAATGAAGGCTTTATGCATCCACGATAATGAAGTTCAATTAATCGATTTTATTTGGTCATATTTTCTCAACGGTCCCCTGGTTTTATTTTATGGATTTTCACTTATTTTGAGTATTTAATCTTGTAAAGGCCTAGCAGTTTTATCAATTCTTTGCTTGTCCTATGTGAATCAAAATCAGATGGAGAGGACGGAAAAGCAATGCAAGTCAGAAAACGATGATGCAATGTTTAGTCAAAAGGCTCACCTTGCTTCCATGCTCTCTCCACGTGGGATGCTAGACAGAAATTTTAAATCTATAGTATATGCAATACAATGAGGAAATCACCCGAAGATATGAGCTTCTACTAGCGTGAAGAACGTGTTCAATTTGACTAAGTCAAAGCTAGAGACTATATGTACATGAAAGATATTAGAGCTTTGGATCTAATTAACTGAACATCGATTCCTAGACTCTAGGGGCTCATTCCACAAGAGGTAAAATGAAAAAAGGTTAAAAAACACAAATGGTGGAAAACATATAGAAACAAGAGGAAAATATGGAAAAAGAAATATATAGGTGATGAAAACATGAGAAAAGCTATTAAGTCCCCTAGGTGAGCAATTACCTGATGAAATGGACTTGTGAAGAGTCTATGTATTCAAAGTTTGGAGTCTTGTATTATTACAGATTACTTGAATAAATCTCTCTCACACAAAATTAAACTAGATCTATACTAAGATGAATATGCCCGACTTCTTGTCTCCTTTGCCCATCTCTCCTACTGGTGGAAAAAGAACCACCCTTCTTTGTGGCTCTGGGGTGTGTCGAAACTCTAAGGAAATCCTCCCTCGATAAGCGGGCCCTCACAACAAATTCAAACAAGATGATGGTCAAAATAGTCTTAGATAGAAATAGAATAAAGAGAAAAGTAGATAATAAAGTGAACAGTGTAAAAACAAGCTAAGCAGACTACTCTATACTCTACAAAGCGATGCTCTCTGGCAACAACGCCATTTGTTGAAATACTGAGAACAAGGTGCCTAATGTTCGATCTTGGAGGGCATGCAATGTCCGATAAGTCCTATTCGGCAATTGTTGTATTGGTCGCTCTCACGACTCTCGATACCCAAACCAAGCAATAATCAACAATAATCAACCCATGTAATGATAAAAAAATCACAGTAAATACGAGCCAAAATTTATTATTTAACTCTACAATAGATGTATAGAAGCAAGTATGTAGAGTATCGAACCACAGACCAATGCGGAGTAGAGGCGAGACAAATCAGGAGTCTCCACTTCTTGTCACGAAGTGCAAGCTCCAGTGAGGATTTTTGGGGAGAGTGTGTGGGTAAAAAAAGATTAATTTCAAAAATAATGGGGTGGGTTGAAATTTTATATAGGTGATTGGAGAGGTGGTCTTTGACTAGGTATTATGCACAGATCAATGGAGATGGTTCCCATCAGAGCACTTGGCATGGATCAGTGATGTTAGGTGCACACTTTTCATGAAGAACTAGAGGTCAATCATAGCAGAGGTTGGCGGTGAAAAATCGAAGAAGAAGGGCTCAGACCAGGTAAAGGTGAGTCTTTGCAAGAAGAAGGAATGTTTGACATGGGGTCAACCCTCAGTGGTTCCTAGTTGGTCCATGTAGGGCTACAGGACAAAAAGCCACTTAAAGAGGAAATTTTATATTTTGAATTATAATTTTATTAATTAAAACCCAAAATGTAAAAGTTATTTCTTATTTTGTAAAATATTTGTAGGTGATTTTTATTCATTTTTATCAACTATATTTTGGTGTGATATGATTAAGTATTGAATATATAGGTATATTTACATATATTTTGGTATTTTTATATTTTTATTTTGGCAATTTCATGTGTAATGATATGTGGTTTTATTTTCTTTATTTAGAGTTTACTTGATACATATTTATATATTTTTTCTATATTTTTACGATTTCATATACATGTGTAAATACTTATGTATATATGCATTATAGGTATATTGTACCTATGTATTAGGGTTTCTTATTTATTTTATGTTATTTTAATTCCCTTTATTTTATGTTTGTATTTTATATTTATGTTATATAGCATATACAATATAGTCAAAATTCAAAAGGATGAAAAGTATAAAGAATAAATATTTTATCTTTTTATACAGAGTAATAGGATAATAGTACCCCTAAATAACTGACTTTTGCATTTTGACTCCAATTTCAATGAAAACACCTTCATATGAAAGATAATTTGATTTGCAACACCATAAAGGTCAGTTTAGTCAGTTTTGAGTTTGTATGGAGAAGATGTTGGTCGATAAAGTTCTGTTTACGATTTTTCATCTGAGTGTACAAAGTATACTATGCATGCTTTATTAATGCAATGAATTTTATTATTTTCTATACAGTAAAAGTGTAAGTTTTATGTTGAGTGTTTTATTATTTGGTGAGTTTAAAATAAATAATAAAATAGTGCAAAAATGAGATGCTTACATAGTGTTGTGAAGTTAGGGTTTCTATGATTTTATGTGCATTGGGGACGCTTATCTCATCCAACTTAATTCTCGATCGATCAAGTCTTGACTTAGTCTAGGAAATTAGGGCCATTCAGTGTCCTTGATACCTCATTTATTTTTCTTTTATTTATTTATTATTTTATGTTGGATATAAATACAGTATTTATATTGTATTTAGGCATAATGTTAGAAGGTTAACTCATGCAAGTTAGTGACACTTACAGGTGTTTTGTTAAGGATTTAAATACCAAATGGAAGAATAAAGGTAGATGAATGGTTATTCATCAGAGTGTCTCGTGTGTCTCTTTTGAGTATGTATTATATCTTCTACACCAAGAATTTTATCACTATATGATGTAGAGCCCTTTTTGGGTGCTATCCCGACTCATAAAAGCCCAAGATGTTGTTCCAAGTAGACATTAAGAAGGTTGGGAGCGCTCACCACTGGAGTAATCTCTTCTGGATGTTACTTTATAGTGTATTAGCTTCCTTTCACTATCTTTTTCTTTCTCTTTTAGACTAGCTCCACTACTTTTACCAAATTTGATGCACATTGATCAGCAATTTTTATGGTTTTAACTCACGTTGGCACTTGGGTTTAGTCAAAAGATAGCATAAGATCCTTCTTCTCATACTGGCTAAGGTGATGACCTTTAGGATTATTGAAGCCTTCATTAATTTTATCCCATCCTTGGTCATCATGAAATAAGGTCCAAACTCAAACCTCTCATCCTAATTCCTCAGGAAAAACGTCAACTCATCACAATGTTCATGTAATCGTGCATGTGAGGTGTTGATCATATTCTTTTAAGGTAGAGATTAAACATGCAATATAGCAAGTACCTCTTTCAAAGTAGAGTGTTCCAGTTTTTAAATCTTACAACCCTAATGACCAAGAATGGCTAAACTCTGAGTCAAATGTCACTCTAAATCAAGTACCATAAAATACGCAAGTCTTGCGTGAGAGTGAAAGTGTCAGGGATAACACCACTTATTAGTTAGTATTTTTGTTTGGTTTTGAAAGTTTTTTTCAAACTATTTGTAAAACATCTGTACAAACCATGTCAAATAGATATAATAATTTTCCAATCATTTTACAAATCAGTTTCAAGTCCCCAAACCCATAGCCCATAATATATAATGTGAAAGTACAAGCCATGAATAAAGTATATATGCAATATATTTGCACACCCTCATATACTTAGCTTGTGTTATGTCCTCATGTCATAAAGTAAAATGAAAGATATAGCTTGTACTAAACATAAAGAGAAGAATAATACATGGAGGTGAAAATCGGTACTACCCCCTTATACTTAAGCTTTATATAGTCTAAATGTAGGATTGAAGTACTAAGTGACATGGTACGGAAGAATAGAAGATAAGAACTAAGAGAACAAGTGTCCCCCCCCCCCCCCGATACTTAGATCAAGAATAGCCTAAGTATGAAAAAGAAATGGAAAAGGTGAAGGGATCGAGAAGATAACTAAAGAATCCTAAAGGGGCGTACAAAAGTAGAGTTTGGGTTCCCCTATACTTAAGCTTTAAATAGCTTAAGGAGTATAAATCTAAAGAAGGGAGAATCTAAACCCTAAATAATGGAATAAATCAAGTGTTAGTGAGTGTTAGATAGGATAGGTGAATCTAATAGTTGTTGAATCTGTTGTAATCTGAATCTTCAAACTGCAACTTCATGTAGAGTATCACGTGAAAACAATGATCTTGCTACTTCGAGATCATATAACATTTGTCGTGATTTGAGGTTTATCTAGATATCTCCTCGACCTATTTATCGTTTTCCGATATTGAAGATCCACACGTTGAATGAAGAGGTTTTATCTTGCTAAGTTATTTTTTGCTACTCGTTAATTTTAAAAAAAAGAATATTAATTTTTATTAATTTTTTATATGATTTTATATTAGGTTTACATGCAATGATAATCATAATGTGTTCAAATGTCTCATAAATAATATTCTATTTCTTTAATGGGCTCATACAATTATTTTATATTTATAAATTCTTTCAGCATAGAAAGGGTATATTTGGATTTTAAAAGCCATAAATTTATTGTAAAAAATTAGGTATTTTTATCCATTATATATCATCGCTTTGATATTTCCTTTATTATGTAGTTTTTTTACTTATATTAGTAATCGAAGATTAAAGTTAGAATTATACAATAAAATTATTAAATTATAATATTCTTTGTATAATATTATTTATATGGGCACTAAAATGTCCATTAACATTTCAAATTTGAAAGAAAATAAATTGAATTTTAACATTCTAAGCTCAAAACAAACTAAATCTGAATTTAAGTTAGCAAATTCATTTAAAATTCGATTGGAGTTCGGATCTGAACCTTTTATAATGAGTTGAATCGGAATCCGAGTCGACTTGAAGGTATTCGATTCAATTAGCACCTCTAAATATAAGCTCATGTTATGAATGTGTTTCAGAAAATTAAATTAGTTTTAGAATTTCTAAATATGACCATGGTGATCTGGCCAATAATTGGTTATATTCGAGCAAAGAATTGGATAGGAGAAGTTCCCGCAGTGTATTGTTTTTTGCATAAATTTCATAATTGTACATTGTGAATTATTACTTGTTATTTTCTTAATGTGAAACTTGATAAAAATAAGTTATTAAAGGTATAAATTAACTAGAAAACCACATGATTTTTATTTCGCACGATTCTGAGTCCAATAACTCAAGATATATGATATTTTGTGGACTAGGATTGGAGGAAGATATCATCATCTTGATGACATCTTTTATGTGTTTATCATTCAAAATAAATCATGGAAATATGTGATCTTCCGGGATTAATTATTGAAATACATAGTTGAATAACTTTTGAATTGATTGTTTCACGAGAAAAATCGAATTGGAATTACAGTTATTGTTAATAGATAATTCGGATGCAAAAATAACTATTATGTGTTTATCATCAAACCAAAAAAATATTCTTTAAATTTGTACATAAAAATATTCATTAAATAATAAAAATATTTTCAAAATAATTCTTATGAATAATAAAAAGTACAAGACATAGACAAAAGCTGTAAAATAACAATTGAAAGTTCAATATATACTCCATGTGAACTCAAAATGAACCAAATACACTTCATTATATTCAAAATAAAAATATTTTTAAAATTAAATAGTTTTTAAAAATTGAAATTAAAATGCAAAAGTCAACTTTTTAGGTAATATTGTATTTCTACAATTATATACTACATTTACTTATTTTATTCTTTCAATTTTTTACCTATTGTATTTTATTATGTTATACATATTTTATATTATTTATATAAAATGAAAAAATAACATAACTAAAAAATAAAAAATTGTATTTATTATATAAGAAAATAATACTTATGTTGGAAAAAAACTATTTATTTACTCTTGTAAAAACTTCTTAAAAATCAACCAAAAATATACTTAAAATTATTTTATTGTGTTTTAAATAAATAAAGTACAAAACTAATAAAATCCATTAAAATAACCCAATAAAATATTTATATATCTTGTATATAGATAAATTGTACGTATTATGTACATACCTATATTTATTTATGCCACTAAATAAATTCATTAAAAGAAAATAAAAATGTTTTCAATATTTAAATAAATATAATATAAAATAATGATATATATTTGTAAAAATCACAAATATGTATACTTTGTATATAAGTATTTGGCTTTTATACCTATAAATATGTGTATTTAATTAATTTAACCTTGTAAATTAGATTTTTAAATTTATAAAAAAATCGCCAAAATATTTTGTTACATTATACACATATTTATTCTCTATTTTATTTTATTTTATCTTTTTTATGTTTGTCTTATTCGGGTCGGATCCCCATTGGTTTATGCCTTGCTTTGTTGACCCGTCAGGGACAACTTCCCTCTTCTCATTCAAACCCGAGTTCATCTTCTTAACTCGCCTTCTTCTCCTAATTCTTTCACCCGAATCCCTTCACCTCTTGACCCGATTCCACCACCTATCATTCCACCTTAGGATCTAGGTCCACGCCCGATTAGTTTTTTCTTGATCTGAATCCTTTCGTTTGTAAACTTTCAATCTTTCTGGATTCCATTCCTTTTCCTATTTAAACACTTCTAGGCAAGGTTTAAAAAACCGAACTGAACCAGTCGGTTCAATCGGTTAAACCAAGAATCGTAAGAAAAACTATCAAACCACCCGATTTTTATTCAGAACTAAAAGTCAGTCAAAATCGGTCAAAACCTGGTTGGACCGCTTAAACTCGGTTGAACCAATTGAATCAAACCACCGGTTCAACCATCCATTTTTAACAAAAACTAACTTTTTATAGTTTAATAAAATGTAAACTTTTGAAAATTATTCATAATCTAGTCTCATTCTAACTCATAATATAGTACTCATTTATCTCTTCTCCTTCCACATGTGTCAATAACCCGTTATCACGTCTCACTTCTGCCATATAAGCATTGTCTCTCGTCTCACATATTACAAGTTTTTGTCTACTTCCAACGACAATAAAGGAAGAATATGTCATAGTTATACTATGAGAAGTAATACATTAAAAATACTTATTATTAAATAAAGTTCAAATAATTTTAAAATTGTTAATTTTATACATCACACATACACATGAATTTTACAAAATATGTTTATTATGTCCTTTTGAATTTTTCTAATAACATTTATACCCCTAACATTTAGCAATGTCTCTTGTTCATGTATTCTTAAAAAAATCTATAATATTATTCTTATGTTGGTATAATATAGGAGCACATTTGTACTAATAGAATACCACTACTATCCATTTTGTAAAAATATATAGGGGTGCACAATTGTAAAAAAAGAGTATAAGTATTATTGAAAAATTAGGAAGGACACGAGTATATAGATCTTTTAAAGATATGATGTAATATTTTTCATATTTATTTGTATGATATTACTGGTCTAACTCGATTCGACCTGGTTAAACCATACGAACCAAACCAACAGTACAACGGTCTGGTCTTTTCCGGGTTTTTTGAACTGATGACGTCATCACCGATTCGACCGGTCAGTCCCATTGGTCTGACCATAAAAACTAAAAACCGATACTTGCTCGGTTTGATGTTAGGTTCAATTTTTAAAATCTTACTTCTAGGTCACCTTCTCAAGTTTGATTTGTTGTAATTCTTCTTCCCCGAACTCAAAGCAACAGAGATGTCCAATCAGTGACAGTGATCATACCCCTTCTAGTAGGAATGCGATAGAAGATCAGAGATGCGATCCAATCATCAGCGGAGACCCACACTATGTGCTAAGCTTCTACAACAGATTCAACGCTGCATCGAGGCGAAAACACCCCAATTTCATTCTCTTTTCATTCTGACTAATCGTACCTTCAATTTTCTTTTAATTTCATTGAATTTTGTTTACATTTCCTTTGATTTCTATATAGTAGACCCATTCCAGGTCTCCAATCTGCTTGATCAAAGATCCTCTACCGCAGATTTGACTCTGATCTAAGCGTATCACTTCACACGATCAATAGTACTTCTCCATATCCCCTTTCCGAAATCTAACCACATCAAATCTAGGAATCTAAGGTCGATCTCCGCTCATCCATCTCATTGGAGATCCCCGGTCACTTTGTATTACAATTTTAGGGAATTGGACAGCATGACTTTAGCGACCCTAACAATCTAGGTGTTCACTTGTGATCAAATCTGCGAGAGGTTACAAACATATATTTATGTTATTTAATATTAGGTTTGTTATATACTATGTTCCATTTTAGAATTTTCCATTTTATAATTTATGGTGGTAGTATTAATATTACAAATAAATTACTATTCCTTTAGTTGTGTGAGATATTATGTGTATGTGCAAAGTTATGAAAGTAATGATTTACAGTGGAAATTATGAAAGTAGCATATATGTTTTGAAAATATGCACACTAGCTCCACCTAGAAGAACAGTACTAAATAAGTAATTAGGTTTTGGACCCGCACATTTGTATACATATAGGCTTTGAACCGTATGCGAGGTGTTTATGACCTTTGAGCTCATCTGCGCATATGACATTAGATAAGAACCCAGTTGCGGTTTGCTTTCCTAGACAATAAACATATAAGGCTAAGGGATTTGTAACATCTACTGGCAGTATAGTTCATGGACTAAGTAATATTATATGGGAATGATGGTGCATATTTATGCTCGTATAATTTTAAAATATGATATTCTTTGGAGAGAGAAAATCTTGCTTATTATTTTCCATTTATGCAAGAAGATTACTTTTGTTTCCGTTTATCATTTTATTATCTCTGCTTAGAAAATTTATGCATTCAACATTATGAAACTTATATTTATCTAAGTTTTCCTGATATGTTTTAGTTATTTTGTTATGTGGGAATATCTTAATTCCATTTTAAGGTTTGGATCATTTATTGAGTTTACGGTCACTATTCGAATTCAGACTCACTACTCTATTTATAATATATTTACAGACGTTCTTGATCAAGAATCGTAGCTCAAAACATCACGTACTTAGCTGGAGGTTGATGCTGTCGTAACATTTTGACTCTTTTGGTAATTTTTTTATTTCTAATTAAATGTTATGTATGATAGGAGATAGGAGACTTGAAAATATTTGGTAGAAAGAAAAATGATTTATCTGATACTTGGTGGTGGTTATCGATTTTATATACAAAAATGGTAGATATAGAGTTTTGGAGATTCATGTACGGAATTTTAGACCTCAATTCTACAAATCTCCCTATAATTCCAACAATCGAGAAATATAGATCATTCTATCGATCTTTGTAATGGTACTCAATTAATCGACAAGTCATACTAACGAAGAGTTCTCAATATCTAAATACTGACCGGTGATTATGTAAGACGTAGAGTTTAGATTCCAAGAATTGTGCTAGCAACTTCAAATACTGGCGGGTCTTTTATTTTGAAAAGAAGACGATTCCCTATTAAATTAACTTTTGCAATGACAATCAATAAAAGTCAAGGACAAACATTACACCATGTGAGCTTATACTTACAAACGCCACTTTTCTCCCACGGACAATGTTGGAGTATATGTGTCATGTGTAGATGAGTAATTGGATCCCTCCAGGTCCAATTACCACATCCGGTAGTTTAGTCCCACATCTACTAGTTGTGGGACTTAGAGACTCAGTGGTGGCTATATAAGAAGCTCCATACCCATTGTACCAGATGAGAGAAAGTTCAATAGAGAACACAAGCCCTTTGAAGCATTCTCCTGTGGTCTCATCCCACTCCTTATGGAGTAGGGTTCCACGTAAAATATTGGTGTTCTTGATGTTTATTTTTTATCTAATATTAAGCTTATGCGTTCTATTTTTCACATGGAATCAATACGGATTCGATTTTAGTGGATTTATTCTTGAAGATTCATTTGTATATTCATGAATTTTCGATATTCAGATATAAGAGCAGTTCAAGCTACAATTCTAGGGTATCTTGATTTGTGGCACCTCCACATCTCTATGCATCTGATTGTTCGGGTTTGTGCATGTCATTGGGTTTCTTATTGAAACTTCGATTTGTGCATCTGCAACACAACTTCAGCTAGTTCGAGAGAGCCATTAGAGTTCCTGATGGAACCCTAATCATATTAAAAAAAGCATCAAGAAGCAGATAGGTCGATATCTCACGGGCACACCTTCACAATCAACAACTCCCAGCACTACATGCATATCAACTTCGTGATGGTTGCGCCCCTCCCCCTAGTGCAAGTACATCTAGCTATTTGAGTTCATGGAGCCATAGATTACAGTGGTCACTCGCATGAAGATCTCAACAAAAAAATGGAGGGGGCATGTTAGCAATGTGAGCTTGGGGCGAACCATTCCCGCAATAAATGTTATTGTAATAAATGATTTATCAATAAAAGTTATTGATTATTTTTCACTTCCTCTCTGAGATTGAATGAATGAACGCACTATAAGGTCCCTCTATACAATAAGGGTTATGTACCATGGCCAACTTGATGATCATACAGTTGTTGATTCATTGATTGAATCATAGAGGTTGATGCTTGGATGAATATCTAAGGAGTTAGATAGAGGACTTATCAAGCATCATCAAATGATCGTTAAGTGATGATCTCCAGCCTGAGTAGGAGATGGCAATACTTTCTCATCTGGCTGATATCTGACTCACCTCTTGATGCAGGTCCTCTGCATGGGAATAGTGATTTGGAGGTGTCAGATTAGTTGAGTCAATGAGTTGAGTTAACGAGATCGAGATAACCAAAGACCTATGTTGAATACTATCACAGCATAGGCATGCATCCTCTGACCAGAGACAGATGTGTTGTTATATGTCTGAGTGTGTACATTTGGCAGACCAATAGGTTGATGACCTAACCAAGGTCTATACACCGACGAGCTGGTGTGCATGTAAGGGCATATGAGTAATACGATCTCTCAAAGGGATCATACATGTTCACTTGTGAACCAGAGGAGATTAGCTCACTCATGAGGTATTGGGATTAACCAAATTCCATGCAAGATCAACATGCTTTGGAAGCATGACATGAATTTGAAGGTAAGATAAATGCTTTGGGAAAGCATATGATCTATATCAATTTCCAATGACCAAGATTGAGAAACTTAGTGATCAAACCCTGAAGAAGACAATGTAAAAGTGATCTATATCTTCAGTATGATCATAGGTCTTCCAGTATGCAGGATGTACAGGTGTTGGGAATACCTGAGGGTAATGTGATCATAAACGATTGTATAACCATGACGCTTCCATTCCGAGGGAGTGATGAAACATGTTTGGATTTTAGTGACTCCTCTCAATAAAAAAGTGACCTAATCTTAGTCCATACATTGGACATTGATCTGAATGAGATTCAGATGCAATGAGAAGATTAGGTTTACGGTCTTGATTTAATCAAGCATCTATGAGAGGTCCATGAGATCTGGATTTGAGATGTGATCTCAATATCCAAGTCACTATACGTAGAACAATACAATCGCCCTGTCCATAGTATCTGCAAAGAAATCACATTATTCTTGAAAGGGTTCAAGAATAATTTCATATATCTAAGCATTAAAGAATTGATGATTAAATGTGATTTAATTATCTTGATGTGTGTAAATTATCCAATATAATTGAATGTGATTTACATATTGTGGATAAGAATAATGTGGATAGCAATATCCAATTGTTCATAATATATTATAAATTTGATTTATAATGTATTAAAGAGAGCTAATTATAATTTATAGTTGTTGATTAAATATTAATGTGTATTGGATACACATTGTGTAATTAATTGAAAATGTAAATTATATTTTGTTTTGGGTTGTGAATGAAATTCACAAATTTTCAATGGCAAGATTACAATATTCTCAAAATTAATTATGAATTATTTTTGAAGAATAAATCACAACAAAAGTTGTTGGATAAAATAAAGGAGATTTCCATGGAGATATGAAATCTCATGAGATTGCTCCCACTTGCAATCAAGTGGACAACCACCATAACCAATATGGAAATTGATGGTCGTCCACCATGATCCATTGGGATGCAATCTCCATGTTGGAAATCTCCCTTTATTTGATTGGTTTAATTTAGGATTTATTTTTATTTGATTTGTCAAATATATTTGATCTAAATTAAATTAATAGTTGTTGGTTTTTACCAACAACAATCTTGGTCATTGAATTAAACATAAATCAATCTCATCCATTGATTTTTTGTATCCCATGGATTGAGATCCATGGATCCCAAAACTCTATAAATAGAGAGGCATACCATACACTCTAATGCTATGCTTTTGGAAGCACGACTCTCTGTCTCTCTTCTCTCCCCACATGTCAACTATCTCTCCCTCTCCTTGGTGGCCGTCCACCAAACCCTAGAGGAGAAAGCCGTTGACGTCTTCGCCACCGTGCCGCCGCTTCGACGTTCTTCGGTTCCCATCTTCTTGAGTGCTACGCTTACGAAGAAGACGTTCGATCTCGTACGACGAGATCAGGAGTTCACCGTGCTTGGATCATCTTGTTGGATTGCTAGGATCGCGTGATTCATCCCCGCGCTCGCAAGCGTCTTCTCCGACGATCGGACTTGAGACAGGAGGTCTCTTTTCGTAGAGACTCGATTAACCATGCTTCAATAGGTATTCCGTTATACTTGATGTGGTTCTAGATGAAACGATCAATGAATTGTGCTTGGATCATGTGGTTTCATCGTACGAAATTTTTTAAATTCCGTTGCATAGAACAAAGAGTACGACTAGTCGTTCTACATCGTATTCGATACGATGCTCACGCTTCCGTGATGCGCTTGAGGATAATACCAAATCCTTCAAGGGGTATCGGAGCCAGGTTGAAAGTTTTGTATACGATCCTTAAACCTAGGACGACTTGGGTTCGTTAAGGTCGCGAAAGTTTTTGTCGCATTTGATTTTCGCACATCTATTTAGCGAGTAAATTAGGCCCTGTTTAAAGATTTTAATATGAATTAATCACTTGTATTTTGTCCCCCATTAAATAAGGAATACATAGGATCTGAGTTTACGTAATTTGGATTCCGTTTGCTCAGATATGATTGTTTTAATGAACATGTATTCACTGTTGCGGGTACTGCGGATATTAACATGATTAATTAGTTAATTACTATTTTGATCTACCTCGAAATGCGTGAAATATCACTTAGGTTCTGTCCTAAATCAAATTATCAATCTTTGAAAATTGATTCTGGCTAATTTGGATTTAAATTGATTGAGATATGTTAATTTTAGTAAGTAGGCGTCACTGCTGAAATTACAGTCCTAATCAAGAACCATGTGATTGTCAATTAGTGAAATTAATTGTTAATTTCATGAAATAATTATGGAAATATTTGAGAAATATTTGATGATGATTATTTCCTTAATTGACATGGCCTCAACCAATAAATTGATTAGATTTGATCTAGATCATAATTGGAAACACAATCATCAAACTCCATACTTGAATAGGATTGGGAATTTGTGTAGCAACCTTATAATTAAAAATGTTTTGATTATTACTATATGGCATAATTTCGGTTAAATAATCGATGATCATCTCAAGTACAAATTGATCTATTTGACATTATCCTTTCCTGAAGTGGATATGGTGTCTAGTCGGAAAGCATTGTGGTAGCGGGTTGCACCGGGTGTGGTCCGTCCCACTTTCGTCGGTACTAGCCATGACAGCGGGTAGGGACTTGATAATGTCGAAGAAATCAAGATGTATTTTCTAATTATTAAAATTCGAATTAATACGTACTTGAGATAATACCATATATGTATTCAAGTAAAAACAATCAAGTCTGTTGATTGAATTGGATTGAAAATTAATTTAATGTGATTAAGTTAATTACATCCAATTATAAATACTCTATTATGAATAGATGTGTGTTTCCCATGGAAGAGTTAAATATATGAATATGATTCATAATATTTGATTAAAATTTGAATATGAGGTGGAGGATTATATAAGTGACATCCATGGTCTCCCGTCAAGGCGAAGAGTTCTGTCGCCAGGGATTGCATGTGGGAGACGTCTGTCCGAAGTGACAGCTTCTGTATGCAAGCGCATATGGATCGGGCTCTTTGCTTCTCGAAAGAGTAAGGTTGTATGTGTAGTGACCCAATATCGAATCCTCATATTATTGAAGCAATATTGGATTGCTCATAGCAAGTACTATTCATGTTGACGGTTGGTTCAATTAACAACAGGTCAACATCGCCTTAGGGGTGGTGGGCCCAGGTTTTAAAGACCGAATTGGGAAATGCAAGTTGGACTTGCAAGGTGGAATGTGTTCCCACTTCTCTTTATTGGAGTCACATATTATTGGGATGTGACAAAGATAAAGAGGAGATCCCAGTTCTTGCTAGAGATATAGCGGTAAGTATATCTCTTGCTTTGAAAGTGACTAAGGGAATGAACTTTCAAAGTTGACAATGCAAGAATAATTTGATTTAAAATGACTTAATCAAATATCATAAATTTGAATATATGATTATATATTCTAATATAGTGCATTCTCAATTTCAGAAAATGAAGTCCATGAACCCACTAAGCAGGTTCTAGAGGTCAACTAGTTGACCGGTCCAAATTACTCGGATTGGATCCATAATTTGGAGCTTGTTCTCTCGGCTGAGCGCATAATTTATGTGCTCACAGAAGACAAACATGAAAGCCCTAAATAGAAGGAAGAAAAAGCATACAATGACAAGTATGATGAAGATCATATCTTGGCTAGATGCTATATCCTGGGTTCTCTCTCCAATGTTCTTCAGAAGCAACATGTGGAGATGAGCACATGCCAGGAAATTATGCAGAACTCGAAAGATATGTTTTGTGACATTAACCGCACCCAGCATTACAACATTATGAAAGAACTCGTTCGCTGTAAGATGCGGGAAGGAACTTCGGTTCGAGAACATGTACTCAAAATATTTGGGTACTTGTCTGAACTGGAGACTCTTGGGGCAAATATGGATGCAGACATGCAAGCCGATTTCATTTTGTTGTCTTTGCCCAAGTCTTTCAATAATTTTGTGGTTTCATTCCACATGAACAAGTTGGACTTGACGAACGCTGGATTCTTGCTGCATTAAAGTCTGCAGAAGACGTAATGAAGAAAGATGGTCCCGCTGGCAGTGTAATGGTTGCACAGGTCAGAGGGAAGCGCGGTCGGAAGCAATGCTCTCGGAAGGGCCTGGCTCAGAAGAGAAAGAAGAAGAGTCAAGGTGTTGTCTCATTTTCTAGTACATCCACACTGATAGCGTCGAAGAAAACCGACGTCTGTCACCACTGCAAAAGGCCGGGGCACTGCAGGCGTAAATGCCCGGAATACCTGAAGTCAGTAGACAAAGGTAAAGCCCCAGCAGGTATGAAATCTACTTTCATCATTGAAACTAGCTTTCTCGTTGGACGAGAAGGAAGTTGGGTTGTAGATTCTGGTACTTTTGTTTATGTATGCAATTTGTTGCATTTGTTTCAGGAAACTAGAAATCTGGAAGGATGAGAGATAGTCATCCAGATGGGATCTGATGCAAGTGCAGCAGTCACCGTCAGGACTTGTCGACTATCATTATCTAGTGGTAGAGTCTTAATACTTAAAGAGTGTCTTTATGTACCCGAAGTCAGAAGGAATTTGATATATGTATCTAAGCTTGTTAGAAGAGGATATTCATTCCTTTTCTGTAATAAATTAGTCACAAATCGTTATGATGAATATATTGTGGATGGTATTTTGACTTCTGGTGGACTCTATGCATTGTGCATTGATAAATATATCATGAATGTCACTGCCACTAATAGTAAAAACCCTAAACGTCCTAGGTAAGATGGAAATCTTTCGAATGAGATTTGGCATCAAAGGCTCGGTCATTTATCTGTTGATAGGATCAATAGATTGATAAAGGATGGACCTTTGGATTTTCTACAGGTTCAACCTTTGCCTACCTGCAAACATTGCATTCTGGGTAAAATGACTAGGACGCCTTTCCGTAACAAGGTTACAAGATGAGAAGGTATTATTGACCTAATTACCGATGTATGTGGTCTCTTCAGTACCGCGACTCGAAATGGATATCGATATTATTTGATGTTTATTGATGACCATTCACGATACGGGTTTGTCTTCCTATTATGTCATAAATCTGAAATCTTTGAAAAGTTCGAAGAGTTCAAGGCTTTGGTTGAGAACCAAACTGATAAGAAGATTAAACGGATTCGATCTGATCGAGGTGGCGAGTACCTCTCAGATGAATTGAAGGAATATCTAAAGAGAATGGAATTGTTTCCAATCTCACTCCTCCTGGAACTCCCCAACTTAATGGTATTGCTGAAAGACGCAACATGACTATTATGGATATGGTCTGTTCAATGATGAGCAAAGCACATTTACCTCTTAGTTTCTGGGGATATGCAGTAGAGACTGCAATATCTATCCTGAATAAGATTCCTAGCAAATCTGTACCTAAGACTCCACATGAGCTCTGGAATGGAACCAAACCTAGTGTTAATCACTTGAGGGTTTGGGGTTGCTTGGTCCATGCGAAGAACGTGGACGCAAGTAAGCTAGAATCTCGCTCTCGTGAGTGTTACTTCATTGGGTATGTTAAAGATGGTATTAGATACCAGCTTTATGATCCTGAGACCCAAAAGATTTTTATTTCTAGAGATGTGAAATTTCTGGAGAATGATTTCCTTAAAGATCAAGACAAGAATGAAGTAGAGGAACTCATTGAATCTCCTGAGGATTCTGAGCTTCCTGTGCCAGAAATTGAAGAGATAAATAAAGATGAAACGCACATACCTCTTCGAAGGAGTTTGAGGGTGGTTGCACCACCTGAAAGGTATGGATTCCATGTGTCAAGTGAGACTGACAATGATCCTACTTCATTTGATGAAGCACTCGCGGATCATGACATGGATAGATGGATGCTAGCAATGGTCAGAAATTGATTCCATGCATAAGAATGGTGTATGGACCCTGGAGGATCCACCTAAAGGGGTAAAATCCATTGGGTGTAAATGGATCTTCAAGAGACTTTCAAGGCACGGCTCATAGCCAAGGGCTACACAGAGAGAAGGCATCGACTACGATGAGACATTCTCTCCTGTGGATATGCTTAAATCCATTAGGACATTGCTAGCTATAGTTGCATATCTTGACTACGACAACTGGCAGATGGACGTCAAGACGGCTTTCCTCAATGGATACCTCGAGGAGGATATCTACATGGAGCAGCCCCAGGGCTTCATAACTGAGGATGGCAAAGTATGCAAGCTGAAGAAATCTATCTGTGGGCTCAAGCAAGCTTCTCGTAGCTGGAACATCAGATTTGACGAAACCATAAAGAGTTATGATTTTGTGCAAAATCCTGATGAACCTTGTGTGTACAAGAAGCTTAGTGGGAGCGCCATTGTGTTCATCGTGCTTTACGTAAATGACATCCTTATCATTGGGAATGATACAGGGATAATGACCAGTGTGAAAATTTGGTTATCCCATACCTTTGAGATGAAAGATCTTGGAGAAGCCTCTTACATCTTAGGCCTGAAATTGTTCAGGAACCAAGAAAAGAGGATATTGGGATTGTCACAACATGGGTACATTAAGAAGATTCTTGAACGATTCTGTATGAATAGTTCCAAGAAAGGTTTCCTCCCCTTAAGACATGGTATCCACATGTCTAAAGGGATGGCTCCTCAAACTGTTGAGGAAAAGAAAGCCATGGTTGGATGCTCTTATGCATCAGCCGTAGGAAGTTTAATGTACGCCATGATGTGTACTAGGACAGATATCTGCCATGCAGTGGGAGTGGTGACGGGCTGCGGACATGCCCTTTTAATGATGTCTAATTGACTACTTCGTTGCAGTCGGATAGATCCGCGTCGATCAAAAATTAACCGCACAACTCGATAAATCGTCAAATAAAGTTAATATGCGGTTTTATGTTTATTTAGCCTGGGCAAGCCCCAGGGTCGACTCAAGGAGGCAAAGGAACAACTCGGGATCAAGTTAGAGGGATTAGATTGTGGTTTTTCAAGTGGGATTTTTTTAAATTTTTTTATGCGATAAAAATGCCAATGCACAAATGGGGATTGGATTAGGTTAATAAGAAAATAAGAGACTTAGCCAAATTTAATTTTAATGTCAAATTGATTCAAATTGACTAAGTGATATTTTTCCTAATAACCTAATCCAATACTTAATGCAAAATGTATTTTTTGGATTTTTGGGTTTAAAATGCACAAATGAAAAATGCAAACTATTTGGGGTTTTTATGCAATTTTTCGTGAAAATGATATGCAAAAATTATGAAAAATTTACTGAAAGATAAATATGATGAAATGAAGGTACAATAATATTTTTGGAATTTTCTGACACTTTATGATTTTTTATGATTTTTTTACTGAAAACAGAGCGACTGTGGGTATTTAATTTCTAATCAATCCACGAAGATAAATTATCAAGAGAAATATTTATCTCAAATAGATATTTCAATAAACAATCCAAGAGCTTTGAAATTTCTAAAAAATCTTATTCATGGAATTAATTACAAATCAATTACAGAAGTCACTATATAATTTATTTTAGGCACAAGACAACTCCTAATTGGATGAAATTTGGACTTAATTAAAGCACAATACAATACATCATTCACAATTTTTTCACAATTTTTGGAGCAATAGATGACTATGTGCGAATTTTAGGGCATAATTGGGTAAAATATCACTGATTTTTACTTTCTGAATTTTAATAAATTATCAGATGCTCACAAAAATATAAATAAATAGCCAAAATGTTCAGAATTAATTAGTCAACAACATGCTATTTTCATATTAAAAATTGATGCAAAAATAATATCCAAATTAACGCTCAAAGATAGGGGTGTCAATGCAAATAGAAATTGAAATAAGACTGACAAACTGTGCACAGGGGCACTTGTGCAAATTCTAAAACTTGAAATGAACCATATGCAATTTTCAAAATATAATAAAAATGAAAGTAGACCTTCTTGACGCTAGGGCAAACGGTACATGGAGTTGGAAGGGGCGGCGGCCTTAGAGGGCGGTGCACGAGGAGCACGGCTGGCTACGGCCGGGTTGCGCGAAGGGCGGTGACGCGTGCGGCCACGCACGACCGTGAGGGAGCGGCTTTACGGTGGAGAGGTGGCACAGGGTTGGGGGCAGTGCGACAGAACTGGTGGCGTCAACGGTGGAACTGAAGGAGGTGCGCGGGCAGCGGCGCGTGCTGCGCGCGGTGTCGCACGACGGGAGGGTGCCGGGCCGCGCGGGGAGGGGGGTCATCGGCGGAAGGGCGAGGGGCACGGCGCTCTGGGCGTCGCGGGACTCCGAGGGGGCGGAGGATGGCGGTTGGCTGGCGGGGCAGCTTCAGACAGAGATGGGGCCGGCACGAGGGTAGTGGCGGCGCTGCGCCTCAGCGGTCGTGAGCTCTGCTAGTTTTTTTATTTTTTTGTAATTTTTTTTGTAATTTTCTTTGTAAAGAAGAAATAGAAATGCAATGAGGAAATGGTGGTGATGGTGATAATGGATGATGTTTGTTTTTTTATGTAAACTGAAAATAAAATGCAATGGAGAAAAGATGAATTGTGATGGTGGTGGTATATGATGATGGTGTGATGAACAATAAAAAAATTTTGGTAGATAAAAGAAAATAAATAGATGAGATAGAAGATACTTACTTGTGATTCATCGAAAGTGAAACCATGATGTGCGGCTTCCGTCGTGGCCTCGATCCGGTTCGACGAAAAATCGGAGAAGCTTTGCGATCTTGACGGGAAGTTCGCTATGCGAAGAAAATCGCGGATCTCGCCTGCAGGTTATCGTCGCTCAACGTCTAAGGGGGAGTTGTCACCTCACGGATTAAACGGAGCTCGAACCTCTCTCACTTGTAGAATGGTGGATGATGATGAATGGAGGAGTGGAGGAGAATATAAAGAGGAGGAGGGGGAAGTTGGAGAAGGGGTGGAGTGAATGGAGTAGTGGAGAAAGTGGTGACTTGGAGTGGGGAGTAAGAAAAGAAGTGGTAAAAGGGGGATAAAATAAATAAATTAATAAAATAATATAGTAGACTATTAATAATTAAAATAACAATATTAAAATAATAATAATAATAATAAATCCGAAAATAATAATATATATCCGAAAAAAAGAAAATGGGGTGACATGTGGCGGCTCCAGGAGCTGCCACATGTCGCTCCTAGAAAATTCAAAAATTAAATGTAAAGAAAATTAAAAAGAAATACCAGAAGGGATTAAATCAAAAAGTGGTCAACATGAAATTTGCTCGTCTCGACGTGATCTACAACTTTCATGAAGGGTCGAAAATCAAATGAGATCATCGGTAAAAAATGCATTTTTGAGTGGTACCTTATAGGTATAAAATACCACATTTTTCTTTTGCAATTTTTTTGTCATTTTTCAATAAGAGAAAAATCAAAATAAAAATAGAGAAAATATGAGGAGAATATTTACAATTTAATCTAATTTTTTTAGATTTTTAATAATGAAGAAAATAAAAGGATAAAATACAGAGGCAAAAAGGTCATTATGTACAATATACGAAAGGGGCTCAAAACCCAAGTTTTGCATACGAGCTCCGATTTTAATGAAATTAGTCTTGTTTCGAAGGTCTTTGAATGTATATTACTTTAAGTGAGCAGACCTAATTTGGACACTGTATGAGAGAGATATGCGCATTTTAAGGCTCCTAGTTTCAAACTTGGATTGGGGTTTTATTTGTCAATTTTACAAGTTAGTATTTTTTAGATATTTTTCTTTAATTAGTGTTAGTAATATATACACTATAGAGTTGGTTTTATTAGATTCAGAGTTAGCATAAACTATATACAAATAAGGTATTTTATCTAATATACAGGTGAATATTTACAAGTGAAATTGGCTTCTTATTTTATGCAAATATGAATGCTAAAATGCAAATGTTAGCAATGCATGCATGAATGCTAATTATGCAATATAAGTAGAAATATGCATCTAATTACTCGGGAACAAAGCTCTATTTTAATCTTTTAGAGTGATGAATCACAGATTCATCAACCCTCTATACTTAAATCTTGCTCGTCCCCAAGCAACTAAAATGAAATGCAAGAGTGAAATGATTTTGGGTTCCATACCAAGGTCATGAACAAAAGTTGAAAATGGAGCTTGACTCGATCTTTGGATTAATTGTGTGGAGGAACCTCATTGGGATCTGAATTTAAGACCTAACAGACTTCAAGTTCCACAAGTCTTCTATTCAAGACGCCTCAACAGTCAGGTCAGAACAAATCCTCAAACGCAAATTTCTGATGACTATGATTCTTACTTGTACTGTATAAGTGATAAATAGCTCTCCACATAAGAAATGGCTTAGAAATAGCCTCCTCTAACAAGGTAACTCAATAACCCGGTCCAGTAACTCTTTCCTCGAGGAGCGGGGTATTCCCTTCTAAGTTCAAGTGCGACCAGCTCAAGAGGAGGGGATGGAGAAAGAATGGATGGTAGCTAGTGTAGCTACCTATCCCGGGATGCCTGACCAGTGTAGCAAGTCATCCAGTTGCATTTCTTCGCTACTATACATACTCTGACAGGTATTTTATTTTCTGTTTGGCCTGTCTATTTTTTTGGAGTTCTTGCATTTTTTCTTCTTTTTTTCCTTTTTTTTTTGGAACTATATACAAGGTGTAGCATGTACATCAGGAGTTTTTCCTCTTGAGCCAGTAGACTATCCCTCTTTTGAAGCATTATTGCAACCCACAGCATCCTGTCCTCAGACTTCAACACCACTAGACTAGGTTGAGATGCACTACCCTCCCTAGAGGAGGACGGATGTTTTCACCCGTGTGCTACTCCAAGCTAAAGGATTCTACCTCCTCACCACCTCATCAATGAAGAGCTATGTGCATTGTGCTTGTCCAAGTTAGGTTACTGTCTAAAAGAATCATGCGCGTGCACGAGATATTCTACTTAGACTAATCAAGATGACATGTGAACATAGACTTGCAGACAAAGAATTAAGTCACTTGACCTGAGAAATCTTAACTCTAGCTCCTATAAGGTTCCTCTGAAATTAGGTGGATTAAGGTCAAATCAAGTCCATCCTCAATATCTACTCATAACTTGGTTCAGAACCCACTAGCTTTTCACCTTGCATATGTAAGATATGCAGATGAGATGTACAGATGACATGCTATGTAGATGAATGCAAGACTTTTTTTTTGAAATGCAAGGATGATATGCAAGAGTAAATAAGAAGCCTTTATTTCGACATTTTCATTTTATTTTCTGATATACAACAATAATATGCATTTTTTTGGTATACATCCCATTTTACAACAAATTTTACACAAGTATGTTTTACAAGAATTTTACAAGTATTATACATATAGTAAAAAAATTTTCAATTTTTACCCATCCCGTAATTATTGCATAATATATACAAAAATACGCGGAAATACTCGAAAGTACGAGCTATGGGTAAAGTATATATGTAATATATACATGCCCCCTATACTTAGAGTGTGCTATGTCCTCAAAGCACGAAAAGCGATGAAAAAGACATAGCTCGTGCTAAGCGTAGGAGAGCTAAAATTACAAAAGTATAGAAGTCGCTCCACCCCCCTATACTTAGGCTCTGGCAGCCTAAGTGTAGAAGAAGATCAAAAATGGGGCAAACGAGGGCAAGAGGGGAAATGGATGAATATATACACGGCAGGCATCGGTCCCCCCTATACTTAGGCAGCCTAAGTATAGGACAAGAGCGAGTTTGAGGACCGATGTGATCTGGAGGATGTACAATGAATAGTGAATAGAATCGGGTCACTCTCCCCCTATACTTAGGATATGGTTATCCTAAGTATAGTCATGAAATGATATGGAACCGCGGCGAGTGATTCGAATCACCAAGGAGGGAGGGAGAGAAAGTATATACAAGAAAAGATTGAGAATATACAAGGATTAAGAAGGTTTGTGACGAACCTTCTTGCGGACGCGAGGAGGTGGATAATATACATATGTGTCGCTGTCGGAATCGTCCTCAGATGAATAATAGTGAGGTGTAGGGATCGTCCAACGAGGGTTGGCACATGGCTGCTTGCTTAGATACGGCTTGAGAACAGCCGAACTGAGCTCACTCATATAAATTACCTTGTCCGAGCCAGATGAAGACTCCTTAGGAAATTCCTTCTCCGGTGTGTTGAAGGAAATTTTCTTAGTCGGTTTTCTAGATTATGAATCATTGAGAGGGAGATGAGAGAGACGTGCCTTGAGAGGTTCGGGGGAACATCTCGAGGAATCAATTCTCGACTTCCTCTCACTAGATAGCCGACTAGAAGAGGGAGCAACCATGTTTTTATGTGGAGTCAATTTAGTCTTGGTTGTTTCCTTTGAAGATCCGGGACATGTTGTGGTGATGACCATGGGTTCCTCATCAGACGAGTCACCATATAGATTATAATATTCCTGAAGGGTCAGCACATGTCTCGGGAAGGTTCTAGTGGTCTCAGTTGGCTTGGCAATATTGGGCTCTTGTGTCGAATCATCAAAATGGTCAAGGCAATCAACAAAGGTCATGTCCGACTTAATGATAGCTTCTGATCGAGAGTCCTCCTTAGAAGCTGTCACGGTGGTGGTGCAAGCAGTTGATGAAGTGGAGATGTGGGGAGTCTCAGAACCAACGGTCGTCCGGGTACTCGGTCTCTCAAGTGTAGCAGAGAGGTGGGACTCATTTACCTCTCGATGGTCACGACTATCAATGGATGTGCGGGTCACCTTAAAGTAAAGTGTATCAAAGAATGGGTGAGGTCGGAGTACTCCCAATGCTGAAAAATCGATCTCTCGAGTCTCGTAATCTTTAGTCACCTTAGCTGAGGCTAAGAATGGCTTCCCAAGAATAATCGAAGACTGGGTAAACTCTCCTCGATGCTCGATGTCAATGATCGTGAAGTACACGTGGAGTAGAGCACCTTGGAAAGTAATGATGACTTAAATATTTACTCTAGACCGTTTGATGGATCGATCAGCCAGCTGAACGATCTCTCTCGACTTTCTAATTGGCCTGAGTTTGAGCATGTCAAACACAGAGGTCGGGAGGATATTTATCGGAGAGTCATCATCGATTCTTGCATGGGTAAAGATAGTGTCTTTGATTTCACATTCAACCCTAGGTAACCGCTTCACTCTGCGGCTCTTAGTCTTTCTCCCTATCACCAAGGAGGTGGCCATAGACACTATGTGTCTCTCAGTCCTTGTTCTCTTAGTACCCGACCTCTTGGGCATTAATTTACTCTTTACAATCTCTTGAGGTCGGGGAAGTGATCTATGGCCTTTATTAAAGGAAGTTTAAAGATCAATTCTTCATCGAGTTCTTCCCTTAGGGCTGGATCTAATTTTTTTAGGTTTTTTCATTTTCAATTTTTATGTGATTTTTTAGTTTTTCAATTTTTTTGGTGTTTTGGATAGATGAATTATCAGACTCTGGATTGGAGGGTGAGTGATTAGTAGAAGAGGGAGATAGAATGGACTCCAGCTGTACAAATGGTGTGGGTTCCCTAATGCTTGCTCGGTTGTCAACATCAGATCTACTTACTTCCTTCTCCACTTTCATACCCAGGCTGGCCGAAATTGAGTGCAATATTTCCTTGACATCTCTCAATTCGTTACCAAATGACTCATTTTTCTTAATAAGTCTAGAGATGTCATCCTCCACAAAATTCTCATGACAAATCATGGGAGAGTTCTGCTCATTTGGAGGATACTGATGAGATATTGGGGTTCCATACTCAACATACCTAGACTCTGGCATGTAATTCTGGGTCGAGTATGGACCATCTAGATGGCAAATATCGATCGGAGACTCATATGATGAAACAGAGACTGATAAGTCTAGCTCATGAGTCCAATCTTGTGAATGTATAGGCTCTCCACGTGAAGGCTGGTTAATGGAAGCTTGATCACTAAAGTCAATCAAGTCTGGGAAATCATTATGTACATGCCTCTCCATTCGGATTGTTTGATCGACCCAATTATTCCCTAAGGTCAAGTCAGGATGTGTATCTGTAAATTGTGGTATGGTCCCTACTTGAGGTGAGAATGAAGTATGAGGGGGCATATAATTTTGCCAATCATCTGTCTCAACAGTGGCTTGCTCTTCATTCGGTTCTTTGATTCCTGCAAGCTCTCGAGAGTAAGGACAGTCAGCCCAAGGTGAAGTGGATCCGGAGTGTTAGAATATGGAGTAGGTGAGAAATGCGAAGAAGTGGAGAAGTCAGTCCAAGTTCTGACTTCATAACAGGTTTGAGGTGGAACCGACCACGGGCTAGGTTCTCCCGTGGATGGAAGAGGATACATGGAAGAAGGAGAAGGTGAAGATGAACGGTATATGATCGAGGGAGAATGATCAGAGGTCACGGGTATGGGGACCAATATCCCGACATCTTAAGAGGAAAGGATGTAAGAAAAACGAGGTAGAAAATGCACAATTACGCAGGATAACACACACGAGCAAACACGAAGACAAACGCAAGAGCAAACTCTGAGTTCACGCTCAACATGGTGAAGGACCCGAAACCGAGTCTGATTAGTCTGGTTGATTTTAAGTGTGAATTTTTCAGACAACTATCAAAGGTTACGCGGCCTATAGGGAATCGGCTAAAAAGTCGGATGTGTCTCCCCTGTTTAACATGTCGCCTAAGATACCAACGCCCTTCCTTTCTTCGCTCCTATCCCAAGTTGATGGATTCAAAGACCATGCCCCTATCTACCTGCAAGCAGGCAGAGGCTGACAAGGCTGGAACTTCGCCCCGAAGGGTTACTAGCAGCTTGTCGCGAAGTATCGTTGGTTCACCCCTGACTACCTGTAAACAGGCGGAGGCTACTTGGTACTAGTCGATGAATCTAAAAATATTCAACTCGTGATATTTGCTAGGATCAGTTGGTACATGATATGGAAGGAGGGGATTTGGGCTCTGCCTTAAGGTGTTCACACACACTCAAGTACCCTCACTCAGCCTGAAAACAGGGTCGGGGTTACTCTCCCACAAATAAGGGTTAATTTTATCAAAAAAAAATTCCAATTCAATTAGCAGTCCCGATTTTAAAGATTAGTTGCCACTGATATTAATCCACACAAGCAATCACATCTACCGTCCAGTCCCCATTCCTTTATCCTATGTTAGAAAATCGAGAGAAAGAGAGAATCGGAAAAATCCGATGCAATCGAGAAAACGATGATGAATGCTCGAGTAAGAATACTTACAGTGCCTCTAGCTCTCTACAATGTAGGATGCAAGACTGAATTAAAATTTTACACTAAATGCAATGCAAGCGATGAAAAGCCGCTCCTAGACAGGCAGTTCTATTAGCGAGTGAAGCACAAGTTCAATTTGACTAGATATGCGGTCTAAGTACATCTTTTAAGTGATATGTGGTCCTAAAAAATTACGAGCGCAAGCAAACCCTAGAGTGGCTCGATGAGCCACTAGTGCAAGCCTCGTCTAGAAATTCAAGCCACACAGTAGACGGGGACACGGTTCCACTATGTTTACACGCATGAGAACCCAAATGGGAACCCTTGTAAATGCAGACACTCTTTTTTTAAGTTACAAAAATCTTTTTGACGTCCAACAGCCGACTTGATCCAAAAATCGCCAGCATCTACTGCACTTTGAGATGCGTCGACCAAAAAAAAGCCGCTCCAAGTCCACCGGACCCTCGCACAAAAAGATAAAAACTATATCAGAAAGATATATACAGAAATGGTCAGAAAAACAATTAAAGAAAAAAATGGATAATTACAAGATGACTCGGGGGTCAGACTACCCAAGTGAATGGAAAACGTGAATCTGATTTTTCTAAATTGATCCTAAGTTGTTTGCCTCCCCGGCAACGGCGCCATTTGACGGGCTGCGGACCTACCCTTTTAATGGTGTCTAATTGACTACTTCGTTGCAGTCGGATAGATCCGCATCGATAAAAAATTAACCGCACAACTCGATAAATCGTCGAATAAAGTTAATATGCGGTTTTATGTTTATTTAGCCTAGGCAAGCCCCAGGGTCGACTCAAGGAGGCAAAGGAACAACTCGGGATCAAGTTAGAGGGATTAGATTGTGGTTTTCCAAGTAGGATTTTTTTAATTTTTTTTATGCGATAAAAATGCCAATGCACAAATGAGGATTGGATTAGGTTAATAAGAAAATAAGTGACTTAGCTAAATTTAATTTTAATGTCATATTGATTCAAATCGACCAAGTGATATTTTTCCTAAGAACATAATCCAATACTTAATGCAAAATGTATTTTTTGGAATTTTTGGGTCTAAAATGCACAAATGAAAAATGCAAACTTTTTTGGGGTTTTTATACAATTTTTCGTGAAAATGATATGCAAAAATTATGAAAAATCTACTGAAAGTTAAATATGATGAAATGAATGTACACTAATATTTTTGGAATTTTCTGACTCTTTATGATTTTTTACGAATTTTTTACTGAAAATAGAGCGACTGTGGGTATTTAATTTCTAATAAATCCACGAAGTTAAATTATCGAGATAACTATTTATCTCAAATAGATATTTCAATAAACAATCCAAGAGCTTTGAAATTTCTAAAAAATCTTATTCATGGAATTAATTAAAATCAATTACAGAAATCACTCTATAATTTATTTTGGCACAAGACAACTCCTAATTAGACGAAATTTAGACTGTAATTAAAGCACAATACAATACATCATTCACAATTTTTCACAATTTTTGGAGCAATAGATGACTATGTACGAATTTCAGGGCATAATTGGATAAAATATCACTGATTTTTACTTTCTGAATTTTAATAAATTATCAGATGCTCACAAAAATATAAATAAATAGTCAAAATGTTCAGAATTAATCAGCCAACAACATGCTATTTTCTATTAAAAATTGATGCAAAAATAATATCGAAATTAACGCTCAAAGATAGGGGTGTCAATGCAAATAGAAATTGAAATAAGACTGACAAACTGTGCATAGGGGCACTTGTGCAAATTCTAAAACTTGAAATGAACCATATGCAATTTTCACAATATAATAAAAATGAAAGTAGACCTTCTTGACGCTAGGGCAAACGGCACATGGAGTTGGAAGGGGCGACGGCCTTGGAGGGCGGCGCATGAGGAGCACGTCTGGCCGCAGTCGGGCTGCGCGAAGGGCGGCGACGCGTGCGGCCACGCACGGCTGCGAGGGAGTGGATTTGCGGTGGAGAGGTGGCACACGGCTGGGGGTGGCGCGGCGGAACTGGTGGCGTCGATGGTGGAACTGGAGGATGTGCGCAGGCGGCGGCGCGTTCCGCGTGTGGTGTCGCACGACGGGAGGGGTGCGGGGCCGCACGGGGAGGAGCTGGCGCCAGCCTGACCGTCGATGGCACGGCGAGGTGGCGGAGACCAGGGCCGCGCGAAGAGGGCGGAGCTACGGCCGCGAGGGGGGTCGTCGGTGGAAGGGCGAGGGGTGGAAGGGCGCGGCACTCTAGGCAGCGCGGGACTCCGAGGGGGCGGAGGATGGTGGTTGGCTGGCAGGGCAGCTTCAGACGGAGGTGGGGACGGCGCGAAGGTAGTGGCGGCGCTGCGCCTCGGCGGTCGTGAGCTCTGCTTGTTTTTTTTATTTTTTTTCTTTTGTGATTTTTTTGTAATTTTCTTTGTAAAGAAGAAATAGAAATGCAATGAGGAAATGGTGGTGATGGTGATAATGGATGATGTTTGTTTTTTTATGTAAACTGAAAATAAAATGCAATGGAGAAAAGATGAATTGTGATGGTGGTGGTATATGATGATGGTGTGATGAACCATAAAAAAACTTTGTTAGATAAAAGAAAATAAATAAATGAGATAGAAGATACTTACATGTGATTCGTCGAAAGTGAAACCGCGATGTGCGGCTTCCGTCGTGGCCTCGATCCGGTTCGATGAAAAATTGGAGAAGCTTTGCGATCTTGACGGGAAGTTCGCTACGCGGAGAAAACCACGGATCTCGCCTTTAATTTGTCGTCGCTCAACGTCTAAGGGGGAGCTGTCACCTCACGGATTAAACGGGGCCTGAACCTCTCTCACTTGTAGAATGGCGGATGATGATGAATGGAGGAGTGGAGGAGAATATAAAGAAGATGAGGAGGAAGTTGGAGAAGGGGTGGAGTGAATGGAGTAGTGGAGAAAGTGATGACTTGGAGTGGCGAGTAAGAAAAGAAGTGGTAAAAGGGGGATAAAATAAATAAATTAATAAAATAATATAGTAGGCTACTAAAAATAATTAAAATAACAATAGTAAAATAATAATAATAAATCTGAAAATAATAAAATAAATCCGAAAATAAAGAAAATGGGGTGACATGTGGTGGCTCCAGGAGCTGCCACATGTCGCTCCTAGAAAATTCAAAAATTAAATGTAAATAAAATTAAAAAGAAATAACAAAAAGGTCTAAATCAAAAAGTGGTCAACACGAAAGTTGCTCGTCTCGATGAGATTTACAACTTTTGTGAAGGGCCGAAAATCAATGAGATCATCTGTACAAAATGTATTTTTGAGTGGTACCTTATAGGTATAAAATACCACATTTTTCCTTTTGCAATTTTTTTGTCATTTTTCAATAAGAGAAAAATAAAAATAAAAATAGAGGAAATATGAGGAGAATATTTACAATTTAATCTAATTTTTTTGGATTTTTAATAATGAAGAAAATAAAAGGATAAAATACAGGGGCAAAAAGGTCATTATGTACAATATACAAAAGGGGCCCAAAACCCAAGTTTTGCATACGAGCTCCGATTTTAATGAAATTGGTATCGTTTCGAAGTTCTTTGAATGTATATTACTTTAAAAGTGAGTAGACCTAATTCGGACACTTTATGAGAGAGATATGCGTATTTTAAGGCTCCTAGTTTCAAACTTGGATTGGAGTTTTATTGGTCAATTTTACAAGTTAGTATTTTTTAGATATTTTCTTTAATTAGTGTTAGTAATATATACACTATAGAGTTGGTTTTATTAGATTCGGAGTTAGCATAAAATATATACAAATAAGGTATTTTATCTAATATAGAGGTGAATATTTACAAGTGAAATTGGCTTCTTATTTTATGCAAATATGAATGCTAAAATGCAAATGTTATCAATGCATGCATGAATGCTAATTATGAAATATAAGTAGAAATATGCATCTAATTACTCGGGAACAAAGCTCTATTTTAATCTTTTAGAGTGATGAATCACAGATTCATCAAGTGGTAAGTCGTTACCAATCCTGCTATGGAGAGCAACACTGGAATGCAGTAAAGAACATATTTAAATATCTAAGATGTATGCAAGATTACATCTTGGCCTATGGAGATGGTGATCTTCAAGTCTTGGGATATACAGATTCTGACTTCCAATTGGATATCGATGATCGAAAGTCGACATCAGGGTTTGTTTTCCTGTTGAACGGTGGTGCTGTGAGCTGGAGAAGAAAGAAGCAGAACACTACAGCATATTCAACAACAGAAGCCGAGTACGTTGCCGCATCGGATGCTGCAAAGGAGGCGGTGTGGTTGCGCAAGTTCATCCTGAAGCTTGACGTAGTTTCCGCTGATACTCCCATCCCGTTACTCTGCGATAACACGGGAGCCATTGCCCAGGCAAAGGAACCCATATGGCATCATAAGAGCAAGCACGTGGAAAGGAAATACCACATCATTCGGGAGATTCAAAAGCGTGGTGACATAATCATCAACAAGGTGGCCTCTACCGACAACGTTGTTGATCCTCTTACCGAACCTCTGACACAGAAGGTTTTCGACCAGCATGTAATGAGTATGGGTTTAAGGATTTTTCCTAAATGGTTTTGAGGGCTAGTGGGAGATTGTTAGCAATGTGAGCCCGGGGCGAACCATTCCCGCAATAAATGTTATTGTAATAAATGATTTATCAATAAAAGTTATTGATTATTTTTCACCCCCTTTCTGAGATTGAATGAATGAATGAATGCACTATAAGGTCCCTCTATACAATAAGGGTTATGTACCATGGCCAACTTGATGATTATACAGTTGTTGATTCATTGATTGAATCATAGAGGTTGATGCTTGGATGAATATCTAAGGAGTTAGATAGAGGACTTATCAAGCATCATCAAATGATTGTTAAGTGATGATCTCCAGCCTGAGTAGGAGATAGCAATCCTTTCTCATCTGGTTGATATCTGACTGACCTATTGATGCATGTCCTCTGCATGGGAATAGTGATTCGGAGATGTCAGATTAGTTGAGTCAATGAGTTGACTTAACGAGATCGAGATAACCAAAGACCTATGTTGAATACTGTCACAGCATAGGCATGCATCCTCTGACCAGAGACAGATGTGTTGTTATATGTCTGAGTGTGTACATTTGGCAGACCAATAGGTTGATGACCTAACCAAGGTCTATACACCGACGAGCTGGTGTGCATGTAAGTACATATGAGTAATACGATCTCTCAAAGGGATCATACAGGTTCACTTGTGAACCGGAGGACATGAGCTCACTCATGAGGTATTGGGACTGATCAAATTCCATGCATGGTCGTCATGCTTTGGAAGCATGACACGAATTTGAAGGTAAGATATATGCTTTGGGAAAGCATACGATTTATACCAATTCCCAATGATCAAGATTGAGAAACTTAGTGATCAAACCCTGAAGATGACAGTATAAAAGTGATCTATATCATCACGATGATCATAGGTCTTCCAGTATGCAGGATGTACAGGTGTTGGGAATACCTAAGGGTGATGTGATTATAAACGATTGTATAACCATGACGCTTCCATTTCGATGGAGTAATGAAACAGGTTTGGAGTTTACAGAAGTGACCTAATCTTAGTCCATACATTGGACATTGATGAGATTCAGATGCAATGAGAAGATTAAGTTTACAGTCTTGATTTAATCAATCATCTATGAGAGGTCCATGAGATCTGGATTTGAGATGTGATCTCAATATCCAAGTCACTATATGTGGAACAATACAATCGCCCTGTCCTTATCTCCAAGTATCTGTGGAGAAATCGCATTATTCTTGAAAGGGTTCAAGAATAATTCCATAGATCTAAGCATTAAAGAATTGATTATTAAATGCGATTTAATTATCTTGATGTGTGTAAATTATCCAATATAATTAAATGTGATTTAATTATTGTGGATAAGAATAATGTGGATAGCAATATCCAATTGTTCATAATATATTATAAATGTGATTTATAATGTCTTAAAGAGAGCTAATTATAATTTATAGTTGTTGATTAATTATTGATGTGTATCGGATAAACATTGTGTAATTAATTGAAAATGTAAATTATATTTTATTTTGGGTTGTGAATGTGATTCACAAATTTTCAATGGCAAGATTGTAATATTCTCAAAATTAATTATGAATTATTTTTGAAGAATAAATCACAATAAAAGTTGTTGGATTAAATAAAGGAGATTTCCATGGAGATATCTCATGAAATCTCATGAGATTGCTCTCACTTGCAATCAAGTGGACGGCCACCATAACCAATATGGAAATTGGTGGTCGTCCACCATGATCCATGGGGATGCAATCTCCATGTTGGAAATATCCCTTTATTTGATTAGTTTAATTTAGGATGGATTTATATTTGATTTGTCAAATATTTTTGATCTAAATTAAAGTAATAGTTGTTGGTTTTTACCAACAACTATCTTGACCATTGGATTAAACATAAATCAATCTCATCCATTGATTTTTTATATCCCATGGATTGAGATCCATGGATCCCAAAACTCTATAAATAGAGAGGCATACCATGCACTCTAATGCTATGCTTTTGGAAGCACATCTCTCTCTCTTCTCTCCCCCACGTCAACTCTCTATCCCTCTCCTTGGTGGTCGTCCACCAAACCCTAGAGGAGAAAGTCATCGACGCCTTCGCCACCGCGCCGCCGCTTCGACGTTCTTCGGTTCTCTGCCTTCTTGGAGTGCTACGCTCACGAAGAAGACGTTCGATCTCATATGACAGGATCAGGAGTTCACCGTGCTTGGATCATCTTGTTGGATTTTGAGGATCACACGGTTCATCCTCGCGCTCGCAAGCATTTTCTCCGACGATCGGACTTGAGATAGGAGGTCTCTTTTCGTAGAGACTCGATCAACCACGCTTCAAGAGGTATTTCGTTATACTTTATGTGGTTCTAGATGAAATGATCCGAGAATCGTTCTTGGATCATGTGGTTTCATCGTATGAAAATTTTTTAAATTCCGTTGCATAGAACAACTAATACGACTAGTCGTTCTACATCGTATTCGATACGATGCTCACGCTTCTGTGATGCGCTTGAGGATAATACATTATCCTTCAGGGCAAAGGTTTATGAAGAGCATGACCTTGATCCCCATCGTAGTACCTCTAAGCAGTGAGGGTGCAGCACTCGACTCCCCTCCTATGATTTCAAAGGGACCAAGTGCCTCCTTTCCCGCAAACCCTCCATGTGAGACCTCCTATTCTGACGAGGACATCCGAGTTTTCCTTCATCTTCCTAATGCTCTCCAGGCGCCTCCTACTACACAAAGAGCACCTCCGATCGTGCCTCTACTACTTCGAGGCCTGATGATGGGTTCCTTCTTGTGAACCCTAAATCTGCTCTCTACAATGCAACACTCAGTAGCTCCAGCAAAAGGTTCCCATCGTGGGAACCTAACTCCTTCATGTGTAAGAAGAAGGGGCCTGATACCCTTTCATTTAAAAGAAGGGATGGGCATGTCTACTTGGTTTTAAAAAGGGTGGAGATGAGCTCAGTTTGTTATAAAAAAAATGGAGGACGTAAGTTGAAGTATGGACTCAATTTGAGCCATGTTTTTAAAAAAGGATTTATTTTGAAAGAAGGTACGTACAAAAGAAAAATCATACATGGGAAAAAAGGGAGATGGCTAAAAAGGGGGAAATAGTCAGTAGGAAAAAAGAAAGAAAAGTCGAAAAAATGTTGAGATCGGCTTATGTGATTTATTTATTTCTCTCATCTTGATTGGTCTTCTCCCAACTTGGTCGATGTCATTATTTTCCGATCAGTATGAGAGAAAGGAGGTATTGTGTAGAGTTTTATGGCTCAGTTTCATATTCTCCATGCTAGATTTCATATTATAGATTTTCATATTCGGACTCAACATTCAGATTAGTTCTGAGCCTTCGGTATGATGCCCACGTATCTATGATCATTATTTGTGTGGTCCTCAACTTTGTTTTGGTCTTAGAGCTTTTATGTGATCCATAAAGATTCTAGAGTAGAGATTCCATTCTCTATACCATTTTGGGCTAGAGTTTTCATGTGGTTTCATAGTGACTTCGGAGTAGAGATCTCATTCTCTGAGCCAGTATGGGAGAGAAGCGGTTCTCCGATGAGATATTCATACTCCATTCTTCAACTACCGTAGACTCGGGGGAGGATGTTTCCACTACTTTTTTAGTCCAGACCTTCACAGAGATGGAGCAGTCGTGGGTCAGAGTTCTCTAAGTGGTAACTCATTCAAGTTTCAGTGACTCCAACAAGCACGGTACAGAGCGCATGTTCTCAAATGAGGAGACCCAGTTCAACTCGCCCTCTAGCCCTTTTGTTCTTCCTCCCCAGTACGACATGAGAAGCAACGTCCTTGACAGCAACTTACAGTAGAGTATGCATTGAGTTGATATTATTTATAGTACCTTCTGTTGTGAGTTTGAGATTTCTTTCTATGTATCCAAGTTGAGTATTGCATGCTCCAGCTTGAGGGGGAGTGTTGGAGTATATGTGTCATGTGTAGATGGGTAATTACTAATTAGATCATTCCAGGGTCCAACTACATCTAATGCTTTAGTCACACATCTACTAGTTGTAGGACTTTGCGACTCAGTGGGAGCTATATAAGAAGCCCCACGCCCATTGTACCAGATGAGAGAAAGTTCAATAGAAAACACAAGCCCTTTGAGGTGGTCTCCCTTATTTTCATCATGCTCCTTATAAAGTAGAGTTCTGCGTAAAATGTCAATGTTCTTCATATTTATTCTTTTTATCCGATATTACGCTTCCGCATTCTAGATTTTCACAGACAATTATATGTTGCTTTGTCTAGAGTAACGCCAAAATGCATCTTAAGGATTTTGTTATCCAATAAGATAGAATACACGACCAACTCTACTAAGAGCTTTGTTTAGAAAGAAGTTCTAAATGAAGTCGTTACACAATCTACGCAATAATTACTTCCCTACGTACTTTTGAATTACTTTTACTAAACTTGAATCATTTTGCAGGTATACTTTCTATTATTTTTATTTTTTGTCCATGTAGTTGTCATGTTTCCAATTTCCAATCGTTTCGTTGTATATTGTTAATACAACTACATAACAATAATAATTGATATGGTTATGTGCCTAACAATGATTTTATTTCAAATCTTTTCACACACACACACACACACACACACACACACACACACATATATATATATATATATATATGGGATAAATGGGGCTGCCCCCTAGGGGGAGCTAACTTGGCTCCCCCCGCCCCATTTTCACCATTTTTTATTTTTTTTTTTGAAAATTTCTTCCATGAATATTCATCACTATATCCCTATATTATGCTATTAAAATTTCATGTGAAACAGAGACTCCTATGGCCTCCATCCAGACAGTCATTTTTTAACGGTAACAAGATTTTTTAAATCGACCCCGTTTGGATGAAGGTCGTAGGAGTCTCTGTTTCGCACGAAATTTTAAGAGCATAATATAGGGATTTAATCATGAATTTACACGGTTTTAGATTTCAAAAAAATAAAAAAATTATGTCAAAAAAGGGCGGGGGAGCTAAGTTAGCTCCCCCTAGGGGGCATACACATTTTTCCCTATATATATATATATATATATATAGGAAATATTTCCAATGAGGTGCACCTTTCCTGGATGCATGGAAAGCCATATCAATTTAAGCATTTATTCTATTTATTTTACACATTCTAACTCCATAAATTTAATACTAAATATTAACATAATATGTATATCATGAAAGATTTATGAAAATATTAATATATTTGACATTAAATGTTTGTTACAATATGGATGATATATTTTACATAACTATATTATCATCATTATTTTACAATATGTAGTTCAAATTTACAATATTGTTACGTAATTTACAAATTTGGTAGTGGCTTTCTGAATTTCAGGAAAGGCCCACCTCATTAGAAGGGCTCCCTATATATATATATATATATATATATATATGAGGTAAATGGGGCTGCCCCCAGGGAGTAGCCAACTTGGCTACTCCCACCCCTATTTTTCTCTCATTTTTTTATTTTTTTGGAAAATAAAAATTTGTATATTCATCATTATATCCCCCTCACATTCTATTAAAATTTCGTCAGAAACAGAGACTCCTACGGCCTCCATCCAAACATGGTCGATTTAAAAAATCCTGCGACCGTTAAAAAAATGACCTCTGGATGGAGGGCTTAGGAGTCTCTGTTTCTGACGAAATTTTAATAGAATGTGAGAGGGATATAATGATGAATATACAAATTTTTATTTTTCAAAAAAATAAAAAAATAAGGGAAAAATAGGGGTGGGAGTAGCCAAGTTGGCTACTCCCTGGGGCAGCCCCATTTTACCCTAGGGGGCATACACATTTTTCCCTATATATATATAATATAGGGTAAAATGTGTATGCCCCCTAGGGGGAGCTAACTTAGCTCCCCCCGCCATTTTTTCACAAATTTTTTTTATTTTTTTTGAAATCTAAAACCGTATAAATTCATTATTAAATCCATATATTATGTCATTCAAATTTCATGTGAAACAGAGACTCCTACGACCTCCATCCAAATGGGGTCGATTTAAAAAATCATGTTACCGTTAAAAAATGACTGTCTGGATGGAGGCCGTAGGAGTCTCTGTTTCACACGAAATTTTTATGACATAATATGGGGATATAGTGATGAATATTCACGGAAAAAATTTTCAAAAAAATAAAAAAATGAAGAAAATAGGGCGGAGGGAGCTAAGTTAGCTCCCCCTAAGGGGCAGCCCCATTTTCCTCATATATATATATATATATATATATATATATATATATATATATATGGGTAAATATATATATATATATATATATATATCTTCCATTAAAAACCTTCGACTCTTCTCAAAAAAGGATAGGTGTAAAGAAGCATCATTGTCAAAAACAAAAAGAGCATACAGCTTTCCAACATGAATGACTCGTACTCAAGCATTCTGAAAGAAGAATGTAATAACAGAGCGACAACATGTATTATTTATATATCTTCATTTTCACTCGGAGCATATAAATACGTCAATTGTACAACTCGATCTTACTTGCTTCTATACATGCATTTTTCTAGCTTAGTAAAAATTATTTCGAATACATATTCCCTTAAATATATTTTCTTGCAGATTATAAGATGTTGAAACTTCAAAATAAAGATGTAGTAAAAGGAAAATCTATCGGCTATGCATCTTCAATTGCCAATCACCAACAGTTCATCACATTAAGTATGGAATGACCATGTGTGTAATAAATATTATTGCTTAAGGATCATCATATTATGGTCAGGCAAAATGTACGGTCCAAAAAATCCAAGAGCACTTACTTTTTTTATGGTCATAGATGAAATGGTATCATTTTACAATGGCTTATTCGCATTCATTCATATGTAAGCACATCAATAATTTTTTGGCTTTTCAATTTGCATTTTACGACAGGATGATCAAATGCAAGGATCAATAGATGATTTAGATTTGGATAAATGGAGAATTTTGTTGGAGATAGATTCAGCAGAATTTCTCCCACTTCTCCATACATAAAGTTATAATATATTGTGATATTAACCTTCTTCTTATTATACAGTGGGGTCATTGTAACAATTGCTATATGGGGTGACTTAGCCTTCAAGTATGAGGTAGAACTTTCAAAGCGTTTACAAGATACCAATCTTCTTTTCGAGGGTCACGTATATGTTTCCATCTACCAAGGTGGAAAATTGGAAAAATAGTTGATTTTCATTTTATTTCATTCTCTTTAGTATACTCATACAATCTTCTTCTCACAATTTCCCCCATGTTTACAGGATCATACTATCTTTCAAGTACTCGCTTCTCAGTTCTAACACTCGATCCTACAGACATCAAGCAGACAACTCTTAGGGCCCGTTTGGTTCGGGAATAAGCAGGAATAAGGATGAGGAATAAGGAGAATAAGGGTCTATTCTTTGTTCGGCTGGAGGATAAGAATAAGGAGAATAAGATGAAATAAAAGAAGGTAAGGTGGGATAAAGATAGGAATAAGAGTGAAATAAGATGAAATAAGGAAGAATAATCGTACCACAGGAAATCGTGTCGAAAGGAGAATAGGCCCCTTATTCCCGGGCCTATTCTCCAAACAAACAGGCCCTTAAAATGGTACTATCTCCAACCACTGTACTTAATCTAATTCATTTATTTGACTAATTTCTCGCCTTTTTCAAGGTTCTCCAAGCAACCTCCTTATGAATGAGGTTCTCGGAGGCTTCTTTGCTACACCAATAGGACCCCACTCCTTATGCCATCTTTCATGCAAATACCTATAATATGTAGAGTAATATAAACCAATGTGTCGCCCATAACAAAATACAACCCTTTGTACTATTTGTAACTATGGTAGGCCATGAAATTTTATCCAATTACACGAATACCCCCACAACATTTCTAAATTAACCATAAATGACAATTTATCTAGCTATCATTGCAAGGTGCATCTTAAAATTTAGAATATAAGGTAATTATATCTAAAGAAATCAGACTGTTATGAGGTATTTCTTTTACTGAAAATCAAGTTACACCATAATCAACGTAATTATATATGCCCAGCGGTATTTTATATAGGAATGAAAACGAATGTGAATATATTCGTATCTGATTCGTCAATGAACTCATCAATTTCTAACGACGCTATGAAACCCATCAATATCAGAGCATCCTATGGTAAACAAAAAAAATATTACAGATTATTCTCAAAGATGGATGGATCGAACAATGACGAAGAAATACAACGTAGGAGAGAAATACGCAGCGACAGGTCAATATAAAAAACAGCAGAACAACACTACAAGAAATTGGATCTAAGACAACGAATAATTTGAATATTCGTTACCATATCATATGTTAAAGATATACTACGAATATTATTTGTCGCCAAATCATCTTTTCTACTTGTAATTAGCAACGAATATCATATTCATTGTTAAAGATCCATATAACAATAATTTTTTCGTTTCATTATTCATTGAAATTCACACTAATTGTTGCCTTAACAACGATTAGAAGAAAATGGCAACAAATAATCGTTGTTCTATGATTCGTTGCGAGGAATATAGCAACGAATACCATTATTCGTTGTGAATTCAAAGAAGTAAGCATCGGATAATATTTATTGTTATATATTTAGCTACGGAAGATATGACAACGAATATTAAATTATCTGTTACCTTATATCACTTTTCTTGTAGTGCAAAGAAGACAATTAGAGTGATACTTAAAATGCAACGTCGAACGAGCAGATCGAGGGATGCCACCTAGGGTCTGTTTGATTGCAGGGTTGGGTAGGGTTGGGTTGGGCAGGGGTACCCCTGTGAACAGTAAACTGTGAGGAGGATTGGGCCGTTTGGTTGGAGGGGTAACCCGAGTTGGGCCAACCCAACTCTGCCCAACCCTGCAACCAAACATACCTCTAGGGCCTGTTTGGTTGCTGGGTTAGACTGAGTTGGGTAGGGTTGGGGTACCCTCTGTGAATAGTAAATTGTATCCCTGTGAATAGTAAACTGTGAGGAGGATTGAGAGGGTTGGAAGGAGGGGTACACCGGTGTATCCCAACCCAACCCAGTCCAACCCAGCAACTAAACATGCTCCTAAGGTCTGAAGCAGCGCCATCATTTAAGACTAACAGTATGGCGAATATATAATATCCTATATTATCAAGATGGACAATAACAGTGTAATAACTTGCAGCTGAGATCGTTGAGGCTTCGAGCAAGCTTGAACAACCTGCAGGTAGTTGGAGAAACACCTGGAGCTTGAATCGAATCCCATCCAAACTTCCACCTTCAAGATGAGGCGAAGCTCCCCTCCAAGTCTCTGATCAGCGAGACCTGGATCTTGGTTCCACTGTTAAATGATGCGTAACATGTGCAAGAATCGATTCAGACACTTGCAGCACCAATCCATTGCGGACGGGCGTAACTTGTTGCTCGTCTCCCATCAGTTTTTATGTGATTATCGAACTTTAAGAGTTATTTAATCATAAGGCATCTGTCATATGGATTTAAAAAAAATCCATCCGAGGTTACTTTCAGCTGAGTTCATCCAAGACGAAGGCTTCCAGATCCAATCCCATCGTCAGATCACGCCCAATTGCAGACTGCACGGTCAGATCTGATGTGCGATCAGTACCGTCCACCGCCTCAGCTTCGGGCCTGTTTGGTTGGTGGGTTAGGTTGGAGTACACCGGTGTACCCTTTCTTCCCACCCTCCCCAATCCTCCTCACAGTTTACTATTCACATGGGTAATCCAACCCAACCCAGCAACCAAACAGGTTAGTGATGTTAACATAATTTACAAATAAACCCTTAGTCCTTGCTTTATTCGCATAATAGTCCTGAACTGAGATAATGTGGTCCTCAACGTGAGTTCATTGGATAATTTGCAAAAATTACATTTACTTTCATGCTCAGTTGTGCACGTGAAATCTTCACGTGATTTGTTGATCATTTGCACATTTCACTTGGAACTTTTATGCTTGTTAATAATTGATCGGTAAGTTTCTTTAATTACATGTTAGTTCCTGTAGTGCTGCATTTTCTTTTGTCCTTTGATTGCTTGGATTAAATAGTTTACTGTATCCAAAAAATACATAAAAATTAAGATAGCTGCCTAATAACTTGGTATATATACAGTGTAATTAGTTTTGAAATTTATTTTGACTTGCTAATTTGAAAAATGAAAACAACACATTTTTCATAGTTTCAACTTTAAAAAGTCATAAAGATTTGAAATTTTAAAAAAATAATTTTTCTATCTATATTTTATCACATTTACCATACATGAGAAAAAACATATAAAATACAAATCATATAAACTTAAAAATACAATATTTGAAAAAATCTTATAAAAATTGTATAGAATCAAAGAAAAACTGAAAAATGTGTTTTACCTTGTTTTAAAGTTTAATAAAAAAATTACTTTTATACAAACTTGATTTCAAGTTGATTTTTCCTTTTTATATTTTAAAAAATACCAAAAACAATGACTTATTTTACTTTTTAATTTGCTTTCAACTGTAACTCGCTTAAACATCCATGAAGATTATAAAAATACCACAAAATCACAAAAAAATAATAAGAATGCATAAAACACAAAAAACATTTATTTAGATTTTATTTTACATATTTTAAAAATCTAAAATGTTTTTCCTTTATTTTTGTATATATTATATTCATAAATTGTTTTAAAAAATAAAATACATAAATTTTACAAATTTTAAATTAATTAAAATGTAAAAAAACAAAAAATGTAAAAAAATAAAAATATATTTAAAATAAATTAATATTTTAAAAAAATCATATAAAATCTATTAAACATTAAAATAATTAAATCCCCTGAAAATAATGGATAATTCCTAATTAATTACTACACACGTCTAGTTAGTTGAAAAATTCCTCCTTGATTTCGACATTCCCAACCCTTGACCACTATACACATTTATTTGGAGTACAACATGGATTCTTTGCCTCCATTCAGATCTATCTTAGGTCAATCTTAGACTTAGATCCAAAAAAACTAATATCCCCTCAAATAGTCTCATTCCAACACTTCTTTGGCCTCCATCGCCTTCTCTTAGCTGGCTCAACATCTTAGAACTCACATCTCCAAACTGGCGCATCAGTCGACCTCCTTTGCAAATGACCAAACCACCTTAAGTGGTTTTATCGCATCTTATCCTCGGTCGGAGCTACACCAACTTTACTTCTAATTACATCATTCCAAATTTAATATTTACATGTGTGTCCACACAGCCACCTTAGCATTTTCATTTCTGTTAATGTCATTCTCTGCATATGTCTATGGTTCACATGCCAACATTTAGATCCATAGAGCATAGCAGGTCTCATGATTGCTTTGTAATCTTTCCTTTGATTTTCAAATGAAATTTCTTATCACAGAGAATAGTAGAGGTTCCTCTCCATTTAAGCTAACATGCATTTATTCTATCAATAAACATCTCCAATAATTTCTCCCATCATGTTGCAAAATAGATCCCAAGTATCTAAAAGAATATCTCTTCTGAATGTTATCGTCACCATTCTCCACCTCCATTCCTTAAACATTGCTTCCATTAAAAGTACACTCCATATATTCAATCTTAGCCCTTACTTATACGAAATACTTTAGTTTCTAATGCATGTCTTCATACCTCAAGCTTATCATTAACTCCATCTTTAGTATCGTCAATCAATACGATATCATCAGCATATAACATATGCCAAGGTATCTCATCCTAAATGTGACTTGTCAACTCGTTCATAATCAAAGTAAAAAGGAAAAGACTCAAAGTTGAACCTTGATGCAGACCAATGTTGATGTTAAAATAATCAGTCTTCGCATATTGGATATTTATACAAGATGGAGCCCTATCATACATATCCCTTATGAGGTTACTATATAGAATGGGTACTTGTCTCTTCATCAAAATTCTACACAATATCCCTCGTAGGACGGAATCATAAGCCTTCTCTAAATCAATAAAAATCATATGGAGGTTCTTCCTTCTAGCTCAATAGATCTCCATCATTCTCCTTGGAAAGTGGATGTCTTCAATAGTTGAGAAACCTTGCATGAATCTGAATTGACTTTCTTTTACTTTAAAAAGTTTCATCAACCTTCTTTTGATCACATGTTCCCAAATTTTCATAGTGTGACTCAACATCTTGAAATCTCTGTAATTTGAACAATTTGAACAACATCACCTTGGCAATTTTGAAGCACCACATTGCTTCTCCTCCAATCTTCAGGTATTTTCTTGCTTCGTCAAATAACATCGAATAAATTTGTAGGTCAATTCAAACCATGCTCACCTAAAACTCTCCAAATTTCTATAGGAATGTCATCAGGTCCTATACCTTTCCCAGGATTTATAACCTTCAAAGCCTCATCTACTTCCTTCCTTTGTATTCATCTATAGCTTGCACGATTCAAGTAACTTTCACTACTAGCTAGATCTCCCAAAGTGACCTCTCTATTTCCTTCCCCAATGAAAAGTTTATGGAAATATTGCAGCCATCTAGTCTCCATATCCTTATGAGTAACAAGCACGTGACCTTCCCCATTCTTAATGCATCTCGCTTGAGAAAGGTCTTTGGTCTTTCTTTCTCTTGCTTTGGTCAACCTGAATATGTCCTTTTGGCCTTCATAAGCTTTTGACTTAACTTCGCTTACAGCTTTCTTTGCTTCCTTCGTTATTTTGTAGTTTGTGACAATTTCTTATGTTCTATCCTTAGACATAGTTTTAAAGCATGCCCTTTTAATTTAGAGCTTCTCTTGCACCCTCCACTCCACCATCAAGCCATCTTTTGGCCAGGAGCTCCTCCCTTTGACTCGTATAGCATCTCTTTGGTTGCCCGTCGGATACAAGATGCCACCGCCTCCTAGATCTCGTTTGTACTTATGTTACAATACCAAGGTAAGTCTTCTAAAATCTTCTCCATGAAGTTTGATTACTTCAACAGAAGATTCCACCATCTAGTTTTACTGATCTTGGAAACCCTCCTTTTCTTTACCAATCATTTTATTTGTGTATCCATGACTAACAAGCGATTATGAGTTGTCAAACTCTCTTTTAGGATTACTTAGCAGTCTTTGTAACACAATCGATCTCTTCTCCTCAACGCAAAGTAATTTATTTGTGTTCTAATCGAACCACTCTTATAAGTAAGTCAATGTTCCTCCCTCTTCTTGAAGGGAGTGTTTGCTCTGAACAGATCATAAGCCATTACAAAATTGAGAATAACTTTTCCCTCTTGATTTCTATCCCCGAAGTCATGTCCTCCATGAACACTAGCATGCCCTGATGTATCCTTTCCCACATGTCCATTAAGATATCCACCTAGTCAAATCATCTTTCTTCGTGGAATTCTTTACATAATCTTATCCAAATCCTCCTAAAAATCTCATTTAATCCTTTCATCTAAATCAATTTGCGGTGCATAAATTGAGATGATATTAAGAATTTCTTCTCTGAGCATCAATTTTAACAAAATAATCCGATCCTTGAATCTTTGTACCTCAACCAAAGAATCCCTCAAATCCTTATAAACGACTCCAACACCATTTCTGCCTTTATCTTTACCTGAATACCAAAGTTTAAAGTATGTCTTCTCGATCTCCCTTACTTTCTCTCCAACCCAATTTGTCTCTTGGAGACGTGGTATCTGAATCTTCCGTATTTCCATCATATCTGCAATCTTTATCGATTTATCGGTCAAAATGCCAATATTCCAACTACATATCCGCAACTTTCTTTGCAACCTCTTTTGGACTAACTTCTTTACTCGCATGTATCCATCATGTATAAACTCTTGCAAATTTTGGACTACATCCGAGCAACGATGCAACGGAACTAGTTTATTTAGTCTCATGTGTTCCTCAAGCAGAACTCTTACATATTTGGAACTACATCCCGATAGCGATGTAGCAGCACTTGTCAACTTCTCATTACATCCAGGCGATGCAATGCATCACTAGTAGGGAATGCCTGGGAACATTTTTATGATCTGCCATTGAAATATGCACCTAAACCCATACCTCATCTTCTTCCACGGATAATGACATCATATCTTTTTTATTAACTATGTATCTTTGGGTAGATTTGTTCCATACCTTCAACACACTATCTCCCACATAGCAGCCTCATCGTTGCAATAGCCATCATGTTCCATTGCTTAAAATATTCATCGCCACCTCAACCTAAACCATGCCTCCTCTTCTGTTTAAGTGATCCATATTATCTCCAAAAGCTCCATCTTTTGATTGTGGACAGAACTTTATTCCCTCTTCCTCGTGGAGCTAGGAATTGAGTCCTCCATTTGGCTAGCATACTAGAATAACATGCATTGCTTCTTGGTTGTGGTTAATACTTCTTAAGAGGCACATTTTATATGCATTTGAGTAAAGTTGCAGCCCACCCAGTTTGATGGTTCTCGTCCGCGCCTCTGTAGCAGCTGAATTTATTTCTTCTTCATTGCAAATAGATCATCTTGCATATCAAAAGCAAAAAAGGGGAAGGGAATGAGATGCAATACATACACTTATGTCACTTTTTGGTTCGACCCTATACTCACTACTATGCACCCATACACATCTGCGTATACTTTATTATCTTGAGTTCGGTATTTTAATATTGATTTGACACATGTTTTTACACGTATTAACACATGCATGATTTAAGCCGATAATTTATGTTCTTACCTTTTTTTACACCAACACTTGTGCCCCTATTTTTGGGAGAGATTAACAGTTATACCTCTCAGATTAGTTGTTATCAATTTTTCTCTCAAATGAAGGTTAACTCATAAGCACGGGTATAATTGGAAAGAAAAGAGAGGAGACAAGTATAATTTTATTGTGTTCTTATTATTACTTGATCTTCTTTCTTCCTACCCATATCTCTTTCTAATTGCCCACTTCAACCCCATTCCTCCTTTACACTACCCAACTCCGCCTTATTCCTCCTCCCTACCCCCAAGTTACATCAATCAAATGAACATTCAACTTGGAGCCCTAGGATCCTCATCTAATAAATCTTAAATGTCTAATCATAAGCAATCAACCATGATATTGAATATAATCATTTTCTTCTTTGGAAAGTCTAAGTTTATTTGACCATTGAGAAAGGAAACAATTAGAAGTTTTTTTTCCTTCTATTGCAATCAGAGCCTATGTTGCTTGCCAAGATTAAGACAAATATAATCTTCTAAGCAACATATGAGTTGACTGCAATGTAGAGATATGCAAACGGGTATCGATATATCTGTATCCAAATTCGTCCAAATGTTATTTCATAAAGATTTGGACATCAATATCTTTAACCTATTTAAAATGACTATAAGTATGTATATTAATCTGATGTTTGTAAATATATCTATCCTTATCTGCAAATTCATATTATCACAACAACAACAAAGTGTTTTCCCATAATTAAGTAGGGTCGGCAACATGGGTTTTTTTGCCTTCATTCGGATTTATTTTGGGTCATTCTCAAACTTAAATCCAAATAACTAAGATCTCTTCGGATAGTCTCATTCCAATATTTCTTGGGCTTTCCTCACCCTCTCTTAACTGACTTAACATCACAAATCTCGCATTTCTAACTGGTGCATCAATTGAGCTCCTTTGAAAATAGCCAAATCATCTTAACTGGTTTCTCTAATCTTATCATCTATCGGAGTTACACCAACTTTCATTCTAATCGCATCATTCTGAACCCGACCTTTTCTTGTATGACCACACATCCAATATAGCATTTTCATTTCTGCTATTGTCATTCTCTACACATGTCTATAGTTTACAGGCCAACATTCGGATTTAAAAGCATAGTAAGTCTCGTGGCTGCTTTATAATACTTTCCTTTGTTTTTCAAAGGGACTTTCTTATCACAAAGAATGGTAGAGGCTCCTCTCCATTTTAGTCAACCTACATTTATTCTATAAGTAACATCTCCATCAATTTCCACATCCTCCTACAAAAAAATCCAAATATCTAACAGAATCTTTCTTTTAAAAGTTACCATCTCCAATACTTCCTTCATTGGTGTTTCCATCAAATGTGCACTCCATATATTCGGTCTTAGATCTACTTATGCAAAATCCTTGAGTTTCTAAGGCATGTCTCCAAACCTCCAACTTCTTATTTACTCCATCTCTTGTTTCATCAATCAACACAATACAATCGATGATCAACATATACCAAGATCCTCTTATTTCTGACTAGTCAACTCCTTCATACTCAAAGTAAAAAAGGAATGGAGTCAAAGCTGAAACTTGATGCAGACCGATGATGATGATGTTAAAATGATCAATCTTCCCGGAATGGATCCTTACAAAAGATGAAGCCCCATCAAACATATCCTTTGTAAGGTTAACGTATAGGACATGTACTTGTCTTTTCTTCAAAACTCTCCACAATATCTTGAGACTAAATCATAGCCTTCTTCATATTAATAAAAATCATGTGAAGGTTCTTTTTAATTCAACAAAACTCCATTATCCTCTTCATCAAGTGGATAGCTTCAATAGTTGAGTGAAATGGCATAAATCCGAATTAGTATCATTTACTTTGGAAACTTACCTCGGCCTTCTTTCGATCACATATTCCAAAATTTATACATTATGACTGATGAATCTTGTATTCATCATGCTAAAAATCGTAAATTAAATCCCTAGTTTAATCAATCCAATAAAAAATCATCATCAATTTTTTATTATTATCATGTATTATATTGTGTATAATTACCCTTAATTAATTGTATTTAATTTCCCTTACTCTCTTGAAATTATTTTATCATCAAAAACCTCTAAACATCAGGTAGAATAATTGTCTATAATTCACTAACCCTTAGAAAGACTAAAAATACAAAAACAACTCAAAAACAAAAGCCGGTGTTTTTATCCCCCTTAAAAATACCCCCAAAAATACTTTTTGTACAAATGACCTCTTTTGACTTTTCGTTCAACATGAAACTTGTAGATCTCGTAGAGACAAACAACTTTCGTGACTTTTTCCTAATTTTGCATCTAACTATTTCTTTTGTATTTTTCTTTGTATTTATTCTTCTGAATATTCTGATTGGGCCATGTGGCGCCCTCTGGGCCGTCCACGTGGCCCACCTCCCCTTCCGCCACCCAGCGCTTCCCTGGGCCGTCAGATCCCCTCCATCTCCGTCGTCCATCCTTCGCCCATTCTCAGCCGTCAGATCAGACTTTCAGATCTGATCTCAACCGCACACACCCGCCTTAACCTCAGCCGCCCGATCTTAATATCATCCAACGCCCCTCCTACTGTCACGTTGCCCTTGCTCCACAGTTGCCAGATCGCTCCATATCATACGATCCACCGCACGTCGTCACCCCACTCTCGTCCACCGTAGGATGAAGCCCTCAGATCACATCTCAACCACTCGTCAGCGCCTAACTTCCAACCGTTCGATAAATCTCTGGATCTGATCGCAGCCGACCACCCGCACCTTCATCCAAGCTGTTGGATCGCTAGATCCAATGGTTGTGGTTCATCGTCTTCCTCCAACCCAGGCGTAACGCCTCGCCAACCCACCGCCCCCTTCCTTTTTTAGCACTTGCGTCCGACCACCTCTTCCTTCCCTAACGCTTCCCCTCACTGCCCTCTCCTCCGCCCATCTCGCGTAACCCCCATGACCACTCACCATCACTCCTTCACCATTAAAACCCTCGTTGAAACCCCCCTCTTCACCACGTAACCGCCCGACCTTCTCCACCTATAAAAGCCTTCCTCCGCCATCGTCAACCCTCGTCCACCATTTCTGATTTTAGCCCAGCCTTCCCCCGCCCCTCCGGTGACAGCGGAGGGGCGTATCTTCATGGCAATGGTGGTTCTTGCCCGGTGTTGACCCACGGTCACCTTGGCCGTGTTGCGGTTGGCTCCGCCACCGCTGAGCACCGAGGCAGATCGCCCTCATCGTGTGACGACCCCCGAGGTCCTACAAGGTCCTCAGCCCAGATCGCCGCCTCCACCACACCTTGCTCCGGGGAGGTGCCTTTTCCCTTTATTTCTCCGATTTTCCCAACCTCGTTACTCACCGCCAACCTCACCTGACCATCCTCCGACATTCACCACTCATCAGTCATCCTCGTCGATCACCACCTCTCGTCTTCCACCACTTGCTCTGCCTCGATCCATCTTCTCCGACAACATGCCGGAGGACCCACTTGAGCCACCACCTGCTCCGCCCGATATGGCTCCCACTTACCCCCAATTCACTCTCATTCAGTCACTCGGCGCTTCGGCTATAAGCTAACACTTGCAGGTACAAAGATCGTCAATAGCAGGAGTCAGCGTCGGGGCTCCTTCGAGCTCCTCTACTCCGGCGGGGCTCCACCGAACTCCACCTCTGACCATCTCCGGAGCCTCGCCGCGCCTCCAAGATCTTCGCCATCCCTCCAGCGAGCTCCCTAGACCCTCGTCTCGCACGGAGGGGCACGACGGAGCAACCAGTTGTTCGCCGGAGCCCAGCCTCCTCCGATGACGCACGGCGAGGGAGAAGATACAAGTACCATCCGATCGCTTCGATCGGACGGTGATGATGGCGACACGTGGCGCCCGAGCCTCTTCTCCAGATCTTTAGGCTTGAGTCCCACCGAACCTCGCCCCGAGCCTCCCGATGCGACCACGTGTCCCGAACCTGAGGCAGCCTCCCGAGCCTCGGCTCCTCACGTGCACCCATGTGAGGGCCTGGGAAAATTACATGAAAGACCCTGGTGATTTTGGTAATTGCAGAATGGTCCCCAGGCACGTGCCTCAAGTGCGTGCCTGGGTATTTTACAGGGAAGTCCTCCATGTTTCTGGAAATTGCAAAAAGGTCCCTGCGCATATGGAAAATTTACAGAAGACCCCATGTGGTTTTTGGTATTTGCATTTAGGTCCCTCTAGAGACCTAAATGTAATAGTTATCCTTTTTATTTCTTGCATTTTTACTACAATTATGCCCCTGCATTATTTTCTTCATAACTTGATCATCGTAGGTCCAAATTGCATGATTTTAGTGTCGTTTTGATTCTTGTTTTCTCATCTACATTATGGCGTATTTAATTTTCTCATCCGACATCATTTTAAATGAAGTGAATTTTTATGATAGATGTTGGTTCTGCTCTCCTTGATCTTGCTCTGATTTGATGACTACTCTTAATGTTGTGATTAAATCGACCTTTATTTCTATTTCTATTATGATGCTCATACTTTTAAGGGCATTTTTGTAATCTTTTGTTTAGCATACATGTAACCTTGCATCATTACTCATTCATCACTTTAAATTACATAAAAATCAACTAAAAATTACATACACCATAGTATTATTGCATTGTAATTAGCAGAGCGCATCTTGCAGACCTGAAATTTAGAATTTATTCACACATGAGCTTCATGAATAAAAATTCGATAAATAGTATAAGTAAGTTGTGTCCTTGTGTTCGACCTTGGTAGACTTGCCAAGTAAAAATATTCCACAACATTCAAAGAGTGTGGTATTTTGATCGACCGAAATTCACCTCCTATACTACGACAATTATTATTAAAGAGGTGAATTTCACGTTCATCAAATGGCGCCATTGATGGGACACGGCTTAACTTAAGTTATTTGTTGAATCATTTTTGAATATTTTCGAGATATACAGGTCCTCATTTCATGCATCATTTCATGCATCATATCTGCTGATTTAATTTCTCTATGTGTTCTAGCTTTTCTCTTTTGTGGCAGGGCCTATGGAAATCGAGTACGCTTGATCTTCATGGAGGCGTGAAGTCGGGAGCTTCCCGTGAAGAGGCCGCAAAAGAATTTGAGAAGAAACTCTGGGATTTTAATTAGTCAACCTGCATTTGCATCCTGTAAAAAAAAGTAGATCACTTGATGATCTACCCCCCCCCCACACACACACACACACTTGCACATACACACTCATCCCCCCCCCATCTCCCTCTGTATATTTCACTCTCTCTCTTTCTCTCTCTCTCTCTCTCTCTCTCTCTCTCTCTCTCTCTCTGTGTGTATATTTCACCACATCCCCCCGCCCCATCTACCCCCTAGCAAGCTGTAGAAATACAACACCCCTCTCCACCCTTGTATCATAGTACAGACACCCACCCAACTCAGACCTTACTTAGGCTATTTATAGCTTAAGTATAGGGGGGACCTGCCTGTTCATCCCTCCCTCGTATTGTCTTCTTGTACTTAGGTCAATTTTTGGCCTAAGTATAGGGGGGACCCTCCTCCTCAGTTCCGCTATATCACCTTATATTTGATCGAGCCTTGGCTTCATGACACTTGTGCTATGAGGACATAGCAAAATTTAGGTATAGGAGGTATACCGTATATTACTGTACATTTACTTTAGCCATAACTTGTATTTTTTTAAAATTTTTGAAAAATTTGTTTTCGGGTTTGGTTTTGGTAAATCTGGAAACTGAGTTTTGTAAAAACCTTGTAAAAACGTTTTCTTAAAATTGAGGGATTAATCTGTGTAAATAACCCTTTCAAAAAAATTGAAAAAAAAATAAAAACCTTTTCTTTGAATTAGACTCTGACTACTAGGCTTAGTAAACACTTTCAGTGAGGGAACTTCGGTCTCCCTTAGGAGAGTGGGTGGTTTAGAGGACACTGCAGAAGGCACCGTCCTTAAGGAACACGAGTATGTCTATCGGCTCGTACTTACACCCATACAGGCTGAGAGTAGATACTTTTATTCATTTGAGCCTGGGACAGTCATTGTCTCTCCAAAGAATTAAAAAATTAAAATCCTGCAAAAATCAAAAATCACACTAAAATCACTAACTAAGGAGTTGGTGTATTCCTGACACATTTACATTCACTCAAGGCTTATGGATTTTGAGGACACTGGATTTTTGTGATCTTGAGAGTATGAGTTAACATGCCTTAGTCATTAGGATTTTAAGCTTAATTGTCCACACTTCCCTAGTTTGAAAGATTTGAGTGCTATATTGCACTCTTCATCTCTACCTTTAAAAGAATATGATCAATACAATCACCTCCACAACTGCATGATTGATGAGATGAGTTGAGTTATCACTTAAGGAACTAAGACTAGAGATTTGAGTTTAGATTTGATCTGATGATATTCGAGGATGGGATAAAGTTAATGAAGGTTTCAGAAAACCTGGGTGTCAGCAAACCCTAGCCAGTATGTGAACAAGATTCATATGCTATCTCTTTTATATTTACCTAAAGTACCAGGGTGTGATGAAACTTAATGAAAAATTGTTGATCAGTGTGCACCAACTCTTGGTAAAAGCAGTGGAGATAGCCAACAAAAGTAATGAAATGACAAAGAAAATCTCTATCATCTAAGTCAAATATTAAATGATCTTCCACCAATGGCGAGCACTCCCAAACATTTTCAAAGTGTCCACTTGGACAAGCGCTAATTAGGACCAGGAGTCGGGCTGACACCAAAAAAGGGCTCTGCATCGTAAATGCTACAAGTCTGGGTGTCGAAGGTATCTTAGATACTCAAAAGAGATACACCCCGATGTACTCCCAGGAAAACAAGTGTAGACGATTCCAACCCTCTTGACGGACACAATGATCAACAATCTAAAAAATTTACATGTGTTGAGTAAAAAGGCATTCGAGAGGCCCCTTGTTCCAATGTGAGGGAGAGAAGAATAGACACAATCCTATGCCCTCCATCATATGGCCGTCCATTTACATTTTCAAGTCTGACGAACTAATGAGACGGTTGACTGAAGCAAGAATAGACTTATTCCCTAGTGTTGAGTATGTGGTCTAGAGGAGAATCTTTGGGAGTGGAACTTTGGGTGATGCCTCGACTCGACTCTCATGAAATGCAGTACACTAAATTTCATATCCTTATACTATATGTACAAAAAGAGAGTCTGATAATCAGAGAAGTTCTATTCTTTCTAACTAAAGCTAGGATAAACTAAGAATTTTAGGATCACTTAGGTTAAGGGTCTTCGAAAGATTGAGCCTTGAAATCTTCACTTGCACCGTCAGGAATTAATCCGACTCCTTCATTCTTTAGATGCTCGAGGACGAGCATAGTTTAAGTATAGGGGTATGATGAATCTTGTATTCATCATGCTAAAAACAGTAAATTAAACCCCTAGTTTAATCAATCCAATAAAAAATCATCATCATTCTTTATTATTATCCAGTATTATATTGTGTATAATTACCCTTAATTAATTGTATTTAATTTCCCTTATTCTTCTTGTAATTATTTTACGATCAAAAACCTCTAAAATCAGGTAGAATAATGGTCTATAATTGACTAACCCTCAGAAAGATTAAAAATACAAAAACAACTCAAAAACAAAAGCTGGTGTTTTTATCCCCCTTAAAAATACCCCCAAAAATACTTTTTGTACAAATGACCTCTTTTGACTTTTCGTTCAACATGAAACTTGTAGATCTCGTCAAGACGAATAACTTTCGTGTTTTGACTTTTTCCTAATTTTGCCTCTAACTATTTCTTTTGTATTTTTTGTATTTATTCTGATTGGATCACGTGGCGCCCTCTGGGCCGCCCACGTGGCCCGCCTCCCCTTCCGCCATCCGGCCTTCCCTGGACCGTCAGATCCCCTCCATCTCTGTCGTCCATCCTTCTCCCATTCTCAGCCGTCAGATCTGACTTTCAGATCTGATCTCAACCGCACACACCTGCCTTAACCTCAGCCGCCCGATCTTAATATCATCCAACGCCCCTCCTACTGCCACGTTGCCCTTGCTCCACAGCCGCCCGATCACTCCATATCCTACGATCCACCGCGCGCCACATCACCCAATTCTCGACTGTCGTAGGATGAAGCCCTCATATCACATCTCAGCCACTCGTCAGCGCCTAACTTCCAACCATTCGATAAATCCCTGGATCTGATCGCAGCCGACCACCCGCACCTTCATCCAAGCCGTTGGATCGCTAGATCCAACGGCTATGGTTCATCGTCTTCCTCCAGCCCACGCGTAACGCCTCGCCAACCCACCGCCCCCTTCCTTTTTTAGCACTCACGTCCGACCACCTCTTCCTCTCCTAACGCCTCCCCTTCACAGCCCTTTCCTCCGCCCATCTCGCGTAACCCCCAGGACCACTCGTCATCACTCCTTCACCATTAAAACCCCCGTCGAAACCCCCCTCTTAACCACGTAACGCTCGACCTTCTCCACCTATAAAAGCCTTCCTCCACCATCGTCAACCCCCGTCCACCATTTCTGGCTTTAGCCCAACCTTCCCCTGTCCCTCCGATGACAGCGGAGGGGCGGATCTTCATGGTGATGGTGGTTCTTGCCCGGTGTTGACCCACAGTCGCCTTGACCGTGTTGCGGTTGGCTCCGTCACTGTTGAGCATCGAGGCAGATCGCCCTCGTTGTGCGACGACCCCCGAGGTCCGACAAGATCCTCAACCCAGATCGCCGCCTCCACCACACCTTGCTCCGACGAGGTGCCTCTTCCCTTTATTTCTCCGAATTTTCCCAACCTCGTTACTCACCGCCAACTCACCTGACCATCCTCTGACATTCACCACTCATCAGTCATCCTCGCCGATCACCACCTCTCGTCTTCCACCACCTGCTCCACCTCGATCCATCTTCTCCGACAACATGCTGGAGGACCCACTTGAGCCACCACCTGCTCCGCCCGATATGGCTCCCGCTCACCCCCACTTCACTCTCATTCACTCACTCGCACGCTTCGGCTATAAGCTAACACTTGCAGGTACAAAGAACGTCAATGGTCAGAGTCGGCGTCGGGTCTCCTTCGAGCTCCTCTACTCCGGCGGGGCTCCACCGAACTCCACCTCTGACCATCTGCGGAGCCTCGCCGTGCCTCCAAGATCTCCGTCAGCCCTCCAGCGAGCTCCCTAGACCCTCGTCTCGCACGGAGGGGCACGGTGGAGCAACCAGTTGTTCGCTGGAGCCCCGCCTCCTCCGGTGACGCACGGCGGGGGAGAAGATACAGGTACCGTCCGATCGCTTCGATCGGACGGTGGTGATGGCGACACGTAGCGCCCGAGCCTCTTCTCCAGACCTTTAGGCTCGGGTCCCACCGAACCTCGCCCCCGAGCCTCCCAATGCGGCCACGTGCCCCGAACCTGAGGCAGCCTCCTGTGCACGTGAGGGCCTGGGAAAATTACATGAAAGACCCTGGTGATTTTGGTAATTGCAGAATGGTCCCATGCACGTGCCTCACGTGTGTGTCTGGGTATTTTACAGGTAAGTCCTCCATGTTTCTGGAAATTGCAAAAAGGTCCCCGCGCATATGGAAAATGTACAGAAGACCCCAGGCGATTTTTGGTATTTGCATTTAGGTCCTCCAGGGGCCTAAATGTAACAATTATCCTTTTTATTTCTTCCTTTTTGACTACAATTATGCCTTTGCATTGTTTTCTTCATAACTTGAGTATCGTAAGTCCAAATTGCATGATTTTAGTGTCGTTTTGATCCTTGTTTTCTCATCTGCATTATGGCATATTTAATTTTCTCATCCGGCATCATTTTAAATGAAGTGAATTTTTGTGATAGAAGTTGGTTCTGCTCTCCTTGATCTTGCTCTGATTTGATGAGTACTCTTAATGTTGTGATTAAATCGACCTTTATTTCTATTTCTATTATGATGCTCGTACTTTTAAGGGCATTTTTATAATCTTTTATTTAGCATACATGTAACCTTGCATCATTACTCATTTATCACTTTAAATTGCATAAAAATCAACTAAAATTTGCATACATCATAGTATTACATTGTAATTAGCAGAGCGCATCTTGCAGACCTGAAATTGAGAATTTATTCACACATGAGCTTCATGAATAAAAATTCGATAAATAGAATAAGTAAGTTGTGTCCTTGTGTTCGACCTTGGTAGACTTGCCAAGTAAAAATATTCCGCAACATTCAAAGAGCGTGGTATTTTGATCGACCGAAATTCACCTCCTATACTACGACAATTATTATTAAAAGGTGAATTTTGCGTTCATCAATGACTCATCATTTTGATACATTTATATTCGAAGAATTTGAATGTTTCCTTTGTTCTTATAAAGAGGCACCACAATGTTTCTCCTCCATTCTTATGGTACTTTCTTCTTTCATCAAATAACAATAAATAAATTTACAAGCAAAGTCAAATCCAGTTCACCTAAAACACTTCAACCTTCTATAGGAATGTCTTCAGTCCTACCCCTTTCCCAAGTTCCATGACCTTTGAAGCCTCATCTACTTCCTTTCTTTGTATCCGTTTGTAGCTTGCACGATTCAGGTAACATTCACTACCAGCAAGATCTCTCATAATAATATCTTTATTCCCTTCCCCAATGAAAATCTTATGAAAATATTACTTCCATCAGCTTTTTGTACAAAACTTCATGAGCGTTTGACTTAACTTCACTTACATCCTTCTTTGCTTCCTTCTTCGCTATATTGTTTATCCATTTTATCACATAAATAAAATTAGAATTTTAACACTTGTACCACCTTTGAGATCTACAATTACAAGTATACCCCTATTTTTTTACACTGGAGTAGTATCACGAAATTTGTAAGAATACAAAAGCACAAGTGTAATTGCAAAATGAATACGAGTATCTTTAATAAATAGATCTCACAAAGGCACAACTACAAAAAACTCATAAAATTATGGAATTGTTTGTAATTGTGTAGCAAATTTTATTTCTTTAACATACAATTCTTATTAAATAATAATAATATATAGTATATATTACACAAGTATCTACATTATATTTATAAATATAAAGCACAGTAGATGATATCAGTAAATGACCCATATCTAATTTACATATCCATTTTCAAAGATGTGATACTAACTTTTCTGGATGAATATTAACAATAACAATGTAGCATTATCCCACATTAAGCAAGGTCAGTTACATATAATCTGAATCAATTGATGTAAATTAATATTTTAAAACAATAAAAAATGATAACACTTAAATCTGTATCGAACAATTTCCATCTGACCAAAGAGCAACTATGGAGAGTTATGGAAAAGTACCTATGGAAAAGTATTTTTCAAAATGTGTACAGACCGAAACTTTTTCTCGAAATGAGGATGTATCGATAAACTGTTTGTCGCTCATCAATGTAACGCGGCAAACAGTTTGCAGTGGTAACATGACATAGACGACAAATCGTTTGACATGCATTGTTTCCGAAATGTTCCCTGTCACAGGCATCGAAGATCATGACACATCGTCGACCGAGCCCCAAGGTGCGACAAACGATTTGTCGATGATGCCATGTAACCACAGCAAACAATTTGCCGTGCCAAGTTGACGAGCGACAAATGATTTGCCGATACATCTACATTCCGAGAAAAAGTTTCGATCCGTACCCATTTTGAGATATACTTTCCCATGGGCACCCATTACAAGAAATAACTCACTATGGGGATGGAGAGCTAAGGGATGACAACGAACTGATTGATGGTGTCTATGTAAATACTCTTAATTTAAGTTCGTGTGGAAATAGTTGTGGACATATAGATGTAATATAAAAAGAATCCATACACAATTTCCGAGAATTGTAAGGCACACTAGTTGCATCAGAAGATTGATTTGTTTTTTAATCGATATAATTAGGAGACTTTTACACTTGTGAGCCTCCCAGATTCTGCAATTACAATTATACCCCTACCTGTACCTTTATATTCTTCAAAAAATCACAGTTCCACCCTTTTGTAGCTAAACTTATACCCTTATCTTACCTTAACGGAAGGCAGAACTGTAACTTTTGCAAGAATACAGGGATACAAGTGTTATTCACAAAAAAAGTGCATAACTGTAATTATTGAAACTAAGATGGGCATGAGTGTAAAAAACCCTATAATTAATACATATTTTAATGCATATTCTACTTATACCAAACATAAACCAATCAAAGACGGAATAAAAGCAGCCAAACTCGTGAAAGGAAGAGGGCGCGACAAACTTGAGAACAATGAAACAACACTCCATATTTGAGATCACAACAGCAGCATCTGAATCCTTTGTCTACATGAGGGGTAGTTTTTTCATCAAACTTTATGCAAAGAATGCAAACTCCAGCAGCCACATTTACCATATTAAAGAAACAGAAGCATTGAAGGGCCTTTGAATGCCTGAGAAATGCAATTGGCACAGCCACCACGCTCACTAAACACATAGGGGCTGGCCAACCCAATTTTGCTCATCACATACAAGAATTGCAAAAGGCATCCTCGAACGCAAATGAGCTGGGCCATGCAAACGCAAATGCATCACAATGAACTGAACTAACTGGAGAATGTGTTACAAATGCCATAGTAAAAAGCATAAAGAGGCCACATGAGAATTGCAAAATAGTGAACCCAAATGCGATCGGAGAAGGTAGCAAAAGCAATTCCTATTGGCAGTTTTCTCTTGCCTACATCAACTTGGATAACTATTATGGGCATTACCCTGGCATTTAATAAAACTAGTGCTCTTACCTTGAGGCTCGACCCCGGAATTCATCGAACATAATTAGCAGTGAGAACATGTCGTTAGCCCCCCTTCCACAAGTGAAGCTGCAAGCTGATCCCAGAGAACAGCAAAATACAAAACGAACACTGCATCTAAAACGTGCAAATCAAAGGGAAAGATGATAGACATATCAAGAATGTGGTCACTAAAAAGCAGTGAGGATTATATAAAAAAAATATCAGAAGGTTGAATTAGATCATCATACAGTATGCTTCTAGGCACAGATACTAACTACCTCAAGTTCAAACTATGCTTACATAATGCCTATTGTGTCTCTCACAACCTTAGAGAAGCAATGCAGAATCAGCATCAATGCCAAACGGATCTTCGGAACGATGCACAACGGATGATGAAACAAATTCATCCTTCCCAAGTTGATCCTGAGAACTACCTTCTCATCGGTGGTGCAGCACCTCTACCAGGAGGACCACCACGACCAGCAGCAGCCTGCATCAACAAGCAACGTTACGGGAAGATCAAAGCAGATAATAAATCTCATAATAGTATATGAAGTTATCCAGCAGGAAGAAAAAGTTTAAGTGAAGACTGCAGCTCAAGATGAGCTCCTGTCACATCACATGCCAACTTTTCCGGGATAAACAGTAAACAAATTGTTAAAAAATAAAACAATCAGAATCCAGATTCTCAAGCAGCGAGGGTGATACCCTACAAGGCTACAACACACGAATTGTGATAGCAAAATAATATTTGCGCATCTGAAAAGTACAAAGGTGTAGATCTTGTGAGTAATTAGAGGAAGTTTCTAAATATTGCAATTGTGTGAAGGACTCTGTTGGTTGAACAAAACTGCTAGAAGACGCGATCACAGTATTTCCCAAAAAGGAACAAAAACACGCACATTTTCTTTCTATTTCCCAAAAAGGAACAAAAACACGCACATTTTCTTTCAGCGTGGAATCATCCATGATTCCCTGATTACCCAATGCCACAAATTGTCTGTTTGCCTCATGTTTGACTACAAACATAATACGCAGTCACAGCACTGTAAAATTGGCCACTACCTGAAATCTTTAGGACTAGCTACATTGTTTCGCAGATCAACACTGCATCACAAGAATTGCTGAATTCACTCCAAACTGGACATTAACCACTATAGAGGACTGTGATCAAGTAGATAAGTGTACTCAGTGTCCTGGAATGAAAAGGATGATGTCCCTTTACGTGATATGAGAGCTGGCTGGTCAGTGATTTTTATGTGAGACCATACTCTTTCAGTTCAAAATATACATCCTTCGTAATGTATCAATATATCCTTTACTCAGACTTTTTCAATGCCACTAACTCTGACACTGCCTAGCATGTCAAGGTATAACAGTGGCACAGTTGAAATGTCCAATATTGCATTGTCAAATATCCCTATCAACGATACGGAAGCATGAGGGGCATGCCGCTGAGTCCTGCAACCTCCATGCACTTTTAAAGTGTAATTCTCTGAAAAACTATGATAATGCCACCAATGTTATGTTTCAAGTTCCTCTATACCTCTAAACAAAAGAATATTCTATATTTATATTATGTATAATAAAGCACTATTAGGAACTTCTCTTTGAAATTGCCTGATTTTGATGTGTTTTGATCGGTTTCAACAAGATTACGGGATTTTGTCAACATCCATGCGACGATGCGGTGACAACATGCCCACTTCTTGACTTGAGCGCAATGGCATCAGTATTGGCACTTAAAACCATGACTGTAAAGATGTATGCTATTCTACACAATCAAACTGATAATGCATCCGCAGGTACATAACATCATTCCACATTAATCATATATTTTGAAAGGAGGCCCATCCCCAAAGGTGAGGTCAAGGATAAATCTACATAAGAACTAAAAATTTTTTATTGTGTTGTCCTTGCCCAGGTCACACCAAGATCATACCCCTATCTGTAGGAATTCGAGCGATAGGAGACACTCGGGTGGCATCTTCCATTTTGATCGTCCTAGTTGCTTGAGGCGTGTTTCTGTGAGGTCATGACGCTGACAGGAAAAGGAAGTTTTAGGTCGGCTTCTCAAAGGATGACTGGGAAGCTAATAGCTTTGCACAGCTTGCTTATTCAGTTCATGATGGAGTCTAGGACTCTAGGGAGATTCGTGGCCAGAGGAGAGACGTTGTGTTGGCCGAGGTTGAGCGCCTTGATTAGATTGAGGACACCATGCAGTTGCAGGAGGACGAGGATGCATCAAGGCAGGAGCATGGCAGGCTCCTCTTGGATGAGGACAAGAAGCGCGAAGCCAAATGGGAATGGAGGCAGCGATCGAGGCAGAAGAAGGGGATGTGAACATCAGGTTTCCTTGTGGTGGTTGGTGGCCATCGAAGGTAGAACTTCATTCTCTCAATTGAGGTGGAGCCATGGAGGGCAAGGTTCTTGTTGGTGATCGCCATATCGGTGAAGCTGGGAGAAGACATTTCCTGGGAATCAGTAGGTGTGTGTGTTCCTAGTTGCGGCACGAGTTGGCTGGGTAGAGATATCCTACACTTGTCAGACGTGCACAGCCTGAGGAGCTGGTGTGACCCTTTTTGTTGTCCGAGGTCAAATTAATGATGTCTAATCTGAATGGAGGTTCCCCTGGACTGTACGATTTCCGAGTTTTCTTCATTTGGGAGTTTTAGGACCTGGTTGATCGAGATGTGTTGGAGGTTGTTGAGAAGCTGTGTCAGGCTAATGGTGGGTTCTAGGAACTGAATTGGTCTCTTATGTTCCTTCCACCAAAGGATGTTGTGAGGCGTGTTGACGACTTGCATCATATCGCTTTGTCTAATATTGTTTATTTCATTGTGGCAAAGGTGCTTGCCAACAAACTGTGTGAGGTCATTGGCTCGATTATCAATATTGTTCAGACAGCTTTCATCTCGGCACACCACATGATGGATGGGGTTGTGATGGCGTCTGAGATTGTAACAAAATGGTGCAGGAAGAATATCAAAGGTCTTCTGTGGAAGGTGGATTTCTCGAAGGCTTATGATTGCGTAGGCTGACAGTTCATCTAGTTGTCCCTACACTTTAGGGATTTTCTGAGCGAGTAGATAGCTTTGATGAAAAGCTGTGTGACAGTTGCATCATATGTGGTATTGGTGAATGGCTGACATGAGAGGACTTCTTTCTGGCACAGTGGGGTGTGAGGCAAGGGTGCCCGCTTGTGCTTTTACTGTTTGTGGTGGTAGAAGATGCTCTGACAAGGATGGTGGAGAAGGCTAGTGAGAGGGGTTTCCTTTCGAGTTTCCATGTTGATGAGATTTTGATTTCCATACTACAATATTGTGATCGACACCATAATTTTTGTGGAGGATGGTTCGATCAAGGCAGAGGGATTGGCCACCATTCTTTATCTTTTTCGGATAGTCTTTGGTTTGAAGAGCAATCATGCAAAGTCCGCTTTTGTGTCTTTTTGTATGGACAAAGGGGAGGTGGTTAGCTGTGAGATTGCCTTACAGACACGCAAAGGGCTCTCCCTATCCCGTATCTTGAGTTGTCATTGGTGGGAGGTAGGTTGCGACAATCGGAGTGGCAGTCTGTGATCGAGAAGCTGGAGAAGAAGTTGGTGAGCTAGCGATCTGTGTCTGTCCCAAGATGGTCGCCTTGTCTTGTTGATTGCGGTCCTCTTGGCCATCTCGGTGTTTTCCAGTTTTCACGCCCCATGCCCATTGGGGTAAACTAGAAGCAATTATGAGATTTTTTCTGGGCTTTGATTGAGGAGTTGCAGGAGATGCATCTGGGCGATTGGAAGACTATTATGCTGGCAAAGAATGATGATGGGTTGGAGATTTACAATCTGGAGACAATAAATCAGGCTCTACTGGCAAAATGGTTGATTCATATTTGGAGGGATTGACTTGTTGTGCAGTACTTTACACTATCTATGAGATTTCGATTAATCCCTAAGAATCAGATGGTGGTGTTTATTATTTGCATGCCCTGACCCTGTTTCTAGGGAGGTGTGGGCTGAGGCGAGTGTGGAGGGAGTCGTGGCAGTGGTTTTAGGGTGATTTCTGGGACTCCATAAACACTCTTGGTGGTGGGTATAGTCCAACCAAAGGTTGGGTGGTTGTTGTCCTTTGGTCTTTGTGGTTGGCTCAGAATGGTTCTATCTTCGGAGATTCCGAGTGTGGCAAATGTATATAAATGAAATTAAACATGAAAAATGACTACATACATGTTGAACCTTGTAAATGTATTAACTTTTCCTTAAATATATAAAAGTTATAGGGTAGGCATTTTCTCAATGTCTTACCATTTTTCCACACAAAAAATAAAATTTTTCTTGTCCTTTGGTCTTTGTGGTTGGCTCAGAATGCTTCTATCTTCCGAGTGTGGCAAATGTATATAAATGAAATTAAACATGAAAAATGACTACATACATGTTGAACCTTGTAAATGTATTAACTTTTCCTTAAATATATAAAAGTTACAGGGTAGGCATTTTCTCAATGTCTTACCATTTTTCCACACAAAAAATAAAATTTTTCAGTCATAATCTAGTGTATTTTTTACCAAAAAAGTCGGTTCCGATAATATTATTTCCCCGGCCATCTATCATAGATTCATATATAAGACCACATATGGCGAAGAAACAACCTATCCCAATTAAAAAACGAATGACTAGCGACATTTAAGGGGTTACCCAGGGATAACCGACCTTCCAAAACATAAACCTAGAACCAACCGGTGCCTTGACCATTTGATATTTCTCTTTAAACAAGTCACCCAAAAACATACATCGCATATCCTTTGGAGTGACCCCACTAAACATGAGAAAAGGCTGGGTTTTGGTTCGAAGTTGTACTATCTGAAAACTTATTCCATAAAAATCGTGCTAACAATCTGTGGGTCAGTTCCAAAAATGGGCAATTGTAGTACTTTCTCGATGCTCAGAAACTTTGATCTCAGAGACTTTCTTGGCAGCCATGGCAATGGGGTGGTGGCCGGGTGTCAGCTCAACATTTGGAATTTTCAGTAGACAACTCAGACTCTATTATTATGTTCTATTTTAGTCTTCCGCTTTTCATTTTGGGTTTGCACGAGTCTGAAGCTCTTCGTATAAATAAGTATATCTCTATCATCCATCACTCATACCAAAAGGGTCCCACTCCATGGTCTTCACCCCACCATCCATTAGAGGCAAATTGAAATAGATCATGGGATGTTCATCCCTCGACAACAGAAGAATCGTTTTGCATGTCTCTATCATCCATTACTCATACCAAAAGGTATAAATGCTGATTTCTCTTAACTTGCTCGAAGCCTGAAAATCCTTCAAACACATCAATCAGCATCGAGAGGCATTCTGCCTTGTGCACTCCCTACCATAGATAATAAGGTGACATCCACATAATGTACCACATGAACGGAAAGATTTCAGCGACAGACATGGCAAAGATCAAGATGCCAAGAACAGACAAACCAGGAAGGTCGCCCTCAACAAACCAACTCCTAAGGTTTGGAAGTCGTTAAGATCAGGAAAAGCTAGGAATCGACACAGAGGCAAAAGGAAAAGAGATAGTACTGCCGGAAAGGACTGAGAAGCCTTTAACCAAGGAAAAGGAATGTCTGTATTTTTCTTCTAAACACAGGTTCAGGCCAACTAAGATAGACCGCATTGTTTTGGAAAGCGACAAATAATTACAAGTATTCCAAGTTCGCCACTTCAACTACAATATGCAGCCCCCATTTCATAATATGAGCCACCTCCTTTCTATGTCTATGCTGCTTCCTCTAATTTATGGAGCTTACTGTGTTGACATGATCCTCCTATGTGATCGTCACTTTCATTATCTTCCCTCCTTCCCCTATCACACTTATTCAGCGAGTCTCCTGTGGTCAATCATACGCATACTTCCTGCATTAAAAACATTTTACGTGAGGAACTATCCATTCTTCAGCCCTTACGAATATAACAAAATACCTATGCAGGTAATGATACTACATATGAACATCAACTGATTCCCACTGGAGGAAACCGTCAATCATTGTCGAGTATCCATCACTTCCTCAATTGCAACTCAAACTGCTGCTTCTTCCAATTCTGTGGGAGAGTCGAAGATTGTCTCTCAGTGGTTCTTGGCAAGACCCGACTTTGAAAAAGAAGCTATTGATTAGGACAACAGTTCAATCTTTTGACTCTAAATCATGTCTCGAAATTTCCACGACATTCGCCTAAATTTGGGTTTCATCGAGTTTGCAAAATTGAAACCCAAATCCTTTCTTTTTCTCACCTTTCGACAATATATCATCATATAGCAAAATAGGCAAAATATCAACGCCTTCTTTTTCTCGCATTTTCACGATTTTGTCAAAATGGTAAGATGTCAGCAATACTTGCCAATATTTCATTTATTGAGGCTGTCGATATGCTAGTGAAATCAAAATTTACGGCCTTGCTCTAAATGAGTGACTAGATAAGAAACAAATCCAAGGGATTGGGATTAGGCTCATATATGAGAGAGTTCAACATGTATTTAAGGCAACAAGGGGCGTCTGTCTCTGCAAAATGAGCTCATCGCATATCTTAGGGCCCATATAATAAAGAAGGGCACATTCCCCCAAGCACCAAGAGAAGCCTTCACTCTTGCACCTTCAAAGTTATATCTTATTTGTCAAAAGTCCTCCCTTTTGTAAGAGAAATAGGTGTTGTCTATCCAACCCACAAATCCACATACTAAATAAACAACAAAGTCCTCGTGTTCAAGATTGTAAGAGATCCCTTTAAGTACATCGCTAGACACCTCTCCTTCTCGAAAACCAGAGTAACTTCCTCCCATGGCCTCAAATTTCAGCGAAATTCGGTCGAATTTCTGTCGAATATCGATATCCTAGACTCGTGCTTCAGTCCCCCAGGTTTCATATGCATTTTTGCAGGTTTGGAATATCCAGTCGAAATCGAAATTCGACCGAAATGGTGACCGAAACCGACATTTAAGGCCTTGCTTCCTCCCCACCCACTCGAAGCAAGTTAATGGCCTCACTTTATCTCCTACTCCCAATCTGAAGCTACGGCTATGTCGAATGAGAAAGTCGTGCATTCCTATCTAGTAACACATCCACAACATCATCATTGATGAGCTTTAGTCCCAATGACACCTTTAGCACATCGAGCAATAGCAACACTTTCTCCAATGTCACATGGTCGATCATCTCAACAGCACCCATTCATATGCATGTAGTAGCTACAAACCTCTAGTATAGCTCCATCTTGAAACCAAGGACATCGCCAAATCAAGTAATCATCAGTCGAGCCTCTAATAGCCATCCCCCCAGGAGTTTTCCAATGCCTTATGCCAAATGAGTGGGAGGTTCCCCAATACAAATGTGAGTGTACTAACCTATTATTGACTTTATCAATTTGTATACATAAATAGCTCCAACCATGATGAAGAGGAACATCTCTTTCCCCATCTATGGCATATCTCAGGAGAAGTCATCATCTATCTCCAAGTAAATGTGAGCATCATTACTAATGCTCCTACTATTATACGACACCCATCAACAGGCTACGTTCTTCTATTAAATTCATTATCGCATGTATAAACAACTACGATGACCAACTCCACCAAACCGAAGACATTCCACAAGGATCCCTACAAGTGTATGCTACATATACATGTCATCAACATCGACGACACAGGTAGTTCCACTTCAACAACTGAGAAGACCTATTTCCTTATTCATCAGTTCCCGCTCTATAACTTGCTCAAGCTCGGACCTTTTTGAGGCACCATAGATGAGGGGTTAGGAGATCAAGTAGTCATGTTATATCTCTCTTGAGAAAGCCATCCTCGAACATGGTAACCAGCTTTGATATTAGTAGTTGTCGTCTCAGTCCTCATATATAGCAAGACATCATCTTGCATGTACGTATATACCATGGCTATCCGATATATCTATTCAACAGGGGATAATATGCCAGCTCTTAGGCTCCAATGAGCGGATGCCAATGTCCTACCTTTGCAGTGCTTGAATTTGAGCCCAGTCTTTCTTGCACCTATCAAGCTTTTCTGGAGTACGCTTTATTCCGAACATGCCCCGACTTCTGAGCTTGTCTGATCTGATAGAACCAGTGAATAAGAAAAGGTAGTTGTTGGGGAATGAGCAAGATGTCAGTTCTTTCCAAAAAAATGCATAGGTTCGCAGCATGGATGGCCATATCACGATATATTGACGCTTTATCGACGATATATCGGTATCGACAAGTAACCGATATATCATCGATATTGCCGATATTTGGCCTTGTCAGGTCATTGTCTTCACGAAATCGGTTCGATATTAGCGATATGGCATCGATATATCGTATCGACACTGTACCGATATCGATATGGCCTTCCGTGGTTTGCAGTGCATCCACGGGAGTGAGCGCTAGCATTGAGCAAATCAACATAGTGGGCAGCATCTACCTCGCTTATTGGTTAGTTGCATTATTTCCCCTTGGGGTAGTGGCATTGATGTCACATGCAATGGAAAAGGCTACGTGGATAGAGACCACAATGTCACTATGGGACACTCTTAAACACCAAGCCCTCAAGGATGTCAAGAATTTCTTGTTCTCGACTTGAGTTCAAATGATGCTTGCACCACTGTCATGTCCTTGGTAGCCTATCGCTTCTTAGAGTCTGACCCCCACTGGCACTCCTAGCTCTCGCTCTTCCCTGAACCCGAGGTCTCATCTCTCCCTGAGTTGAGTATAGTGAAAAGATTTGCCTTCCTTAGCTCTATCTCCTACTTTGCTAGCCCTCCAACTTGAAACCGGGTCGTGAGAAACCCATGGCAATAACCTCTTCGACCTGCGGAGAACATAACCAGATAATTGCTGAAAGCATCTGAGTAGTAAGCCCACCCCAAGCAAGATGAGTGCTCTCCTAAGATAGACAACAGCTTCCATAGAGCCTCTGATAGCACAACAGAGACTGTGATGGGTTCTCTGCCCTCGCGGGAATGGAGCGACAGAAGTCTTGAGAATCCAAGATCAGGACCGGGCTCGACGAGCCCTTTCTCATTATGATAGGTGTTAAGTGGAAGTGGAAGTTGAGGCATCCTAACAAAACAAGAGATTTGAACCTTGTTTCGCAACCATGGCCTCAAATTTCGCCGAAATTCGACCGAATTTCGGTTTCGGTGGGTTACCGAAATCCAGCCGAAATGCTTTGTGTCGACCGAAATTTGGGGGCCTTAGTTGAAAAAACGACCGAAATGACCGAAATTTCGGTCGAATTTCGACCGAAATTCGACCGAAATTTCGTTTCGGTCAGTCACCGAAACGAAACCGAAATACGACATTTAAGGTCTTGTTCGCAACTATATATGGCGCACCTGATAAATTCAATCAGGCACTCGCCATCTACTTAAACTCAACCCTAATTCCTAAAAGTTTGACTTTGACTTTTTCAAATACTCAAAACCTAAAAAAAGGTGTTCCTCTCAGGGTTTTTCTCCTCAGCTTACCTCCACAGTGAATGACGTCAACCCAAGACAAGTACTCCGCTCCACTTCAACATTCGTCATTCTAGTTTAGCGACCAATCTTTGTCCATCTTTATACGCCCATCTAGGATCTCGCTTTCTCTACAGTCATTCTCCCTGCCTTGAATGCTTGTTATATGATACCTTGCTCTACATGGTTTGCTTCCATATCCTTGCATTTTATGTCCTTTGTGAAATCCCATTAAGGTTTTGTTGTTCTCAAAACATGACTAATCTATGTGCTCTTTAAATAGAAATTTTTAACAAGTGGCCATTAAAGATAGTTCGGTCATCCGGGAATATAATTAAAAAGAATTGGCTTAGGATCAACGGACAAGTTGTTAAAAAGGGGAGGATAAATGAAACATATGGATAAAAAAGTACTAAGCCTTCTCCCACTATAATTAGGGTCGGCTACATGTATTCTTGCTCAAATCCATGATGAAAGATTTGACTTTTTTTACATTGGTCGTCGACTACCTAACGTAACCCCTGCAAGAGTGGGATTTAAACCATGGTCTTTTGTGTGGTAGACACATTGTAACCACTGGACCATTAAGTGGGTACAGATGAAACATATGGATGAGGCAATAAAAGAGAAGGTTGCGGGAGTAGTGTGAAAAATGTTGGCATGATATCAAATGACCGATTTAGCAATAAAACTTCCACGGAAAGATCATCTCACTCCTGAGTCCTGACATGACAAGTATCAATATGGGTGGAGTTTATTGGAACTGTAATTTGATCAGCCTCATAGTCGGATATTTATTTTGGCATTCCCTCTGGAATAATATCCTATTAAGCTTGATGTAGAAATTAATTGCTTAGATTTGATTCCATATGAGACTCACTATTCAACCTACCATTCCTTGCCCTCCATTTGAACAAGTCGTGCTTTTCCTAATCAAAATTATGGTCGGTCCAGTTTGTGCTGCAGATTTAGTTCTATTTACACATGTTTAGACCAGCAGTTGGCCTCATAGATAGCTGGGTTGATGGAGTCCATAGATTTGAGCACATGCTTCTATCTATTAATGATAGAGTTAGATAAAAAAATCCACCATATTTACAAGCCTCTATTGATTTATGATAGATATTTAATCATCGTGTGTTTGGAACCTCTGCCATGTCCACAAATATGATGACGTAAGTCATGTCCTTGTATTCAATTAGGTGTGCAATGCTCAAAGCTTTTTCTAGACCAAAGAATAAACGTTAGACGTTGATGGTCATCCAGAAAATTTATCTGAAAATAAAGGAATGGAAAAGAGCCAGATGTCTCAATTCTTTCTACCAAGATCTCTAATCCTCGAACACATACTGAATTACATTTTCAATATAATGCTTAGCAGATACGAACAACTTCCCATGAAATCACAAAGAGTCCATATTTTGCAAAAGGCCTAAAGCATTCCACTCTTCTCATGTGCTCTACCATGCTTCCATCTCTTAACCTTCTCTAAAGGAATGCAAAATCTAAAGTCAGTGACATTTAATGCAACGTCAAATCTTGTTCATACATCTCTTGAAAAAGAACAAAGAGGCTCCACATTCTCCCATGTGGTAGTGCAAGATAGATAACAGGCTTCATGATGCAGTACGAAACTGATAAATGGGGCTTGATTTTTATCCGTTAATTAGAGTCTAATTTTATTTATGTTTATTAGAGTCATTGCAATTTTTATTTAAATAAAAGATATCGCGTGTGATCTCAAATTAGTTAGTCGATTTTCAATTTGAATTTCGAATTTAAAATTAAAGTCAATTAGGAAAAGGTAGATTTGAATTTTGATTCAAATCAATTAGAGTCAATTTAAATTTGAAATTTCTTTCTAATCTTCTAATCCCACCCCTCCTATATAAAGAGGATGGATGGTAGTGTATTGTTTAGTACAGTTCAGATTACATGAAAATTTGAGTTTGTCTCTCTTTATCTCTTTCTCTTTGTGTCTTTCTCTCTTTCTATCATCTCTCAACGCGATCTTGCGATTCTTCTCAGAACTCTCGCGCAATCGACGTGCTCTTCTCTTCTCCCACCCTCTAACCTCTTCTCCACCAAATATTTCTACCGTCAAAATTAATCTTTCACCGTAGCAAATTTTATCCGACTGCATCATTTAGTATCAGAGCATGGCAATTGAATCGTTCCTGCGATTCGATGATCCTGTCGAGTATTGGCAGCTGCAATACGATTTAAGTCGTCTCTCCCATGGCACGCATTCACGCTCCCGTTTGAGGAAGTTCAAGAAGCATATTGTATCAAGCATTAAAGTCCACGAATGGCTGGACGCGACGATCAATGAGGATTCGCTCGACAACGACAAAATTCAGATCACTACTGTTGATGCGCAACCCACTTGAGCAAAAAAATGAAGGTATTTTCATTCAAGATGAAGATTTATTTGATACAACTATTGTACAAGAAGAAAATGAAGATACAGAACTAATATTCGACGAAGGTGTGCATGGGGAATACGAAAACCTAAATTTTTTAGCGATCAATGTTGCTGTCCAGGTACAACAAGATGAAGAAAACCATAAAAACATGCCCCATATTCGATGAAAATCCCACGGATGAAGAATATGAAGTTCTAGATCCATTCAATATGTGAGACAAAGAAGAAGACATCAAAAACGATGCCAACAGTGTCGTTATGGCTACATTTCAGGTTGTTGTCCTTGAGGTAGTGTGACCTCCTTCCACACACCATGACATGGGCCCTAGTCGCCACCATGTACACTTCAAGCGTGGTCGCAAACATCGCCGAACAAGCTGTTCGTGTGGTTGCCGCCACATCCGGAGTGGGCAAAGCCACCACTTTTGCCATATTAACTGTGGAACGAAGCCCGCCCTCCGATCTCATCATCGCTGCCTCACACGCTACTCACGTCGCCAACCGCTCCCATCCCAATGCCTTCATTGCAGCACAAGTCGCCGCCACCCCAACTGCAACCATTCCGTCGCAACCTCTCAAATCGTTGCCGCCACTCCTCGAGAGGGGTCAAAACCCTAGCGTGGGGTTTCTCAGGATTTAAATCCCACGAGAATAGGAATTGGAATATGATTTGGGATATTTGCAATGAAGTCCCTTCTCGCAAGAATTTTTATCTAAAGGGTCAATTGAAGAGTAAGTTATGTTATGGATTTATTTTAATTGAAGGGTAGAAGATTTGCAGCCATACCCCTCGATAGAAGGAATTATAAATGTAACATTGAGAAGCAAAATTGGGGTTATCTACTCAACCAACCCAGATGAAATTCTCCACCGACGGAACGATGATCAAGCAATTCATCAGGAGATGAATTTTTCAAGAGGAGGAGAATTGATGCAGCACGAAATTGATAAATAGGATTTCATTTTTATTCGTTAATTAGAGTCTAATTTTATTTACCTTTATGCGAGTCGTTGCAATTTGTATTTAAATAAAAGAGATCGTGTGTGATCTCAAATTAATTAGTCGATTTCAATTTGAATTTCGAATTTAAAATTATAGTCAATTAGGATAAGGTAGATTTGAATTTTGATTCAAATCAATTAGTGTCAATTTAAATTTGAATTTCTTTTATGATCTTGTAATCTCACCCCTCCTACATTAAAGGGATGGTAGTCTATTGTTTAGTACAGTTGAGATTATATGAAAAATTGATATGGTGAATATGTTGGGTTTGAATATATAAATTTATGATTTTATAAATATATATAAGTATATTTTATGTATATTTTCCTATATAAATCGAAGCCTATGCCTCGAGGCTTACGTGTCACCTCGTCAAGGGAAAATCGCCTCGATAAGCTTTACATTTTTTAAAACCATGGTTGCACCGCCTTTAAACAACAAAAACCAAGTTGTCCCATCACATTCCGGAAAAGCTATGACCACCATCCCACCATACGAATCCCCCATGAAAGAACGTTAAGTTTCAAAAATCCGCATAGTGACCACCTAAAAGTAGGGAGCTAAAGATGGGAGCTCAAACACCCTAGTCATCAATTGAACGCAACCCCTACTCTACCACCAATTATTGAAAGCCAGCTGCAATAGCCATCAGCCTAGGACAAACTTCCCCAGGCAACCCATCCCTCAACCAATCGGCCACCCAAAAAAAAAGAAACTAGTGTTCTCTCCTCTCTTCTGCTTAATTAAGTTGGCAAGTTGAGGAGCCACACCCATAATACATTTCATGAACAAGCTCTTGCAACTTGAGAAATTCAAACCCTTGTGACTAGCATCTACTTGTAATAGGTTTTTTTGTGGAGATGTTGTCGCCTTAGACATGTAGTACATGATCAGACAAAGGCTTCATAAAGTTCCGCATTGCTGCCACCAAGCTCCACCACATAAAGCAACAATTCGGTACCTTTAACCGAGTTCAATTAGTCTTGCCAAAAAGAGCTCTACCTAGAAAACACTTAGACGGCATGTAAGAGAGAATGTAGGCTCCCATCCCAAAAACAATGGCTCGTTTTTTTCTCAAAGCATGCATCCTGATATTCAGTGTTGTTTCTTTTTTTTTAACCAAAACAGGGGGAAACAAGATAAGGTGTCCACCTCAGAGATATTATTAAGGGATAAATAGAGATTACAAGATAGTGGCCGGCATTCAAGAAGATTCCAACCATGAAAGATAACATTTTCAAAATAAAAGAGCTGAGAAGAGAAAATAGAACCATTACGGACCAACCAGATAGCTTAGAGAAAAGCAATAGGGCCTAAAAGTTCTTCACTGGGACGCTTATGCCTAGCCTTAAACAGGAAATCCCAGAAAAGTTCCAGATTCTGGAGATTTAACCAATTAATACCAAAGTCAAACCAAAGTGGAGCAAACTTCATACAATGAAAGAAGAGAAGCTCCACTGTTTCGATAAGTGTTTCACAAAGGGGGCATCTGTTAGATACAATACATATAATCCTTTCACATCGATCCACTGTCATAATTCATCTTATGCGCATCAACCACGGAAAAAATCAATTCGGGTGGGAAGTTTAAGACTCCAAATAAACTTGGTATCACAATTCATGTCACTCGTCCTAGTAGGGGAAGACCTAAAGATGGTGAAATAAGCCCTCTTTACCAGGAAATCGTTATCCTTCCAGACCTTGTGGTCGCGCCCAGAGGAAGGGCACTTAAGTTCTAAACGACTCAAGAAGCAAGAGATATTCTTCAATTCGTTGGTCTGAAAAGTTTGACAAGAAGGCATCCAATTTCCGTCCACCCAGCAGTCCAAAACTCTCGCATTCGAGAAGAATCCAACCATGAAAGATAACATTTTCAAAATAAAAGTGCTAGAAGAGAAAATAAAACCATTACGGGCCAACCAGATAGCTTAGAGCAAATCAATAAGACCCAAAAGTTCTTCCCTGGGGCGCTTATGCCTAGCCTTAAACAGGGAATCCCAAAAAAAGTTCCAAATTCTGGAGATTTAACGAATTAATACCAAACTCGAACCAAAGTGCAGCAAACTTCATACAATGAAAGAAGAGATGCTCCACCGTTTCGATATGTGTTTCGTAAAGGGGGCATCTGTTAGATACAGTAAATATAATCCTTTCACATCAATCCACTGTCATAATTCGTCTTATGCGCGTCAACCACAGGAAAAAATCAATTCTGGTGGGAAGTTAAGACTCCAAATAAATTTGCAATCACAATTCATGTCACTCATCCTGGCACGGGAAGGCCTAAAGATAGTGAAATAAGTCCTCTTTACCAAGAAATCGTTATCCTTCTTGACCCAGTGGTCGCGCCGAGAGGAAGGGCACCTAAATTGTCTAAACGACTCAAGAAGCAAGAAATATTCATCAATTCGTTGGTCTGAAAAGTTTGACAAGAAGGAAGGCATCCAATTTTCGTCCACCAAGCAGTCCGAAACTCTAGCATCGTTATCACAACCAAAGCAAAGAAGCGGGGGAATCTGGAGGAAAAAGGACCATACCCTGATCAGTTATCCATCCAGAAAGCAAAAAAAGTACTGTCTCCCAGCACCGACTGAAGAGCTCCTCGAAACGGGGCATCACAGAGCTGATACCTTTCTAAAGAGATGAAGGATGAGAGAAAGTCTGTTGAGACAAACTGCTCTGAGATCTAGCATTATAATTTTGCGAATAAGGCGGTAGCATAGATTATCACCTCTACCCCAGACTTTGCTCACCCACTTGAGGATGAGAGCATCGTTCATGGAATCAAGGCAGGATATCCCAAGGCCTCCCACTGCCTTTAGGAGAGTAATAATTTCCCCGTCCACAAGATGCAGACCCGAACCCTCCTGACCACTTTTGCCCCCACAGAAATCGACACAAGAGCCGCTCCATACAATGTCTAATGCCAACAGGGAGAAGCCTGGAGGATATAAAATACACTGTAATAACAGAAAGAACTGCCTGTAACAAGATCAAACGGCCACCACGGGAAAGAATAGTCGCTTTCCAGCCTGTTATAGTCTTCTTTTCATCTTCTCAACGACCATCAGCCAATCAGAAAACTTGAGCCTCCCAGCAGAGAGGGACAGGCCCAAGTGTTGTATGGGAAGAGAGTCATTTGTCGTACCAAGCGCATCACACCATTCTTGAGCCTCATGAATAGACATCCCAAAAGAAATAGCCTTCGACTTGGCATGATTAAGAACCAGACCCGACATCTCCCCAAAGATTTTCAATGGGGTAGCCATACCATTAGCCATTCCTTTGTCTCTTATGCAGAAGATATTATCATCAGCATATTGCATAAGAGGGATAGAGATAGCAAAAGAGTTGTATCCAGCTGATAGACCATTTGCCATCACCTCTCCATTATTAATGCAGCGTGAACAGGGTTTAAATTTTATTCGTTAATTGGAATCAAATTAATTTACGTTTAATTGAGTTTTTGCAATTTTATTTTAGATAAAGAGATCGAATGTGATCTCAAATCAAATTAGTTAGTCAGTTAGAGATATTTAGAATTCAAATTATGATTTTCTTTTATTTGATCTTTTTTCTATTTTTGTAACCCACCCATCCTATATAAAGGGGATGTTAGTCCAATGTTTTATTCATTGAATTCAAAGTCAATTAAATTTGAAATTTTATCTCATATCTCTCCCTCCTCTCTCTTCTCCCTTCATGCAATCTCTGCGATTCTCTTCCCCAAATACCTCGCATCCAATGTGCCTTCTCTTCTTCCTCCCTCCAATTTCTTCCGCCAAATATATTTCCACCATCAAATTTAATTTCCCATTGTTGCATATTTCCATTTGCATGATTGGTATCATATCCGATTAGTGCAATTGATGCAAATTGGCTGATGCAATGTGAAATAAATAATAGGATTTACATTTCGTCTGTTAATTAAAATCAAATTAATTTTACGCTTTACTGAGTCAATTTAATTTTGATTTAAACAAAGAGATCGTGTGAGATCTCAAATCAAATTAGTTAGTCGATTATATTGAGCAGTTAGTCGATTAGAGATATTTCGAGTTCAAATTAGGATTTTATTTTATTTGATCCTTTTCCTATTTTTGTAGAACATCCATCCTATATAAAAAGGATGGTAGTCCAATGTTTTATTCATTCAATTCCGAGTCAATAAAATTTGAGATTAACTCTTATCTCTCCCTTTTCTCTCTTCTCCCTCCACGTGATCTCCTTGATTCTCTTCCCTAAATCTATCGCATCCAGTGAACCTTCTCTTCTTCTTCTCTCCAATTTCTTCCACCAAATATATTTCCACCATCAAATTTGATTTTTTTCACTGTTGCAGATTTCCGTCAAATTCACCGTGTGGATATAAGCCCGGGATTGGCTCAAGATAGATCTAAATGGAGGCAAAGAATCCATGTAGCCGACCCTACTTAATTGTAGGAAAAGGCTTTGTTGTTGTTGTTGCAAATTTCCATTTGCATCAATTGGTATCAGAGCATGGCCTACAGATCGTCCTCTCGATCTGACGATCCATACAGATGTTTGTGAAGGCATGCAATGAAAGACTACCATTCGTCGGAACGTAAACGACGAGTCGACGAAGTCTACAACAAAGAGTTGGCATCCATATTGCTCGAATTTCAATCAAATCTATGGGATTTGATTGCTAATTTTCAGACCCAGAGTACTACCAGATCGAAACCTCTCGTTGTCGAAGTAGTTGTCCCAGTTTCTGAGGAAAAATAAGAAGAAAAAAAGTTGTTGAAGATGTTATGCTTCTTGTCCAGCAAGATTCCGACCGACCTACGCCAGTAGAATCGATTCCACCGACATCTGCAACCCTCTTGTGGGTCCCCTACGCCAACCCCCCCCAACACCCTTGCAGGTCCCTTCCACCCCTAAAATCCTCCCCACAATTGTTGTCTACGCAGATGTAAGATCCAACCACACTAAATCCCGCTCCTACGACATCGATCGCTCCATCTACAACCCTACCATCACCACCTGCCCCATCCGGCAAACCCAACACCCATGCCTCCTTCGCCTCTACAGCCAGTCTCCTATGCTCCCGAAGCACCCCCGTCAACTCCTTCAAGCCTTCCCACCACCACCATACCTCCAACAACCACTCCAACCCCGTCGCCACTACATACAGCCGCACCACTACCATCGCCGACCATATCTCCCGATGGAGCCATGCTCGCGTGAGCCTCGCCATCGCCTTGCACGCATCCGGGGAACCTCTTCTTCATCCCTCCAACAATGCCGCCACCATGGAAACAACGTCGCCATTATTGGGTTCAGATAACAAACCGTAACGAGAGGCAAGAAGGTCTCTTTCAATTGCTTAATTCCCAAGAGAAGAGAAGCCAATATCTCTTGGAAAGTTTACAAAGGTGCCCCTCACCAAAAACCACTTTATAAAAAGGTTAGACTTGGTGGAAAGTAAAAGTGAGAATCAAGTGAAGGGGTAGGAAAATTGCAGAGGGACGTCATCTAATTGAGAAGAAATACAAATGTAATGCTGGATTACGAAAAAACGATACGCAATTGGGATGGATTGTTAACAAGTCAACATGAATTCTCCGATACCACGCCCGATAAACAAGCCAATCATCAAGAGATGTGTTTTTCGAGGTGGCAGAGAACTGATGCAGCGTGAAATAAATAAATACGATTTAAACTTTGTTCGTTAAGTAGAGTTATGCTTTATTGAGTCAGTTGCAAATTTATTTTAAATAAAGAGATCGTGTGTGATCTTAAATCAAATTAGCTCGTCAATTGGAGAAATTTAGAGTACAAATTAGGATTTTCTTTTATTTGATCTTTTTCCTATTTTGTAACCCACCCCTCTTATATAAGGGGGACGGTAGTCCACTATTTTATTCATTCAATTCAGAGTCAATTAAATTTCAGAGTTTATCTCCTACTTCTCCCTCTTCTCTCTTCTCCCTCTACGCGATCTCCATGATTCTCTTCCCTGAATCCCTCGATTTCGGCGAGCCTTCTCTTCTTCCTCCCTCTAATTTCTTCCACCAAATACATTTCTACCATCAAATTTAATTTTTTTCACCATTGCAAATTTTCATTTGCATCAATCAAACACCTAAGAATATTAGCAACAATAACAAAAAGCATAAGCGCAATGTAGTTTGAAATAGCCACCTTTAGGGTGCTCGTTGATAATCACATAATATGAAGTCGAGATGACACATCGCCTCATCCAAGAGATACAGAGGTCTGAGAAACTTCTGCGAGAAAGGGGCATTCATAAGAAGCGCCAATCAATTGTATTCTCTTTCCCAAACTGCGATAACCTTCATGGCTATAGCCAAGCTTTCAGAAATCTATCTGTCAGGAATAAAGGCATATTGTAGCATGGCCTCAAATTTCAGCGAATTTCAGTCGAATTTCTGTCGAATATCGATATCTAGTCCAAAATTCGACCGAAATTCCGTTTAAATCGATCACCGAAATGGTGGTCGAAACCGACATTTAGGGCCTTGTTGTTTCTGAGAGACAATGGGAGCTAACACCCAGTTAAGTCTGATTGCAAGGACCTTGGCCACAATCAAGTAGATAACGTTGGAGAGAGCGATAGGACGGATGTCCTCAATTCTCTCATAGTTCTCCTTCTTAGGTAATACGAAAATGAGCACCTTATTTAGCTTTTCGAACCCTCCATTTTCTCTTGAGAACTCCTTCAATGTCTCAACAACGTCGGCACCAACGACCTGCCAAAATTCACAAAAGAAAGAGATTACAAAGCCATCCAGACCAGGCACTCCATCACCATTCAAGTTTTAAATCGTGGCCTTCACTTCTTCAGCCGTAAAGTACAAAACTAAACTATTAGCATGTTGCTCAGAGATAACAGAAGCACCCTGACTCGTCCATCTCCAAGACCGTAAATCAGATCTTCAAGAGAATTCTTGAAAGTGAGTAGCAATAGCATACCCCACATCTCTCCCCCCCTCTACTCTGCCGGCATTGATCAGAACAGAGTGAATGGAGTTGTGGTGACATCTACCGCTAACCAAACGATGAAAAAAGGTTGTGTTTGCATCCCCCTCCTTAAGGCAGGTATTTCACGAGCGTTGCCTCCATTCCGCAACTCTCTTTTTATCTTTTGCCACATAACTTGATGTGATGTCACTCTAGCAATGAGCTCCTCCTCGCTTAAGTCCTCGGTGTCCTCCAGGTGATCTAAGCAATTCACCTCATTATCTACCTCCACGTGACTAGCATGTATGGATTCACGAACCTCCTTATTGAAATAGCACAGCCGCTTGTGCAAAGAGACCAGCTTCTGATCAAGTTTATTTGTTGATGAGCCAGCCATAACAGTAGAGGGCCAATGATTCGCAACCAATTCTTCGAACCCCTCTTCAAGCAGCCAAGAGCGTTCAAATCTAAAGAATCCCCAACCCGAAGAAGATTCTCCGGTGTGCCAAACCAGCGAAGTGTAGTCAGATCTAGTACGGGAACAAGAGAACATGGTGGGTAAAGGAAAGGCATCCAAAAGCTCCGCGGAAGCCAAAAACAGTCAATACGTGAACAGGAACCCGAGTTTCTCCAAGTATATTAAGTATCGGTTGCGACAAGAACCTCCAACTCAAAATCACTAAAAAGGCCCTTGATTTCAATCGAACTAGGATCTTGCCCCTCGTGAAGACGAGGACGATCTGAGGAGAGGAGGGTAACATTGAAATCCCCTCCAATAAGCCAAGCAGCCCTCGTAAAGATGTTTCTCGCATCTCGAATGTCCTCCCAAAGCTCTGATATGAAATTATGCGAGCAAGGGACGTTTACGCAGGTATTAGTGCCATTTCTTGCATATATGTAGTGAAATATGCACCTTACTATTTGTTTACATGCTTCTATGCCTAGAAGTAGCAACATCGTCATGAGCTTAGAAATACATACTATAATTTCCAACATTCTTTGTTGATAGGTTTTGGTTTGCATTCAGAATCATTGTATGGTGCAAGCCTACGTGCTGGTGGTAGCTCATATGGCAGTTTTTGTTTTAAAAAAAATGCATACTTTGAAAACAATGCTTGTTTCCAAGCATGATCTCGTTATTTTGACTAAAAGCAAACTATTGGAATTATGGATATCATGCAAATACAATCTTCAAGATTGGAATTAAAATCCGGTATCTAATTCCGGTTTTCTTGTTGGGGTATTTACACCCATAACCCTGACTAATTCCTCAATATCATTCATAACCCTCCATAATCGCGATTTACACCAGAAACCCCGAGTATTGCTTAACCTTTACATGACATAACCCTATGGGCCTGTTTGGTTGGGGTTGGGCAGGGTTGGGTTGGCTTGAGTTGGGCTGGGTGAATAGTAATCTGTGAGGAGGAAGTACCCTTGTGAATAGTACCCAGGGTTGGGCCAACCCTGCCCAACCCTGCAACCAAACAGGCCCTATGTCAAGTTCTGTTTGGAATCTCCGTGAACTCGGACGGAAAAGGTTAATTGTTGACAATTTTACCCTTTGAAATGATTTATATTTACAAATTATGTCCCCCTACTCCTGGAAGACCTCCCCCATCGTCTCCGTCGTGGCAGCGTTTCCCTACACCGCCTGAGAGGTCCCTGCTCCCACGCGCATCGAAGGTGGAAACTGGGGGGCTGGAGGTGTTGCAGGCGTACGGAAGGCTGGGGCTTCCCTCTCCTGCCGATGAGCACCCTGTCCTCCCCAACTGCTTCGCCGCGCCCCCGCAGCACCCCCCACCCCCCCCACCCCCTCTCCCTGCACAGCATCATCCCCGAGCACCCGCCCTCCCCCCCTCCCTACAGCACTGTCCCCGAGCAGCCCTCCATCCCCCCCCCTGCAGGCCCCGCCCCTGCAGCACCATCCCCGAGCAGCCCCCCCCCCCCTGCAGCACCTTCCCCGGCGTGGAGGCTTCTCCCACCCACTCTCCCCCAGCACCGTCAGGCCCGCGTCGAGCTTCTCCCACCTTCTCGAGCCCCCCTCCCCCCCGCCCCAGCCGCAACGCCGCTCCCCCCCCTCCGCCGCAGCAACCTCCCCTGCTCCGCAGCACGCCGTCCCACGTCGAACTCCTCCCCACGCGCCGACCCCACCTCACCGCTCGCAGCCTCCCTCCCCCCTGTGTGTCAACCCCGTCCCCTGCCAACCTTGCGCCTGCAGCCTTCTCTCCCCCGCCCCCCGTGCACCGACCCCACGCTAGCAGCCTCTACCCGCCCTCTGTCGACCCCGTGCCTGCAGCCTCTGATCTTTGTTCTCCTCTACAGGTGGTGGCAGGGGACATGACTCCTGTGAGACTTCCCGAGCTTTTTCTAGGTCTTGTAGGTCAGCTGAGGGACTGGAGGCTCGAGAGGGATGGGGCTAAGAAGATGGAGGTGGAATGGCGTTGATACGATGGATGGTGGAGCGTAGCAAAAGCACATTCGTTGGAGGGGGTGGAGGAGAACGAAGGTGCGCATCGTCCCCACCTTCATGCTCTACATAACCATCCCCCCTCCTCGCGCACTCCTTGACCACGCCACCTGCAGGATCTCCGCCCCATGGTAGCAGGCCCTCGTCGACCCCGCCTGCCCTTCCACCCGCCTGCAGGCTCCCCGTCGCCGTCCACCTCCCGTAGCCCTGCATGCTCTCTGTCCCTAGCCAGATGCTGGATTTTTTTATCTTTTCCTTTTTTTGAATTAATCCCAACCATTGGATCGGAGATTGGTTAGATTAACTCAACAACTGGTTGAGTTAATAAACAAAACTAATTAATAAACAAAACTAATGGAAGGTTATGAGTGTAAAACGGAGCATTTACTTAGGGGTTTTGATGTAAATCGCGATTATGCAGGGTTATGAATGATATTGAGGAATTACTCAGGTTATGGGTGTAAATATCCCTTTCTTGTTTTACATCATAATTGAATTTCTACAAAAAAACATCTTACTATACCTATAAGGTAAATATAAATGTATATTTAATATTATACCAATATATAGAAAAGCAAATTACTAATGCAAACAAGCAGTCAACCAGGGAAAAGGATGCCAACTCACCCTGGCACGCATAGCAACAGCACGACCACGACCAACTCCAAGAGAGGAGCCTTTTCCCTGGATAAATACACAAACTATTACAACAAATTGTTAAACAAAATTAATTTTTATGCCGGAATATATAGATGTACACCTTGATTCTGGCATCCAAGCGTTTAAACATCGGTGCATTTTTCAGCATGTCGGGTATCACCATGAACCTAATGAGTACAAGTCGAGATGCAATAATTAGACATAAAGGTAAGCTCTTAAACCTTTTCCATTGTGAATTGTATTGTAGCCTTTTTATTTTTTTTTCCCCTTGCAAATTGTACTATGTAAACTTTCAGTTGTATGTATGAACATTTTGGAGGCAAAAGAGCATACCTCACTTTGCTTCCCCTAATGAAAACATGTTCAAGCTGAGATACTTTCCCATCCTGAGAGAGAGAGAGATGGAGTATATGAATGACAGTGAACTACAATATTCCAAAATCAAGTTAATATGACCCAGTTTTCGACATAAGAAATCAGCAAATATTGAGTTGTTAACTTCAATCCCACAGGCCTCTTTGATGGTTCCCTGAGATGAAGTAAAGTACCTAAAAGGGAGTGACTAAAATATTTACATCTAATTCAATGTGCATCTGAGTTCGAAACTCGATTACCCTGTAAGAATAGCATACCATGGCTAGATATATACCATCATATGCGCATAAGACCATGGTGTACACTTGTCCGAATAGACAATCAGATCCAAGTAATAGAGTACGCATAACAGATATATGGAGTAAACATTACACAAAAGTGAATCTGTAGAAATCAGTTTTGTGTATATAAATCTAAATTAAACTATCAGCAATTCTAGGACTGGATTGCAGGGATTCAAAATCACCTATCCATAGTTATACAAGTACTCAAAAAACCATACAGTCATGTTACACCAAAATAGCCTTTTTTCCATAAAAGCCTCTGAACGTCAGATATTAATGGCCATCCATAGATTCTATTTCTATTTCTATTTCGAAAAAACTACAATCAGGATTTGAAAAAATAAGAACACTAAGAACACCCGCCTAGGTACAATAAAATAATATAAAGATTGCATCACATTATTAACATGCTGTTTACCAGACCTAAAAGGATCAATATTCCTAACAGCAATGGGTCAAGTAATCATGCCCTTCTTTGTGAGATTGCTCTAATTCCATCCCTTGTCCCTCTCTAGAAGCACCAGAGGGTGCTCAAAGAAGCTGTGTCCAGGCAAGGAGGCTAACTCTATCACAAACTTGTCTTGAGAAAGTGCACCAGAAGAACAAATGAGGTACAGCACCTTGTCCAACCAAGCAAGGTAGGTAATATCGGTATCGGTATCGACTAGTTGATACAATATATCATCGATATATCGACGATCTATCGATGCCATATAACACCATGGGCCCATTCGTGGTTATAAACCTCAATGTCTACTCCTAACTCCAAAGTAGCCACTAAAGATCTTGACCTCGATATGAGTCTTGATCTTCCATATGCATTGATAGTCCCATGGAAGCAAAACATCCAGCTGAGTTAGGGCTGAGAAGTTTCTTATAGGTAGTCGACATCAAGAAGTTCCTCTCGGTCCATTCACAACCATCAACTAAAGAAAACATGTGCAAAAACTCGTCACATTGAAAGTCCAAGAGAGGACTGAACATAGGAGCTCGAATACCGAGGCCATCATTGGGCATAGACCAACAATCAGCCATTGTTGCATGAAATTTTGATGTGTAAACATTATCCCCTTAAATATCTCTCCATCCTGCCAGCACTCAACTAGATATCCAGCCAAAAAATATAAATATTTTCATAAGAAAAGTAGGAATCTATGGATAACTTTCTTTGTTATATTCACAAGGATAGAACACGTGGGAGTCTAAGTGTCCGACACACTCTACCAGGTCCAGTGTCCATCTGTAGCATACCACATCTATTGGACACAGCAACACACCAAAGGATCTCCTTCTGAGGAATCCGTTCTTCTGAAAACATTAGCAGGTGGAAGATCAAGAGTTAATAGAATAATGGAGAAGACTAACCGACCCTCCGAAGGATAAGTCTACCGCATCGAGAGAGCATCTATTCTATATACAATCTTCCAACTGCCTCTCAAGTAGCTATAAGATGGACCCCCCCCCCCCAAATCCAAGTCCTCACAGACGTGCCGCAAGGAGTCTGAAGTTGGTAATAGGCGCATGGTGATGATACTGCCTCAACGCAGCTCACTTCAATGTTATACCCATAGAAGATAGACTACAACAAAAATTCTGATAGTAGACCACCAAGCCTAAAACATCCCAAACATGTCAAGTAGCTCTGATGAAGTTTGCCTCATTCTAGATATATTCATAAAGAATTCATCATATGCATAATGCAATAAGGAAAAAATAATGCCAGTTTCTTCCATGCCTATGAAACCAATCAGCATATATGCTGTGCACATTCCAATGGAACAAATTACATGAGCATATGCAGCCAAAACAAATATAAGCAAGGCAAAAGGCAAGACACATCCTCAAAAGTTTAAATCCATGCCTCTCCGATAGGTCTTTAACCAAGACTTCATAAAAGACAGTAGTTCACACCAAATTATCCTTCTCTCACAGAATCAACAATGCCTAAGTGAGATCCAAGTAAAAGCTCGATTTAAAGTGCCAATACGTTTGTTGAAATCCAATTTCCACAAATAACCATGCCTTAATTATCTAGCCTACATCGTGAATATCTAATGGCGGCCACAAAAGCTACACAATATAGAATGGCCTTTTAAAATCATAGACTAAACCAGTGAGATGATCTCCTCAATCACCATGCTTAAACTGATTGCCAACACTAAGCCCACGGTGAGAAAAATGGAGTCGAATACAGCAAGTAGCTTGTCGCCATCAACATTAGTAGAGTCCTTAAGTAGAAGGAACATGAAGAAAAGATTGATCTTATCAAACACAGAGTTAAACCCGTTGAAAACTTCATGACCACAGCTACTACCTCACCTCCAATAAGGCACATAATTCTCTGTAGAAGACCGGGAAATCATCAAAACTAATGCTCGTCTAGAAATATGAACATCAGTTTCTTTACATCAGTTTCTTTACAGCGAAATTGGAAAAATTTTCACAATACAAGCATGGATTGATGAGAACAAATGCACTGTAACCAAAAAGAGAATGAGGAAGTTGAATAAATTTGGAAACATAAGTCAAGACAGGCGTTCAGTTTTGATCTGAAAGGCATTAGTTTTCAAACTTTTAGTTGGAAGATGAATTACGACACCTATTTCCAGAATCCAGTGCATCAGTAAATGCATTTTATTTGTGTGACTTATGATGTATAGAAAATTTACTTACAACAAGTATGGACAATTGGGCCACAACCTTCTGTTTTTCCTTTCCTGTAAAGACAAAAGACATATTGTCTACCAGTGGTGGGAATTGGAGGCTCTATGGAGGCTATATAAGGAGCCCCAGACCTCCTGTATCAGAGGAGGAAAGGCAATGAAGCATATGCCCATTTGAGGGATTCTCCTGTGGTTTCATCCCGCTCCCTAGGGAGTAGGGTTCCACGTAAAAATCTTCGTGTTCTTCCATTTTATCATTCTATTATATGCTCTGTTTATCATTCCACTTCCGCATTCTCTATTTTCTAACATGGTATCAGAGCGGGTTCGATTCTCGAGGAATTGTTCTTGAATTTTTTTATTTTCGAGATTCGATTGTAATGTTGTTCTTGAAGATCATTTATGTTTCAAGTTCTGCCATTTTTTCTATTTGGGTTTTAAAATGTTGTTCTTGAAGATCATTTATGTTTCAAGTTCTGCCATTTTTTCTATTTGGGTTTTAAAACCCTGATTTCTATTCTTCGTCGCAATCCTTCATCCACGGATTCATGCGGCCGCGCTGAACCCTAGCCACCCTTCTTGTGGTCGGTTGCCTCCTTGTACGAAGAGGGGCAATGCCCTTTCTTTCTTCCTATCAGGCGATCGCTAGAGCTTCCGCATCACGCGCATGGCGGGGCTCTTCTGCAGAGGCGATGCATGACGATTGAGTCGTACATCTGCAACGCTCCCCAGTCTTTCTCCAAGCCGCGAGCGACGAGTGGCATCCCTCTCCAGCGTCGGGTGAACTCCAAGGGGTGGCCTCCGCGAGAACGAAGGCGACCTCCCACTCTGCATCTGCAACTCGCGTGATTCCACAGCTCCCAACCCGCAACTCCAGGAGAAGTACAAGCTGCAGATGGCAGGGCAGCATCCTCTAAGCGTGTGGGTTATCCCATCTCGCGCGGTGCCTCTCCACGCGCAGAACTCACAGGCGCGATAGGCCCATCCCGAACAACCCAAACGGTGGTGCCGCCATCAGATTCGGGCGTCTTTCTCCCTCAGCTAAGCACCAGGCCGCATAAGGCGACACACTCTTCTCCCCTTCAGCATATGCACGAGAGGAGCCTCGTCGGAGGGACTCCATGCAGGGATGCAAACAGACGGATAGGGATATGGATATAGGTATTACCATATCCTTATCCAATTTAAAATATGGATACGGATACGGATATCATACGGATATCAAAAATTGAATATTGTATCCTTAAATACGGATACGGATTCGGAATCGAATAATCATGATTCGGATACGGATATTTAAGAAACGGATACAAATTATCCTGTAAAAATTAAGTGCCTCCTCATACTTTTAATTAGAACTAATGTCTTTACGAACTTGTATTTGATGGACGACTAACCCTAAATTCAATAAACTTACAATGTTACATAATAAATAAGAAAATAAATTAAAATATTGAATGAAATAAACTGAAGAGTGTATAATAAAATTCTATGATGACGTACCTTTGTCTTCCTTTATTTGAAATTTTTCAAAATATAGGTAATTCTGTAACATTGTAACCAACTAACAAGATAAAGGTAATATGGTATATTTCATGAAACGACATTATGGTAAATTATAAAAGTTTATTCCTTTTTCTGACATTTCATGATGAGATACAATTTCGTGTCAAAGCTACATTGAGGCATGCAAAACATTTGTGAAGCTGAAATATTATTGAAAATATGGATAATACGGATATATGTGTCCGTATCCGCGAAAAATATATACATCCATATCCGTATCCATATTCGGATAAAAATTATATAATGGCATCCATATCTAAATCTGTATCCGCTCTAGTATCTGTATCTGTATCCGTATCCGCTAAAATCCGAAAATGTATATCTGTATCCGCTTAAAAGCGGATACGGTAGCAGATGGATACGAATATATCCGTATACGGTTGCATCCCTAACTCCAGGGCACGCACTCAACAGGCGATCACGATCCCCTTCAGGCGCACCCACCAACATCTTGTGCCATTCCAGGCGGAGGCACTGGACCTCCAGGCAACGATGGCGACTTCTCCCACCCTGCACCTGCAACTCGCGTGGTTCCACAGCTCCCAGCCCGCAACTCCAGGAGAAGTACAAGCCGCAGATGACGGTGCAGGATCCTCTAAGCGCGCGGGTTACCCCATCTCGCGTGGTGCCTCTCCACACGCAGAACTCACAGGCACGATAGGCCCATCCCGATCAACCCAAGCGGTGGCGCCGCCATCAGATTCGGGCATCTTTCTCCCTCAGCTAAGCACCAGGCCGCATAAGGTGGCACCCTCTTCTCCCCTTCAACATATGCACGAGAGGAGCCTCGTCGGAGGGACTCCAGGGCACGCACTCAACAGGCGATCACGATCCCCTTCAGGCGCACCCACCAACATCTTGCGCCATTCCAAGCGAAGGCACTGGACCTCCAGGCAACGATGGCGACTTCTCCCACCCTCGGCGATGCCCCCTAGCCTTCCCGATCTACATGTGGTACGTGACCTCCAGCTGCGCGATCAAGTAGATGCCCATCGGGCGGCGCGCGTCAAGCAGGACCCTCGATACGTCAAACAGGACCCCCATCAGGGGTGTTTTATTTTTTAGGAAAGAGTTCCCTATCGAGGAACCCTAAATAGGGGGCGAAGGGCCCTCGAAGGCGGTTGGGCCAAAGTATTAAAAAAAATTGGAGGAGAATAAGAGGCCGAAGAAAAGGGGGGGAGAGAAACGAGGAAGGGCCCAAGTGGGCCAATGGTTTAAAAAATTGAATGATGGCATACTTTGAAAAAAAAGAGGCCGCGTACAAAAAAATCGTACGCATATTTGCAAAAAAATTCAAAAAATGGAATCGTACAAAAAAATCGTACACAAAGAGAGAAGCCGAAAAAAATTGAATGGCTTAGTTAAAAATTTTAAAAAAAATGTTGTAACGGCTTATTAAAAAAGGAAAAGCCGTAAGAAATTTTTGAGATTATTCATGTTTAGCTCCATGTTATTGTCTTCTCCCAACGTGGTCGATGTTTGTCATTCCGACCAGTATGGGAGAAAGGGGGAGTATGGTGTAGAGTCACAGGTCATGTTGCAGATTCAGATGCCAGACCAGCCAGATTTTCTCAGACTCTACAATTCTCTAGTTGTTCAGACCCAACGTCAGATGTTTCTGAGTCTCCAGTTTCAGCCATGCCCATATATGCGGTCTTTTCATATGTGCACATGTTTGCCATCTTTTGTAGTGGTCCCAATCTTTTCTTGTTGTTGTTCGGCCAGAGTTTTCAAGTGAGCCACAGGGATTCTAGAGTAGAGGACCATTACCAATGTCATGTTGGTAAGGGTTTTCATGTGATATCATAGGGACTCCAGAGTAGAGTACCATTCTCTGTGTCAGTTGGAAGAGATCCAGTTCTTCGACGATGAGACTTTTCAAACTCCATTCTCCAGCGATTGTGGACTCCGACAATGATTGTAATTCCACGATCTTTTTCAATTCGGCCCTTTCTCAGAGATAGAGCAGTTGTCCACATTATTGTGGCGGACCAGAGTACTCCGACGAGGAGACTCATTTCAGTTGTAGCAGCTCTGACAGGTGCAATTCAGAGCGCATGCTCTCCGACGAGGAGATTCAGCAGACTCACACTTCAGTCCGATCGTCCTTCTTACCTGCACGACATGAGAAGCAATGTCCTCGACAGTAGCCAACAGTTATGCGCGTTTAGTTCATATTGCCCGTAGTGTCATGTAGCGTGAGTTGAGTTTCTTTCTATTTGTCCAAGCTGAGCATTGCATGCACCAACTTGAGGGGGAGTGTTGGAGTATTTGGTTGTGCGCCATATGTATGGGAGATGGGTAAATGGATCTCTCCAAGATCCATTTACCACATCCAAGAGTTTATTCCCACATCAACCAGTGGTGGGACTTGAAGGCTCTATGGAGGCTATATAACGAGCCCCAGACCTCTTGTGTCGGAGGAGAAAAGGCAATGAAGCATATACCCATTTGAGGGCTTCTCCCGTGGTTTCATCCCGCTCCTTAGAGAGTAGGGTTCCACGTAAAAATCTTCGTGTTCTTTCACTTTATCATTCTATTATATGCTCGGTTTATCATTCCGCTTCCGCGTTCTTTATTTTCTAACACATATTCCATCAACCATGTTCTATATGAACATTCAAAACTCAAATTAAATCCTCGTGTTTAGCATGAACAAATGACGTAACACATGGAAACTTCCCATATAATTTTATCTATAATGGAACATCAACCTAACATAAATACGATCATGTAAATGGAACCACCAAAAGTAATAAAAGAGAAAAGGCAAAGGAGAATTGGGGTTTTCATGCAGTCAGTATACTGAAAGCAACAAAAAAACTGACTAATACAACTTTAACATAGATAAAGCATAAGCATTACCACAGAACCAGCTGTGAATAAGAGCTATAGCGAGCATTGGAGAGAGGGAGGATGGTTATCGACGAGTGGTGGACGGCAACATTCTTACCGGCATGTACTGCGACAATGCTAAAACGAATATGACTAAATCGTTTTCAGGCATTGATATCTTCGGATTAAACCTATGTCCACTGCTACTAACGATTTAGTGAAAAAGATTACATATCATAAAAAAACACGAATGCATTTCGGCATCTATCTACCGCAATAGTTGCACGGAATGGATGCAGAAAAAACCTTGATAGAAAAAACAAAAACCCTAGAAAATCTCATCGAAGGGAAGGGCCGAAACCCTGGCAAGAAAAGAAGAGAAGGCGAGTGGATACCTTGGCCGTGAAGGTGATGTTCTCGAGCTGGCAGTTCCAGTTGTCCTCGCACTCGACCATGCTGCCTCGATAGAGCTCTCCGCTCTTGAGCTCCACCGTCACGATGTGCCCCGCAGACTCGTGCAGCAGCTTCACCGGTATCCCCAAGCTCCTGCTCATTTCTCCTGTGGAGGGTGCAAGGCCTTGGACCCGGTCGAGGGCGGCGGCGAGCAGCGGCCGAGGTCGAGTTGTAGCGTTGGCTGCGCGGGTGGGAGAAGGGTGCGTGAGGTGTTGGGTGAAGGTGGTGCTGGTGGCGGTGGGGAGAAGGGAGGAGAAGAGGTGGGAGGAGGGGATGGAAGGTCGGAAGGGTTTTAGGGTTTGTCACAGGAAGCGAGAAAATATGAGAGAGAGAGAGAGAAGTGGAATATTGCGGAAAAATGCATTTGTTAACCATGTGAAAAAAGTTTTTTCCCCCAAAATCATGCACCCTCACTTATAAGGATGCAAACCTTCGGATACGGATACAGATATAGGTATTAATGTATCTTTATCTATTTTTTAATACAAATACGGATACAGACACGGATATTGACGGATATTAAAACTATATTATCATATCCTAAAAAAGGATACGGATATAAAACGGATATTGATCGTACATGAGTAATGTTAGAAATACTCTATCGAAACGACTTAATATATAAGAATTGGATGGAAAACACGGGATATTAATTTACTTAATGTGTTTGTATGATAAAAAGTATACATATATGATCAAAGAATGTATAGAATTATGTCATATAGGGTTGAAAATAAATATATGACTCTATTTGTATACGAAAATGGATATACGGATAAAGATATAGATGTTTGCAGATATCAAAACGATATCTATATCCGTATCCATTTTAAAACGGATACGGATGTCAAAATCTGTATAAAACGGATAAAGTGACGGATCGGACCATAACCATTTGCATCCCTACTCACCACCCTTACTTTTGGCATATTTGAAAAATGGAACAAAGTTAGGTCTTTGTGATTTGGGTCCCGAACAACGGTTAGACTTGGTTTTATTACTTGATAGATTGACTATGATCGTGCCTTATTTTATTATTGGTCTAGACACTTTATTTGTCTTGTTTTATGGACTTCGAATGTTAACATTATCTGCTATTGGAGGTTTCAATGTCCAACATTAGTGAATTTGTAACAAAACTATATATATTGTTCGAAAATGATTGTTTATATAAGGATAAAATTGGGTTGCCCCTTGTGATAGCTAACTTGATTTCCCCACGTTATTTTGCTTGTTTTTTTTTGCAAATTTCTTCCGTGAATTTTCATCAATATATCTCTATATTATAGCATTCAAATTTTACGCGAAACAGAGACTCATATATCCTCCATCCAGAAGGGTCGTTTTAAGCAATTTTGTTACCGTTAAAAAATGATTGTCTAGATGGAGGCCGTAGGAGTCTCTGTTTCGCACGAAATTTGAATAGCATACTATAGGAATATAGTGATGATAGGGATATAGTGATGAATATTAACAGAAGAAATTTTCAAAAAAAAATAAAAAATAGGTAAAATGGTGCGGGAGATCCAAGTTAGCTTCCCCTAAGGGGCAGCTCCATTGAACTCTTTATATAATTATTAAGTATAATTTGTAGGTAAAAAAATGATATTCTGTCCCATCATCTTGTTACAAAAGAAAACCATTAAAATGATCCATGACAAATCAAAGCACTATTGAATATTGTGATGCCGTGAAGAAGTACATTTGAGAACATCGTGGACCAAAGAAATCCGGATCATAGATTTTTATGCTTGTGCACGTTTTTTCATGAAGAGGAATGTATTGTTTCAAATGACATGATGCTCTGATATGTCCAAGAGGTAAAAGAAAGTATCTGAGGATTATTAAAGAGCTTAGATCGGTCGGAGTTTTTTTTAATAATAGGCCCGTTAATTTCGGGGTCCGGAGCATCCTCACTGGGATTCGAACTCGGGTCGTTTAAAGTGGAGGCATACTGCTCTACCACCCGACCATTCCTTGGATTCTATCGGTCAGAGTTTGGTGTCGAAAGTCAAGTGAAAGGATCAAATAATGGATTCTTCTAAATGAAAATTATACCGACCAGACAAAAGGAAACATGAGAAATTCTATCTACTTATATTCCTTTATGCAACCCTATTAAGTTGCCATTTGGTCTCTTCTTGGTTGTTACTAACAGTGATGTATTGGAAGTACCCTACATTATATATTCACAGGTAATCACATGTCCACGTAGACAACACATCAATGTTGCATTCTATAAATGTCCATCAATGTGTTGAGGAACTCTCATATTTTAATTCTCTTGTACGTTTGATTATCCATATTCAAAGTAAATCTAGCTTCATTGTGTGTTTGATCATTTATGTTCATGTTCAGCTCATTAAATCCACTTCATTACACAATTTAATAATTATTTATTAAATAAGATACCCACATATATTCCACTCATGTATGTTTTTTTGCAACCAAGAATATTACACATCACTGCAAACAATTGCCAAAAGGAAAGATCAGGATTTTTACACGTGGTTGTGTCCCCTCAACCATAGTGTAAATGATAATAGTAGCCTTCGATTTCGTGGAGAAGTACCTCAGATGTGTGGGGAAAATTACATCCATACCCACGGATGGAAAAATTACAAAGACACCCCTGCCATTGCACCTGGCACGGGATGAGGGGATAACTGACCCGGCTATCCTTCGATTTTGTGGATAAGCTCCTAAGATGTTGGGAAAATTGCATTCATATCCTTGGATGGGAGAATTGCATCGGTACCCACGGATGGAAAATTTGCAACAACACCCATGCCACCGCATAGTGGCTCGGGGTGAGAGGAAAGTTGGAAAAAAATTACATCTGTGCCCATAGATGGAAAAATTGCATCCGTACCCACAAATGGAAAAAATACAAAGAAAATCTTGATTATAGAACCCAACTAAAAAATGATGACCTTCCGAGTTGAAAGCATCTAGAACAAATCAATAATGAGCTTTTTAATAGATGCAAGTTTAACACGGATCCAACAAAAGTATTATTTTAAAAAGCATTCTTACATGTCAATTTCAGTCGTCTTAAGTACAAAAACAATAAACCTTAGCCAATAGCTGCAAAAATGTGAAACTCCACATTGTAGCCACAATTAGAAATCCAACTTACACATGCCTTTCAAAAAGGAATACTACAAGTTTCATGATAATCTTGCTCAACTTATAAATTGCAAAAAATCCACATGTATCCTACAATGACAGTGGAATAAATTATTCAAAACTAACCAATAAAACAAAATAAGGAGAAAACAATAAAAGATTATATACAGTACACGCATCAAAGACCCATGTTATTGAAAAACACTTAATTGTTGAGTACACCTTGCAATATCATTTGTTGTCGTTTGCACCGCTTCTTAATGGTATTTTTTCTCTTTTACGTAGGCATTTACATGTACTTGTGTTGTGCCAAGCGTGTTGTAAATGCTACATTTAAGAGAATGGTAAGCGCTCCTTGACTTATATGGATTTTTCCCTTCATCCGGTGCTTGTCGACATTGTTTTTTTGGATCTACCATGCGCTTTTATCCTTATTAGAGGCTCTACGGGAGCATAATTCATGATCAACCATTGGGCGGAATCAAGTATCGGTACTACAATCAGTTCGTTGATTACATAAAAATAATATTTAAATAGTATTTGCTAATACAATCCTCACAGACTTCATTACAATGACACATAGCAATGATACGTACAATGTAAATATGAAATATCAATCAAGTCTCATTTTCAAACATATATATGAGTATGCTGCTAAATAAACCTCATGTGTACCATTCTTGTAATCCACCTCAAAATTCTTCTCGCCAACAAATAGAACATCGTAAACCTTTCCTCGTGCTTATGATACTCTGCTTATGATACTCTAGTTTGGATTGAAGTACGGAACAAATACTTCCTTGATAATTTATTAGGAAAACTTTTTGCATAATTTTTATTAAGAACTTTCTAATGAATTCCAACATCGTGACGATTGGTTTATCTCTTCTAGCAAGTATCATTTTATTTCACAATTCACATAGATTGTTTAACAATCTATCACATTTTTGAATGTGAATTGAAACTAGATTTACATCATAGTCCTGATATTGGTTTGATAAATCAATTATAAGCTTCCTCTCCGTCCAGCACTTCTCTCCTAAGTTGGTCCCATAGCATCCTGAAATTGGAATTTCAAGTATTGATGTTGCATCATTCCAAAATAAATTCTTCATTGATAAGCCCTTGAATTTCTTTAAGTTCTCAAATAGATGCCTTGCATAGAAGCAGTGTTCAACGCTAGAAAGTCTTGAGAAAATGGCTCCACCAATCCATAATATGATTTAATATTAGAGCATCATAATAAATCACATGGCTCCAAATGCAACATTAAAAAATAGAGACATACCATTTATATATCGGAAATAAAACTCTACCACTTTTATTGATTTGGACCGATCGTTCCAAACAAGATTCTAAGTAACTACATCCATGTATCTTATGTTCAACAACTATTGCAAGCGGGAATATCTGATTATTCCCATCTATTACAGTAGAACCGAATAATTGACCACCATAAAGTCCTCTTACATGATAAATTGTCCACTCCAATGAACGGTATATATCCTTTGAGGAATCCTTCAACTACCGGTTGCAAGCAAACAAATACTTTACGAAAAATGCTCTTAGAAGATGATGAGGCACCATTTAACATTTAGTTGTATTTTATCAATGTATCTTTAGCTTAAGAATATCTGCATAGTCCTATATCTTAGCATATAGAACAACTGTAACGTCTCGGGCTTAGGTCCCTGATCCGTTAGCGAGGAAAATTGGCCCTGACAACTTGTTGGGTTCCGACCTAAATGAATCCGTTAACAATCACCCAAAATGCTTAAGCCCAAGTTTATCAAATAGTAATCCCCACCACTTATAACCCACTTTCACATTTTGTGAGTTTTAGATGTGGGACTATGTTTAGTGGTATGAGTGTTACAACCTCCCTCACTTATATTCATAACGTCCTCGTTGCGACATGATCCATCACTTATTCCCAGTGACAGTGACGGTTGCACGCTCCCGGCTTAGGTCCCTTCGGGTAGCCCTTTCTACTATTAGAGGGAACCTACTCTGATACCATTTGTAATGTCCCAGGCTTAGGTCTTCGGTCTGATATCAAGGAAAACTGGCCCTGACAACTTGTTGGGTTCGGACTCAAGTGGATCCATTAACAACCACCCAAAATGCTTAAGCCCAAGTTATCAAGTAGTAATCCCCATCACTTATAACCCACTATCGTATTTTGTGAATTTTAGATGTTGACTATGTTTAGTGATATGGGTGTTACATGCAACAACAATGTTACCATCAACTTCCATAGCCAAACTATTTACCATGTATGCTTTTGTCTTGGATATAGAGAAAGAATATTTCCGGTATATAATATTTTGTAAAGTACTAATTTTGCAATCCGGATCATCTTTGACGTTGTCAAAAAATCTTTAGAGCATGAGGAATACAGTATATAAGGATATGTTGTATTTTTTTAAATAACAATACCTTTTGCTTGTTGTTTTCACAAATTTGAATTCACGTCCTAAAGAACGAAGATGATGATGAAGAGGGAAGGAATGAAACCTTTTTCGAAAGAAAGAATCCTCTTAACTATAGCTCTGATTTTAATATGAAGCTGATACGAAAACTGAACATTCCTAAGAGGAGGACCCCAAAGAATAGAAAAGAAAAGGAAAAGGCTTTTAAGAAATTTCATGATAGTGATCAATATTGTTAAAGGACATATTGGACACTTTTAATGCTGAGGAGTTTCTTGTAGAGACTACATGTCCCATATGCACCTTCTTGCAATATCTCTCTCTAATCAACGAGATGGGATATTAGAGCCCCAAAATTATCGGGCTTGCGATTAAAATAAGGCACGTCACTCCAGGTAATATCATTTTGCTTCCATTTTCTCGTTCTATCATGAGTGAACTTCTGACTCGGCTCATCCATACAACAACATCAAAGAGAAATGCATCATTCTAATCATTTCAATCATCAGAAGGACTAAGGTATTTATTAACTCATCCTCATTATCAACGTATGTTTCATCAAACTTAGCGATATATATAATGCACTTCTATTTCATTTTTTATTTTCCTTGGGTATTTAAAATACAAAAAAGATTACTGTGTACCTATTTGTCTGATATTTTATTTCATCCTCTCTGTGTGTATTTTTAATTAAACAATAAAGAAAAAGAATACAAAACTGTGAAACGGTGGTATTTTATACCATTGTGCATATATCTTCTTTTAGATTGAGGCCTTAATGAATGTTTATTTTGGTCACTTTTTTCTTTTACATCATTTTATATTTATTTCTCAATTTTCTTTCTTTTCTTAATGTTGGGTCAAATGTCCTTGGTCAACCGCCTGCGTGGTGCTTTGCTATTGGGCATATTCCATCCACCTTACTCGCATATGTTGACCATCGGTCAACAAACTCTCACAGTCGAACCCCCTCTCAAGGACCGCCATGTGGAGAGAAAAATTGACCTTGGGCCAACTGCTCCTCCACATGATTCTTCCAACTACTACCCATCTCTCCCCCTTGTTCTCCCTCACCCTTCTGTGACCCCATACCTCTGGTAACTGCACAGGTCCTCCCAGTCGATTCCCCCTCCCGCCTTCATCTTCTTCCTTTCTTTCTCTCCCTTCCTCCATTCTTCTTCTTCCTCCTATTCATCCGATTGTTTCCGCCTTCTCCATGAAATCCACCACATTGATCACTAATCCGTATTTTTATTTATTTTTTCGAGCAAGTTTTTAGGACCAATTTGATAACAAAATTACCAAACAAGTAGGGAAGATCCCTTGTTGCACCAGGGGATCCTCTCCTCTTTCGAATTGAACCCAACCACATGCTCTGAAGAAAAACAATAGCAGCAATCAGTAACTGGTACGATCAAGTGATAACTTTTTCTCCATCGGTCCATTGGGAACTCATCGAGTCGAGCATCTTTAGTATTTACATGTAAGCAAGATGTTCACATAAGTAGCTAGCACACACATACCATTCATTGATCAGCAATACGTCGACGACCTGGAGGGCTGTGCAGTTTCATTGTTCCGGAATGTCAACAACTTGACACCACCAATCTTCCATCATTCACGTGACTTCATCTGCATCAATCATCGACTCATCGGTATAAATATCTTTTATGGTCTCACATTCTACAAGTTACACAAATATCTTATATCTGAATCCAATTTCGACACTTTAACAATATCATCATATATATTGTATAAATCACGTACCATTTATGCACTCAGAAAATAACATTACTAACATTTTCTGTAATTTTTTTTAGAAAAATTATATATGTATTCCAATACGGATATTATCAGAAATTCAGAATACACATATCAATATTATATATAATATATCTAAGTTTCACTATTATTTGAATAAGATAGATTGTTGTGGGATATCCCATTCGTGTATGTAGAGATATATTTTATGTTATTTGTATTGTTTCATATTTCTTTCTTCTTATGCACTCTTTATGTAATTTAAGACTACTCTCCTATATAAGAGAGTCTAGGGTTTATGGAATAGATAACTCTTTCTATTTTCCAACATGGTATCAGAGCGACGATCCTAGACCGGAGCTCCTGTACTGAAACACTAAACTTAACCCCCACCGCGAGCCTCTTCTCCCCACGTCGGCACTTCTCCCTGCACCGCATCTCCTCTCTGCGTCGCGCCTCCTCCTTCCCTTTCCGCGCTGTCCACGTGTTGTGCCTCCCAACGTTGCGCTCGGACCACACCTCCCCATGCTGTGTCACGAGCACCACCCCGTGCTGCGTCACGAGCAACACCCGTGCTGCTTTCCGCCTTCCTACGTTGTTGCACCATGCTGCACCCTAGGCCGCACCTCAGCTTCCGTGTAGCCTAGGCTTTCCCCGTCGAGGCCATTGCTGCCTTTGGTTCCCGTGCGTGACACCTCGGCTTCTTGAAGCCTCGCCGTTGCACAAGGTTCTCGTCGAACCTTCCATTCGATGGGTTTGATCGCTTGAGTCGACACATGCGACCGAACCCCTGAATGTCAATGTAGATAAAAATCTATCCAGTCTACAACCCTAGTCTATTATCATTATGTCAGAAAGCAAGGCTGATATTCCCTCCACATGCGCCTTCAGAGGTCTTGCGCCTATTGTGAAGATGGACAGGTCAAATTATGAAGTGTGGGCTATGCAGTTCATGAGTATGATGAAGTCTACTAGTAAGAAACACATTCTTACTTAGGAAGAGCCTGCTGAGAAGACTGGGGTTAACGCCTCATGGGAGGCGGATGATGCATACGCCAAGGTTTGGCTACCGGGCACGTTAACAATTGAGATTGCGAATGATATTCTCCATCAGCCCATTGCAAAAGCAATGTGGGATATTCTTGCTGCTACCTATTCACAGGCAAAGAATGAGACGAAGATTCTACAATTCCAGCATGACATCTTCACAATCAAGCAGAATTGACGGCCTCTACACTCGTTATACACATCTTTACGTGGAATGTTCGAGAAGCTATATAGCTTCATGCCTCTCACGTCTACTCCTGAGCTGCAGAAGACGAAGACCTACAGGAATGCCACTATGGTTGGTGTATTCCTGGCAGCCCTTCATCGAGAGTATGAGGCTGTACGTTACCAGATCTTGGCATATTCCACTATTCCTCCTATGAGGAAGCTTTTCGCAGACTCAATCGTATTACTGTTCCTTCATCTACTGCCAATTAGACATCCTCAACAATGGCAGCATCTCGAGGTCGCAAGGGTCATCATTAGTTTCGTGGTCGTGGACCTCGGGGTAGAGGGAGTCGTGTTCGCCAACCATGTACTTTCTGCCATCGTTCTGGACATACCGAGGACACATGCTACTTCATGCATGAATTCCCTGCTTCTGTACGAGTGTCTGAATAGATTGAACCCCCATCTGCATCTTCTTTGGATCAACGTTTTGATGATCTTGTGGCTCGTTTGAGGGATATTATCCCTCCATATGGTCCTGTGACACCCTCACAAGCCTATGAGAGTCATTCTGATGTAGCTGCTTCAGCATCCTCCAGTACCTCATGTAGTACTTATGTACTCACTAGCAATTGTGGATATGATAGTGTAGAGTGTATTATGGACTCTGGTGCCACACATCATCTCTATGGAGACAGGGGTCGATTTACAACCAACAGACAGGTTTCTCCAAGATGCCTTGTGGTTATTGCTGATGGAACACACTCCCTGATTACTAGTCAGGGGGAGATTAGCCTGACACCATGTATGCATCTCAAGAATGTGTTGCATGCACCTGATTTTTCTATGAATTTGTTATCAATTAGTAATATTAAGAAGGATTTACATTGTCGAGCAATTTTTTATACATCTTCTCTCATTTTTCAGGACATCCGTACGGGCAACGTGATTGGGTGTGGCCGTGAGCAGGGGGACTATATCGCCTAGTTCGAACTCCATATGTCGGAATCTCCTCTCTACCTGCTGGACCTATCTCACCATTTATGTGGCACCTAAGCTTCGATCATCTACCGCTTCAGAAACTGAGTCGTGTTTTACCCTAGGTTTCAGCTCACACATCCATTCAATGTGAGGCTTGCCAGTTGGGAAAGCATCATCGGTCTACCTTTCTCAATCGTCAGAGTTGGAGCACTAGCTCCATTTTTGAGTTGTTTCATGTTGACATTTGGGTTCCTAGTCGTGTCCCTGATCATTAGGGGCACATGTTTTATATTGTCATTATTGATGAATTTTCTTGTCTGTCTTGGGTCTTTTTATTAAAGAATAAATTTGAAGCTAGGAATATTATCATAAATTTCATAAATGAAGTTCGTAATGTCTTTTCTGCATCTGTGAAAAATGTGAGAACTGATAATGCCTTGGAATTTTCTACTAATACTCTTTCAAATTATTTTTCTACCCAAGGAATTATTCACCAAAGATCTTGTACATATACTTCCCAACAAAATAGAGTTGCAGAATGGAAACATCGTCATTTACTTGATGTCACTAGGACGCTTCTCATACAGAGTCGTGCCCTTCATTCTTGTTGGGGCGATGTTGTACTAACAACATGCTATCTCAATAATCACATGCTGTCGTCTGTCTTAGGTGAGAAGATTCCTTTTTCTTTGGCTTTTCCTGAAAAGGAATTGTTCTCACTTACCTCATGCATGTTTGGCTCGGTTGCCTTTGTCCACTAGTTGTCTCCAGGTGTTGACAAGCTCTCTCCTAGAGCTGTCAAGTGTGTTTTCGTCGGGTACTCCAGGACACAAAAAGGCTACAGGTGTTATGATCCGGTGCGTAGGAAATATTATGTTAGTGCCGATGTCACTTTTTTGAGTCTGTTATGTACTTCTCCCCTACAAGTGATCGGTTGGTGTCTTCAGACACTGATGAAGCCATATACATGCCACCACCACCACCACCACCTACACCTTTACCACCATCACCACCACTACCTACACAACCTCACTTCCTATTATGGTTCATGTTCCACCATTGCCTCACCACTATACCCGTCGGCCCGCTTCTGCTCATGGTCATTGCTTATCATCTAGCTCACATGAGGTATGTCCTGAGAATATAATTTCTAATGATGGGTCTAATGATTTAAAAATAGTTGAGTAGGCTATGTTACAGGGGACAAGTGAGGAGGCCATTGATTTGGATCTACCTATTGCGCTTCGGAAACAGAAGCGTAGCTGCGTGTCATATCCTATAGCATCCACGATTTCTTTTGATCGTCTATCTGGTGAATTTAGGAATTTTGCTATTGCACTATATGCCGCGGACATTCCATGGAATTACCAAGATGCATTGAAGGACAGTCGATGACGTTTAGCTATGGAAGAAGAGATGATTGCACTTCAGCCAAGAGGTACCTGGAGCCTTGTCCCTGCACCTACTGGTGTGCCGACAGTGAGTTGTAAGTGGGTGTTCACAATTAGTAAAATGCAGATGGCAACATTGACAGATACAAGGCACGCCTGGTTGCCCGTAGGTTTACACAGACATATGAGGTGGGTTATCTTGATACATTCTCTCCCGTTGCTCGTTATTCCACCTTACGGATCCTTCCTTCTGTTGCAGTTATTCGAGATTGGCCATTGTTTCAGTTAGATGTTAAGAATGTATTTTTATACGGTGATTTGTAGGAGGAAGTCTACATGCAACATCCACCTAGTTTTGCTGTTGAGGGGGAGTATTCAAAGGTGTGTAGACTTCATAAAACAATGTATGCCTTAAGCAGAGCCCTAGAGCCTGGTTCCAGAAGCTTTCTGACTTGTTTGAAAGACAGGGGTATAAACGTTCTAATGTAGATCATTCCCTCTTTATACAGAAAACATCCAGAGGTATGATTGCAATTATGGTATATGTGAATGATATCCTGATTACAGGTGATGTCATACAAGGAATCTAGAGGGCGAAAGAAATGCTGGATCGTGAATTTGTCACCAAGGATCTTGGAGTCCTTAGTTATTTTCTGGGATTGGAGTTCGCTAGAAATCCACAAGGACTTGTGATGATCCAGAGGAAATATGTCACTGACTTGCTAAGTGAAACATGAATGCTTGGATGTCGACCTGTCACTACACCTATGGATCCAAGCATGAAATTATATGATGATGATACTGATGAGGTGGATAGGAGGAGATACAGAGAACTAGTAGGAAAACTTCTTTATGTTACCATTACCAGACCCAATATTTCTTTTGCTGTAAATCGGGTGAGCCAGTTCATGGAGCAACCATGTCAGGTACATATGGATGCTATACACATGATACTCAGGTATCTTAAATCATCTCCAGGTGTATGTCTATTGTTCAAGAAAGACAAGGAGATCACTATTTCAGCATACGTAGACGCAGACTATGCAGGATGTCCTAAGGATAGGAAGTCCACCACTGGATTTGTTGTATATGTCGGAGTCTCTCTTGTTTCGTGGAGGAGCAAGAAGCAAACTGTTGTAGCAAGATCCGTTGATGAGTCTGAATATAGGGCTATGGCTCAGGTTAGTACAGAAATGATGTGGGTGAAAGCCATCCTTACATACACTTCCTATGGCACTGGAATGTGACAATCAAGCTGCTATATTTATTGCTAATAATCTAGCATTTCATGAACGAACCAAGCACATTGAGGTTGATTGTAACTATATACGAGATATGATTCAGAAGAGCTTTATTTCCACATCTCATGTTAGTTCAGGGGACCATACTGCAAATATTTTCACCAAGGCGCTACTTAGAGAACCATTCCAGAAGTGCTCGTCCAAACTGAGCATGATCGATATCTATGCTCCATCTTGAGGGGGAGTGTAGAGATATATTTTATGTTATTTGTACTGCTTCATATTTTCTTTCTTCTTATGAACTCTTTATGTAATTTACCCATAGGCTACTCTCCTATATAAAATAGCATGGGGTTTATGGAATAGATAACTCATTCTATTTTTCCAACAGTGTACTTAGAGGATATAAAAGTGAATGTGATGATGGGAAAGAACCAGATCCATGGGTTACAAGTTACAACACAAGAACTAAACTAGATGTATGCATATTAAGTTGACACTTGTGATATGCTGTCTACAATTCTAAACGAATGTATGAAGTAAGATGTAATCATATTGATACTCTTTCACATGCTAAGATACCCCTTATCGATAGATGCAGAATTCAATGCTTAGATAAACAACAGTATCCATTGCCCTAAGCATAATGGCCACAAAATAAGAGAAAAACAGAAGAAGGATCCTGCACGTTAAACTGGCGCATTCAAGCGAGGCAGGTTGTTCTTTTTATCTCTTCTTTCATATGTTGCTTGATGAAACCACAAAACCCGACTGGTTTCCCACAAATGTAGCAAAATAAGATTTGAATCTGAGTAGGTAGTCGAAAGGGAAACATTGTTTGTGCGTATTTTCAAGGAGGATGCCTTCGAGAGGACATTACGATTCCAGATTAAGAGAGTGAGAGTTTCTTTTGAAAGCAGAAGGAAGCTTAAATATTGTGTGGATCAAGCTGAATATGTCCGGCAACTTGAACACGCGGTTGCCTTTCATTTCCATGTCATCCAGTTTCGAGGCAACAGCCAACTCTGCCTTCAATGTACCATTCTCCATTCTAAGCTGCAATCATGAAGTAGAAAACACAAGTAGTGAAGCTGAGATTTCATTCCCCATGGAAGATTCAGGATTTGCAGTATTTTGGGCACTTCCCTACCTCCTCGATTTCGCATATCAGCTCTTTGACAGTCTGCTGCAAAATAAGAATCGTTTTTCTGACGGTGTCTTCATAGAGTGATTGTAGCTCCTCGGCAGATTGAGGATCATACAAAAGACCTTCTAGAGTAAAGAGTTCTTCTAATGACCTCACATCCTCCATGGAGAGATTTTCTTTTAACTGGACAAGTGGTATGAACGAACATGGAGAAATTCAATGTAAATACGAGATGGACAAAGCAGTTAAGGCATCTTATATACCTTTTCTAGTATCTTATCACATGATGTATTTCGGATCGGAGATTGGATCACCATGCTCTCTTCAGCTGTGTCATTCCTGGCATCCGCTTGCAAAGTTGTCCTTATAAGCTTAGACCTGCAACACAGTTGAGAAATCCAAGATAGCTTCAAGTCCACCATGAAAGGGAATACGAGGGGGGTATCTAGCTACCTAGTGCCAAAGCGGAGAGTGGAGAGACTTTCTGATGCATTCAACGGGCTCGGGGAGCAACAACAAAGTAGTGCACATTGGGAATTACCACCCTGAAAGAAAAGTTTTATGCCAAAATCTGGTGGGCGCGGTTATTCAGGAAAGGATTCTAAGAAATGTTCAAACCAGTGAATCCTGCAGAATACGCGTAAGTTTTGAATCCCGATATGGTATGTGGTTCGCTTTTCCTGTAAATATTTGCCATTGGTAGTGCACATAAACTGGGGTTTTTGTACATGCAAGCATCTGCTCACAAGCATCTGCACACATATGTACACAATCCTACTCACTTACAATGTCTGTAATCTATGGTATTATTACCTGTAGTCAAACCATTGATAACATTCCCAAGGGCAGATAGGGACTTATTTATGGTCTTTGCTTCCTCAAGAACTTTCCCTTCAGCTCCAGTTTTCTCAACTTTCTCGGAACCAGCCAAGTCCACAAGAAGAAGTTTTCCTATTCTCATCCTGTCATGTAAATTATATCAATTACATTACGATGATGATGATAAAGTAGATTTTTCTCGAATTGAATAGCCACGTAGAACCGAAAATGAGAGAAGCAAAGGTGTGTGAAACTAGAGTTTAGGTTGGATTGACTGAAATGCAACATATGATCAGTATCCTGCTACCCACAAATCCAGATTGGTTAATGCACCATTCACCGTACTTTGCAGTTACAAACTTTCAAAGTAGAATTTCCAGACATAGAAGCACTTCAATAATGTTATGAGGTGCGCAGTGCATTCACAACTGAATGCATGTAACCGATCAATAGCTTCATATGGTGATTGTAGGTTACTCAAAAGGCATATCTCAAAGAAATATGCATATTCTGGGGATAAAAATTTTATTTACTTTGAAAGGCATAACAGATAAAATGATTTAAGTAGAGAAATGCATAGAAAATAACCGAGAAATTTGTTAAAAACCCTGCGAATTTGCAAGATTATATATGCTATGGTTTCCTCTACTTTGTTCCATCTTTTAATTCTGAAGCATACTACTCCCTACCATTAACTTGGTTCCTCTACTGCCACTTCTCCATTAACTTCTAGAAATCCTTAGTGCTCTATGGAGGAAGGCAACTAGGAGGAATATTAATGACTTGCAAGCCAGAAAGGAATCGAGCAAATGAAGACTTTGATGCTACTTTGTACTCTTCATTCTTTTGGTATTCATCACTGCAAACTGTTTACTATGAACAATGGAACTATATGGAGTTTTAGCTATTTCCCTAGCTTTCCTCGTTGTAGTTTCCTGTGAAGTAAATCACCTCCCCTCCATTTCTACAGTCAAGAGAACAACCTAAAAACACAGCTGTAATTTCATGTATCCTTGTCTAAGACAATTTCCTTGCTGTTAGAGGAGTCCAATTATGTATTAAGTTTTCGATAGAGACTAGAGTACGTGTGCTGCATTAAATGGACATATGCTGATGTTGGTGGGCAGGTACAACTGTTCTTCATATGAAACCAATAGACCTTTCTAGAAATGCAGTTTGATTGTAGAATATGTCCTTCACCATGCTAGAACTGTTCTCGAGTCCTGACTCCTGTAAATTGTTCTTTTCTTAATAAACATGGGGGCAGCCACCTTAGTGCATTTCCCGTTTTTTTTTGTTAAAAATACAGTTTGATACCAAGACATGATACTTTTCAGGCATTTATTTTCTCCGACTTTTAAGCTTCCCTTTTTTTCTCATTTATGTTAAATGCTGGTCATGCAAATACAATCTCTGAGTCCCAAAGTTAAAAACAATCTTGCCTTGGTCTCCTCACTAAGCCAAACCAATCAATTTATTTACATGGAAATGCAACTCAGAAACAAACTTTGTGACTTTGTATATAAGTAATACAGTATTGCACATGTAAATGCTGGCGCTTAGTGGTTTCAATAACCACAACAACGTTTCCTCAATCAGGGGGATTTAAACTCAGAATTGGAATTGAAATCCACCTGAAATCCACCCGGGGGAACATTGTCTGTCATGAATCTCTTATTTTCTCATGTTTTCTATGAAAGGAGTCCTGCTACTATAATGGTTTTATTGTCAAACCCTATGTCCGTGGAAGTCCATTGGTTTCATAACCTTCTCTCCATTTACCTGGATATGCAGATATGCACCTATTGGAGTAAAAACCATTTTACAAACAAAATGTAACGTGTTCTCTGTTTCCTGTTCTACCACACCAGATTCTTTTAATGGCATTCCATCGTTTATTAAATAATCTAGAAAGATGGCATGTGAATGTATTTAGGTCAATGAATATAATTTCAGAGTGATTTCTTATCAAGCTACTTGAAATTAGAAGTCTAAAACTTCACGGCCAGCCCTCACATCCATTGTCTTACAGTTTCAGATATATGTTGCATATGAAGATTGGCAAAGTAAATATGACGACATCAGCATCTAAAAGCTTGTACCATTTTTCCCGCAAGGACCATTATACCATAATTTAAAGTTTCCATAGACAATTTATAAATGAGGTTACTAAATTACATAATAGAACAAAACAGAGAAGAGAAGAAAATCATTCACCTGCCACTCTTAGGAGACAACCTTTGAACTGAAAACAAGTATATACAGTGGCTTCTGCTGCTTGACATGTTCATCTCTGAATGAGTACTGAAGTCAAGAGATACATGCAGTCAAGTTCTGTGACAACAAAATAATTGGAAGACATAACAGGATACGCGTCTCGCCAACTGCTCTGTTAGCAATCCCATTCTGCATATCACAGCAGACATACTCAGTTCAAGAATGTTCAGATCAGTTAAAAGAAAGCAAACAGTATTTGAGAAATTCATCCTACGGCCAAGCAACCCAAAGCCTCTTCTGGCTTGAGGATAGGGATCTGAAATGAGAACAAAATCATCAGATGTATTTTTCATTACATAGGGTTTTTTTTGTGAAAAATAACATAGAAATTGGTGTAGAATTTCTTGATAATAAATAAAATAATATTGATGATACCTCTGTTGCTCCTGCAAGGTATAATCCTTGCACAGCTTCTTTAATTTGTAGGTTATCCTTCGATAAATCAAATAGATCTCTAACCACGCACGTCGATGATTAGCATTTGTTAAAAAAACTTTTTTCATGCGTGAGTAACTCCAGTTTTTTCTTTTTGGAGGTATTTTCTCTCTGGATCATGTCATTCTCAAATATCGCATTACTGACATATAAGAGAGAAAACATGTGCATGCAATACACACCTTATCCTCTCCATGTATATCTCCACCTGAGATGAGAGGGCACAAGGTTATAGAAACACTTGATGAATCCAAGCATATGACACACTAAATAACACAATGAATTACCATTGACAATTTTATCATGTATGAATGCAGCTCACTTTCAGGCTTTATAGTTTCAAAAAGCTCATAAACTACTCTTGGAAGTATTCCTCTTTCCAGCTCATCACAATCTAGAACATTTGGTCCCTGGAACAACCTTATCCATCAAAACAGTATGTATCATTCAGGGTGAGTATACAAACAGTTCCATTTCATCACCTCCATCGTGTATGTCTTCCCTGCTCCAGTCTGTTTCAAGTACATTAAAGAAATCTCCATCAATGAACATGACAGTAAAGGTCAAATTTATTAGCAACTAAGTTTAAATATTCTCTGTGAACAAACTTCCGCCAAGTAAAATACATATCAGGATTAATCAAACAGATCACCAAAGCCACGTGAAAAAAAAAACTTTCCAAAGCTTTAAAGCTGCACATCTGAGGAAACTTCACCTGTCCATATGTAATAACTGTCCCATTGATTGCATTAACAGCACCTGAGATACAATACAGAAGCACAAATCACATGAAAATCGAAATCTAACTTTCGCACATCATAAGGTACCGATCCACACCTTGAACAATAGGCTTGACGAGGAAATTATACACATCCTCCTGCTCTGAATCCTTGTAGAACACCTTATCGAAGCAAAACACCATCTCCTCTTCCTTATCCTGATCACATCCTCTAATCGATCTAAGTATATCCGAATCATATATAAAATAAGGAAAACACATAAAACGGATCAGGAAGTGACCTTCAAGACGAATGTCTCTGAATCAATCGCGTGCACACAGACTTTCCCCTCGCTGAGCCTCTCCTCCCTTGAGCTCAGAGGTCTGAACCGGACGCATACCGTCACGTTAGACATCGGATTCCTGCATATGGAACCCTAATTTTTCTGAGATCGACGGAATTCTCCGGGAACAGGAGAATCGAGCGAGGTTGTGGATCGCAGAGGGAGCATTTCGAAGGGGAACACGCAATCTGAGATCGGGAGATTGGAGCTGAAGGAGACTAACGAGCAGAGATGGACGGAATCGGAGGAGTTGCAGGAGTGAGCTCCGATCGCTTAGTCGCCGAGATTTGAATTGATCGTTGGTAAGATGGGGGATATATACAGGGAGGGCGGAGAGCGGGAGAAGGCACTGAGCTTGCGAGCTGTTTGTTTGGACGATATTGCCCACAGGGGAAATGTGTAATTTAGCGGGGTTTAAAAAACCGTACCGGTTGGACCGGGAACGTGCTCCGATCCGACCGGTTGGATCGGGAACCTGCTCCGATCCGACCGATTCGGCCGGTTTTGTGTAATTAATTTTAAAAAATAAAAAATAAAAAATTGGGTCGGATCGGTGGTCGGACCGGGTTGATCTGGATTGGCCCAATTTTGATGGTTTGATAAATTTTCAAAAAACAAAAGCTAAATAATAATGGGATTTTTATCACTTGTGCCCTTCTTAACTTCTACGATATAAGTTATGTCCCTCTCTTTTTTGGAATATATGTTCTGCCAAATACTTTCTTAGAGTATTTTTCTAAAAGCAACTATAAATAAATGATTACAATATTATATTCATATATAATTCTAGAAAATGTGACTAACTTTTGTAGAGTTTACTCGAAATAGACGATCATGTTATTCTATTGAAAGATTTTACATTTTAAACGATTATTTCATTGATATATAAATACATACTTATATATACATGTATCTGGTTTTATCGGTTCAGAAAACCGGTTGGATCAGTCTAACCATTAAATTAAGCCCGGTCCGGATTTTTCTGAGTTGATAGGAACGATGGCCTCATGCTGACATCATCACCGGTCCGACCGGTTTGGACTGACGGTCCAAACCGAAGACAAATCGGTTCAATGTCCGATCCAATTTTTAAAACCTTGTTATTTAGAGTCAATGCTTTTGAAATCGAATGGGCGACTGAACGGGAAATGTTGCTAAAAAAGTCAGATTGGTTTGATATAAAATCAAATCGTTTCAATCGGATGATGGCGAGATCATTCTTAAAATCGATTAAATTTAGTCGATCGAGAAAAACTAATTGAAATGTTTAATCAAATCGGAATAAATCAAAACATGTGTAAAATACAAACTTTAATATACTTGAAACAGATATAAAATACACAACTTACACATATATCTTATACTATATACAAAACAATATGTAATGTGCAACATCAAATGTTATACATACATACAAACATACATACATATATAGGAGTGATCCTGTGAGAGCAAAAAACAATGAGAGCATAAAGCAGTGATTCTAAACCATTACATTCAACCAGGAGAGAGAAGACATGATTTAATGGTCCAGAATCACCACTCTCACAAATCACATGCGCGCACACACACATGGGTTTAATGGGGCTGCCCCCACCCCTTTTTCGGTATTTTTTTAATTTTTTTTGAAAAATATTACCATGTATATTCATATATATATATATATGAAGGATATGGAATTATCCTCAAGCGCATCACGGAAGCGTGATCGTCGTATCGGATACGACGAAGAACGACTAGTCGTACTAGTGGTTCGGTGCAGCGGAATTTAAAAAATTTTATTCGATGAAACCACATGATCCGAGAACCATTCTCAGATCGTTTCATCTATAACCACAACAAGTATAATGCAATACCTCTTGAAGCGTGGTTGATCAAATCTCTAAAGAAAGAGACCTCCTGTCTCAAGTCCGATCGTCGGCGAGACTGCTTGCGAGCGCGGGGATGAACCGCGTTGTCCTCGCAATCCAAGAAGATGATCCAAGCATGGTTGCTCCTGATCTCGTCGCACGAGATCAAACGTCTCCTTCGTGAGAGGAACTCTCCAAGAAGACGGAGAACCGAAGAACGTCGAAGCGGCGGCGCGGTGGCGAAGGCGACGACGGTTCTCTCCTCTAGGGTTTGGTGGTCGGCCACCAATTAGAGGGAGAGAGGGCTGACGTGTGTAGAGAAGAAAGAGAGAGAGAGAGCTCCAATATTGCAAGTCCTTAGAGAGCATAGAATGCCTCTCTATTTATAGGGTTTTGGGATCCATGGATCTCAATCCATGGGACACATAAAATCAATGGATGAGATTGATTTGTGTCAATCCAATGGCCAAGATTGTTGTTGTCAAAAGCAACAAATTTAGGTTAAAATATATTTGAAAAAATCAAATATAATTTAGTCCTAAATCAACCCAACAAATAAGGAGAGAATGTGCATGGAGATTTCATCTCCATGCACCTTCCATGTTGGACGGCCACCCATTCCATATAGAAATGGTGTGCCGCCCACTATGGGAATCCAAGGAGGCAATCTCATGGATTCCCATGAGATTGCATATCTCCTTGATTTTTCTCTCTTATTTATTTGCAACAAATTTGTTGGATTTTATTCTTCAAAAATAATTCACAATTATATTTGAGAATATTGCATTCTTGCCATGGAAAAAATTGTGAATCATATTCACAACCCAAAACAACATATAATTCATATTGTTAATTAATTACACAATGTGTATCCAATACACATAATAATTAATCAACACATATAAATTATAATTAGCTCTCTCTAATACATTATAAATCACATTTATAATATATTATGAATAATTGGATATTTCTATCCACATTATTCTTATCCACATTAATTAAATCACATTTAATTAAATTGGATAATTTCTTCACACATCAAGATGATTAAATCACATTTAATCATTATTTCTTCATTGCTTAGATCTTATGGAATTATTTTTGAACCCTTCAAGAATAATGCAATCTCTCCGCAGATACTTGGAGATAAGGACAGGGCGATTGTATTGTTCCACGTATAGTGACATGGATATTGAGATCATATCTCAAATCCAGATCGCGGGCCTCCCATAGATGCTTGATTAAATCAAGACCGTAAATCTAATCTTCTCATTGTATCTGAATCACATTCAGATCAATGTCCAATACTTGGACCAAGATCAGATCACTTCTCTACTGGGAGGAGTCACTAAAATCCAGACCCGTTTCATCACTCCCTAGGAATGGAAGCGTCATGGTTATACAACCGTTTATGATCAAATCACCCTCAGGTATTCCCAATACCTGTACATCCTGCATACTGGAAGACTCAGATTAAACCCGAAGTATCGGATCAACTTTATACTGTCTACTTCGTGGTTTTATCAGTAAGTTTCTCATTCGATCATTGGGAGTTGGTATCGATCATACACTTTCCAAAAGTGTATATCATACCTAGGTCTTGATCATATACTAAAAGTATATATCAAACCTACAAATTCAGTCAAGCTTCCAAAGCGAGACGACCATGCGCATGGAATTTGATTCTTCCCAATATCTCATGAGTGAGCTCATGTCTTCCGGATCAGTAACTGAACCTGTATGATCCCTTTGAGAGATCGTATTACTCATATGCCCTTATATGCACACCAGCGCGCCGGTGTATAGACCTTGATTAGGTCATCAACCTATTGGTCTGCCAAATGTACATACTTGGACATATAGCAACACATCTGTCTCCGGTCAGAGGATGCGTGCCTATATCATGACAGCATATGATATAGGACTTTGGTTATCTCGATCTCGTTAAGCTAACTCTTTGACCTAACTAATCTGACACCTCCGAATCTCTATTCCTATGCAGAGGACCTGCATCAAGAGGTCGGTCAGATATCAACCTTCAGAGATAAGGATTGCCATCTCCTACTCAGGCTGGAGATCATCTCTTAACAATCATTTGACGGTGCTTGATGAGTCCTCAATCTAACTCTTTAGATATTCATCCACGCACCAGCCTCTATGATTCAATAGATGAATCAACAGCTGTATGATTATTAAGATGGCCATGGTACATAACCCTAATTGTACTAAGGGACCTATTATACAAATTATTCATTCTTCATTTCAGATCAGGGAATGATATGTGCAATAACATTTATTGCATAATGGCTCGCCGTGGGCTCGCATTTCCAACAATCTCCCACTAGCCCAAAGAGCCATTAATGGGCTAATCATTTAAACTCACACTCATGTGACAGTCATAGGCTATTTAGAAAATAGCTAGGTAAGCTGATCAGTCACTCTGTTCCCGTGAGACTACGCCAAGTCCTTTTACGGCACTTGCATATCCCCAGCAACAGTGCTCGCATCCAATGCGAATGTTGCATCTTATGCAACTAATACTCAATCTTGTTAGTTATAGTGTCCTTGACACTACAACTTAACAATTATCATAACCAGTATTTCCATAATCCTTATCAGAATATCCTTATTCCTGGAGATCACTATCTCTTAAGGTATCCACAGTTAAGACCTTTTAGATCTCTATCTATAAAGTCTTAAGTTTTTGAAGATAAGACTTTGAGATCACTATCTCAAAAATCTTGTCATCTATGAAGATTTTGTCATTACTGCAACCAAGTGTTTTATTTCCATAGTAGGATTAGCAACAGTTTACTACTCCCACTGCATGGCAGCCATCTGGCTTTTGTGCACATCTAGCACACACTTGGCTTCTCAGAACTGATGCCCAAAGGCAAGTAGTTCTAGCATTCACTTCCTCAACTCTTTGAGGTGCTATCCCTTTAGATAGGTCAGTACCATATCTTAAGGGATGGAAGCCATTACTGGAATTTTCCATAAAATGGAATATGTCCAAGATGTACTATAAATGTCACAGTCCCATTATCCTCTTCTCTTTGCTTCTGAACAACTTCAGAACTAAGATCTGAGAGGCATCTTTGAAATCATATTTCAAGTTATGGAACAACCAGATTATAAAACACTAATTATTATCCTTATATCATTTTTAAATGATTAGGATATCATCTACATTTAGCACGATGAACACAAAAGCACTCCCACTAAGCTTCATATGGTTCATCAAGATTCTATCTGAAATCATAACATTTATAATTTCATCAAATCTTATGATCCAACTTCAAGAAGCTTAATTGAGTCCATAGATGGATTCCTTAGCTTGCACACCTTGCTTTCCTCAACCATGAAGCCCTGGGGCTACTTCATAGGAATATCCTCAAAGAGGCATTCGTAGAGGAATGCAATATTGACTTACATCTTGAAGATGCAATAGTCAAGTTATGTAGCTAAGGTTAGCAATATTATGATGGTTTTAAGCATGGTCACCGAAGAGCAAGTCGCATTGCAAGCAATGTCTTCTCTTCCAGTGTGTAGCTTATGGCTACGAACCGTGCTTTGAAGATCTCTACCTTCTCATCAGGTTCCCTGTCTCTTGAAGATCCATTTACACCTTTACAGGTCTTACCCATATAGGTGGATCCTCGAGGGTCCATATACAACACTTGTATATGAAGTCTACATTAGACTTTTATTGCTATCCATCTATCCATGCTATGATCTTCAGAAGCTTCATCACATGAAGTTCGATCATTGTCAGATTTCTCTAACACATGGAATCCATCCTCAAACTTATTTGAAGAGGTATTAATGTTTCATCATTAATTGTCCTTTTAGTTTCCAATTTCATGAGTCTCATTATAAATGAGTTCCTACACTTCATTTTCATCTTGATTCTCAAGAGTCTCAACCTCTAAGAATCACATTCTCGGAGATGAGATATTTTAAGAATCTCAAGGTCATAAAGTAGGTATCCAATACCATCCTTTATTTTCCTAATGAAGCAGCACTCTCAAGTGCTAGATTCCAATATACATGGAACCTTATTAAGGATATACATTGTAGTCTCTACTACACATATATACCTGGAAACTAAGGGATAATTATGCTAAAAATTCAACATTGATAAGATCATGTCACACATGATCTAATTGTATCTACCTATAACTCTTTTGAGTTAAGGTGTGTTAGGAGGTTTGAGATAGAAATGACATTCATATCTCCATAAGGTATTCTTCGAATTTATCTAGTAGGTACTTGCTACCTAGATTAGATCAAATTCATTTTATCTTCCTTCAAACTTTGGTTCTAAACCAAAATTAATGAAATCTTTGAACATTTCAAAAGTTTCTTAGATGAAGAGAAGAAATCTCATATCATACATAATCATCAATAGATATCACATATCCACAATGTTTACTATGATATAGATGATCCGCATACATCAATATGTATGAGATCCTGAATACCTTGGCATCTTACACCATTCCCGAAGAAGGGTGTATTGGACAATATTCATAAGTATGTAAGTTTTGAAATTTTAGACATTCTAAAGTTTCATCTCTTACTATTCTATTGATCAAATCAACAGACAAATGTCCAAGGCTTGATGCTAGATCATTGTCAAATGATCTTCATCCTCCTATTGATCTTGAGGTTTAATTTCAGTATTTAGAAATGTTAATGAACCATTCATTAATTTTCAAATTTAGTGGAGTCCACTAGATTTTAGATTACTTTCTGAAATATCTTCATCATAACTCTTTATGATAGGTCCATTCCAGAATTCATGTTTATTTCCAACATTTAGAAACAAACAATGAGTGTATTCTAATGTCTAGGTCATAGAGACATTCTCTAAGACTAAGGGCTCTCCCACTGAAATTAACAAGTCTATTAATCCAACAGAGATTGTTGCAACAATTGCATCAATATTCATGTGGACAACTATAAACCTTTAAGACCAAATTTTCCAGTCTTCTAAAACATATGCAACCCATTGCAAATGTCATCAGAAGATTGAGATACAATTATTTGACTTTATCTTGTTCAATAAGTAAGTCAATATCAATGATTTATGTAGATTATTTTGATGCTCCATCCGAGTCCTTTTCTAAGGATTCTAGACAGACTTGATAGTCATACTATCAACACATCAACTTATTGCAGTATTGGCACTCATCCAACTCTTTGGATGTCATATGGAAGTCACAGAAGTCCAGTCAACTCTTTGACTTTCCTTCTTTCTTGGGTCCAACCCATGCTTCCATTGCGCTCCCTTTATCTATAAGCAACCATTGCTTAAGACTAAGGATCTCTTACAATAAATTCAAAAAGAATTCAAAATAAGAGTATTTCAACATTTATTTATGCTTCATTAGATTCACACAATATGAATACTATGAAGCTTCATGAATGACTAGAGTATAGACAGTAGAATAATGACACTCATCATCTACATCCATCTAAACTCATAAAACATAGGTTCAGGTAGGTACTCAAACAATTTGAATACATCATCTCTTTATAGAGCTACCATTCTACATGATGTAGAAAACCATGTCACTCATGATTAAATGTCAAGAGCACATATGTATGCCAGAAAATAATCATTGATTTTATAAGGATTATATGACAATTATGATCATCATCAACATGTCACTTCCAAAGTACATTTGATGATACCAAGACTATAGAGACATACAAACCCTAGGGTTGTAGTCCTATCATCTATTTAATTGTCATTTCTCAATATTATGAGGAAATTTGCACATTGCAACCACATACATTATGTGTTCAATTGCAAGTACAATATCTGGATCATGAGTCCAATCCATGATATTCTACTGATTATTATTGAGTATATCATTGAGTGGGTTTTAATGAAGGATTATCTGAAATAAGAAATTTGCATAAATTTATATAAATATATATATACACTTTTTACTTTGATTTAGGAATTTTTATATCAAAGTTGTCTTGCCATGTCAACACTGAAAGTTCATTCCCTTAATCACTTTCAATGTAAGAGATATACTTACCATTATATCTCAAGCAAGATCTGGGATCTCCTTCCTTATCTTTGTTGCATCCCAATAATATGAGAACCTACAACTCGGATAAAGAGAAGCGGGAACACATTCCTCCTTGCAAGTCCAACTTGCATCTCCCAATTCGGTCTTTAACACCCGGGCCCACCACCCCTAAGGCAATGTTGACCCGTCATTAATTGAACCAACCGTCAACAGGAATACAACTCGCTATGCGCAATCCAATATCGCCCCAATAATATGAGGACCCGATATCGGGGTCACTACGCATACGTCCTTACTCTTTCGAGAAGCGACGAGCCCGATCCAGATGCGCTTGCATACAGGAGCTGTCACTTCGGACAGGCGTCTCCCACATGCAATCCCTGGCGACGGAACCCTCCGCCTTGACGGGAGACCATGGATGTCACTTATGTGATCCTCCATATCATATTCAAATTTTAATTAATTATCGTGAATCATATTCACATAATTAATTCTTCCAAGGGAATTATTATCTCTAATCATATTAGAGTATTTCAATTGGACATAATCAATTTAATCATATTAAATTTATTATCAATCCAATTCAATCAATCAAACTTGATTATTTTACTTGAATATATATGGTAATATCTCAAAATACGTATTAATTCGAATTTTAATAATTAGAAAAATACATCTTAATCCCTCGGACATTATCCCGGCCCTACCCGCTGTCATGGCCAGTACCGACGAGAGTGGGACGGACCACATACGTTGCAACCCGCAACCCCAATGCTCTCCGACTAGGCACCATATCCGCCTCGGGAAAGGATAATGCCAAATTGATTAATTTGTACTTGAGATGATCATCGGTTCTTCAACCGAAATTGTACCATATAGTAATAATCAAAACATTTTTGATTATAAGGAAATTTGCTAGACAAATTTCCAAATCCTATTCAAGCATCAAGTTTGAAAGATTGTGGTTTCCAATTATGATTTAGATCACATCTTAATCAATTATTGGTTAAGGCAATGTCATTTAAGGGAATAATTATCATCAAATATTTCACAAATATTTATGCACAATTATTCTAGGAAATTAAACAATTTAATTTCACTAAATGATTAAATGACAATCACCAATCAAACATTAAGTTTGATGAATGTGTTTCCAATTAAGATTTAGATCAAATCTAATCAATTAATTGGATGAGGCCAAGTCAATTATGTAAATAATCATCTTCAAATATTTCACAAATATTTTTCATGATTATTTCACGAAATTAACAATTAATTTCACTAATTAACAATCACTTGGTTCTTGATTAGGACTGTAATTTCAGCAGTGACCCCTTCTTACTAAAATTAGCATATCTCAATCATATTAAATCCAAATTAGACAAAATCAATTTTCATAGATTTCTAATTTGATTTAGGGCAGAATCCAAGTGATGTTACACGTATTTCGAGGCAATTCTAAACAGTAATTAACATTTTAATCACGTTCAGATCTACAGTTCCCGCAACAGTGCATACATGTTCATTAAAACAACCATATCTAGAGCATACGAAATCCGATTTACGTAAACTCAGATCCTATGGTTTCCTTATTTAATGGGGAACAAAATCCAAGTATTAAATTCGTGTTTAAACAATTTAAACAGTGCCCACTTTATTTACTAAACAGATCTGCAAAATCAAATGCGATAAAAACTTTCGCGACCTTAACGAACCCAAGTCGTCCTCGATTTTTCGAATCATATTCGAAACCGTCGACCTAAGACTCTGATACCACTTGAAGGATATGAAATTATCCTCAAACGCATCACGGAAGCGTGATCGTCGTATCGGATACGACGAAGAACGACTAGTCGTACTAGTTGTTCGGTGCAGCGGAATTTAAAAAATTTTATTCGATGAAACCACATGATCCGAGAACCATTCTCAGATCGTTTCATCTATAACCACAACAAGTATAATGCAATACCTCTTGAAGCGTGGTTGATCAAATCTCTAAAGAAAGAGACCTCCTGTCTCAAGTCCGATCGTCGGCGAGACTGCTTGCGAGCGCGGGGATGAACCGCGTTGTCCTCGCAATCCAAGAAGATGATCCAAGCATGGTTGCTCCTGATCTCGTCGCACGAGATCAAACGTCTCCTTCGTGAGAGGAACTCTCCAAGAAGACGGAGAACCGAAGAACGTCGAAGCGGCGGCGCGGTGGCGAAGGCGACGACGGTTCTCTCCTCTAGGGTTTGGTGGTCGGCCACCAATTAGAGGGAGAGAGGGCTGACGTGTGTAGAGAAGAAAGAGAGAGAGAGCTCCAATATTGCAAGTCCTTAGAGAGCATAGAATGCCTCTCTATTTATAGGGTTTTGGGATCCATGGATCTCAATCCATGGGACACATAAAATCAATGGATGAGATTGATTTGTGTCAATCCAATGGCCAAGATTGTTGTTGTCAAAAGCAACAAATTTAGGTTAAAATATATTTGAAAAAATCAAATATAATTTAGTCCTAAATCAACCCAACAAATAAGGAGAGAATGTGCATGGAGATTTCATCTCCATGCACCTTCCATGTTGGACGGCCACCCATTCCATATAGGAATGGTGTGCCGCCCACTATGGGAGTCCAAGGAGGCAATCTCATGGATTCCCATGAGATTGCATATCTCCTTGATTTTTCTCTCTTATTTATTTGCAACAAATTTGTTGGATTTTATTCTTCAAAAATAATTCACAATTATATTTGAGAATATTGCATTCTTGCCATGGAAAAATTGTGAATCATATTCACAACCCAAAACAACATATAATTCATATTGTTAATTAATTACACAATGTGTATCCAATACACATAATAATTAATCAACACATATAAATTATAATTAGCTCTCTCTAATACATTATAAATCACATTTATAATATATTATGAATAATTGGATATTTCTATCCACATTATTCTTATCCACATTAATTAAATCACATTTAATTAAATTGGATAATTTCTTCACACATTAAGATGATTAAATCACATTTAATCATTATTTCTTCATTGCTTAGATCTTATGGAATTATTCTTGAACCCTTCAAGAATAATGCAATCTCTCCGCAGATACTTGGAGATAAGGACAGGGCGATTGTATTGTTCCACGTATAGTGACATGGATATTGAGATCATATCTCAAATCCAGATCGCGGACCTCCCATAGATGCTTGATTAAATCAAGACCGTAAATCTAATCTTCTCATTGTATCTGAATCACATTCAGATCAATGTCCAATACTTGGACCAAGATCAGATCACTTCTCTACTGGGAGGAGTCACTAAAATCCAGACCCGTTTCATCACTCCCTAGGAATGGAAGCGTCATGGTTATACAACCGTTTATGATCAAATCACCCTCAGGTATTCCCAATACCTGTACATCCTGCATACTGGAAGACTCAGATTAAACCCGAAGTATCGGATCAACTTTATACTGTCTACTTCGTGGTTTTATCAGTAAGTTTCTCATTCGATCATTGGGAGTTGGTATCGATCATACACTTTCCAAAAGTGTATATCATACCTAGGTCTTGATCATATACTAAAAGTATATATCAAACCTACAAATTCAGTCAAGCTTCCAAAGCGAGACGACCATGCGCATGGAATTTGATTCTTCCCAATATCTCATGAGTGAGCTCATGTCTTCCGGTTCAGTAACTGAACCTGTATGATCCCTTTGAGAGATCGTATTACTCATATGCCCTTATATGCACACCAGCGCGCCGGTGTATAGACCTTGATTAGGTCATCAACCTATTGGTCTGCCAAATGTACATACTTGGACATATAGCAACACATCTGTCTCCGGTCAGAGGATGCGTGCCTATATCATGACAGCATATGATATAGGACTTTGGTTATCTCGATCTCGTTAAGTCAACTCTTTGACCTAACTAATCTGACACCTCCGAATCTCTATTCCTATGCAGAGGACCTGCATCAAGAGGTCGGTCAGATATCAACCTTCAGAGATAAGGATTGCCATCTCCTACTCAGGCTGGAGATCATCTCTTAACAATCATTTGACGGTGCTTGATGAGTCCTCAATCTAACTCTTTAGATATTCATCCACGCACCAGCCTCTATGATTCAATAGTTGAATCAACAGCTGTATGATTATTAAGATGGCCATGGTACATAACCCTAATTGTACTAAGGGACCTATTATACAAATTATTCATTCTTCATTTCAGATCAGGGAATGATATGTGCAATAACATTTATTGCATAATGGCTCGCCGTGGGCTCGCATTTCCAACAATATATATATCCTCCTGCATATCATTTGAATTTCGTCAGAAACAGAAACTCCTATGCCCTTCATCTCGAACAGGTCGATTACATCAACATTTAGATCGTTAAAATTACATGTTCAAGATGGAGGGCATAAGAGTCTCTATTTCTGACGAAATTCGAAAAATGTGTTGGAGGGATATATAGATGAATATGCATGGTTTTATTTTGTAAAAAAATAAAAAAATGTGGAAAATGGGGGTGGGGGCAGCCAACATGGCTGCCCCAAGGGGGCAATCCCATTTTCCCTATATATATGGTTTAATGGGGGCTTCCCTTGCCTCATTTTCAGCTTATTTTTTTTATTTTTTTGAAAAATATCGCTACATATATTCATCTATATATCCCTCCTATATGTCATTCGAATTTCGACAGAAATAGGGACTCTCATGCCCTCAATCTAGAATAGGTCAATTACAACAATCTTTAGACCGTCAAAATTACTTGTTCTAGATGGAGGGCATATGAGTTTTTGTTCTAAAGAAATTTGAATGGCATATAGGAGGGATAAATAGATGAATATACATTGTGATATTTTTCAAAAAAAATAAAAAAATACCGAAAAATGGAGTGACAACCTCATTTTTCCATATACGTGCAATATTTAAACAAAATACTCTGTCAAATAACAATAGTTTAATCAGTGTTTTAATTTTATTTAATACAAGAACTTGTAGTGGAGTAGATGTTTAGAAGTTTGAGAAATATTACCAAAGTCCATGGATTTAACTCCCACTTATGTCATTTTTACCCCACGAACTCTAGAATCTTTGTAAATTGCCTTCTCAACCTTGGAAACATCTTTATTATTCTCTCTACCCCGTAAACTTACCCCGTCTTACCCCATGAACCTTCCGTCTGTGCGTCGTGTTCTTCGTTACCTAACCAGAGTCATGTGTCTCATCCTAGTAGGATCGTATCACCATAAGTGTGCCATGTGTCATGGCGGTAGATTTAGGTGGGAATGCACTGATATAGAGACATTTGATGCTAAGCCATCGACCTCTCCCCTTCCTCTTCGAAGCCATCAACCTCTCCCCTTCCTCTTCGAAGCCATCACCCTCTTCATCTCTGCTCCAACATTCTTTCCTACAACAACCATCCTACGAAGCTGTTAGAATAAATAGTTTATTCTCTCTTTTTAGCACAACATCGGTTGCACTTGTATCCCCCTCTCATCTATTATATATAAATAAAGGCCAAGGGTCTACATCCCAAGGCACTCACTTTGGTTTCTCTCTCTGAAATCAACTTCGTATTAGAGCAAGAATCCCACCTCATCTCATCTCTCTCTCTCTCTCGTTCCACTTTAAAAAAATTCACAGGTAGGCAGGGCCAAAAATCCCAGCCTAGGTTTCCTTGCTGCCATTGGGAAGGGCCCCTTCCCCAACAGGCCTCCCGCTTGTGGTGGTTGGGCCACCACCTTCAGCACGGTCTCCCTCGACCCTCGCTTCGGTGGGAACCCTCCGAGGAAGATTCCGGCCACCTCCAGCCTTCGTTTGACTTGCACGTGGTGTCGCTAGCTTCGTGGGAGACTCTTATACACGTCGGTAACCTTCTTTCACGCATCAGACGAAGTTAGTTTTTTGGTGATTCTCATATCAGGGTTTTTCCGGTGTCTCTGATTTTTGCGCATGATGGATGATATGAAGTGATTTTGTCTCCTCCTAATTTTGTGTCTTGAAGTTTGGTGTGTCTAGAAAAATGGCTAGTGATCAAACCAAGGTAAACTCAGATAGGGATCCAATAGAGGTAACTAAATTGCCCTCGTTTGGTTCGATCCCCAAGTTGGATGAATCCAACTATGAGATGTGGTCACGTATGTTTCTAATGATTGTCAGTGGCTATGACAAGGATCACATCCTTCTAGAACCGGAACCTCAAGCCAAAATCGGTAAATATGCAAACTGGAAAAGGGACAACAAGATGGTTTGCTCGCGGTTGTTGGTTAATGTTCCTCCACATATTGTCAATGAGATTGTGTACAATGAAACTGCCCATGCCACATGGAAGTCTCTTAAGGAGACTTATAGCCATGAGAAGAACTCAAGTGCTCTGTTTGGTACTTATTATAATATGGTTACCATGAGACAAGATGGGAAATCTCTGACTGAATATTTCTCGAGATTGAAAACTGTATTTGAAAAATATAATGCTTGTATGACATGTTGCGTTTGTCCAACGACAATGGAAGAAAGAAATGCTTGTATGACATGTTGCGTTTGTCCAACGACAATGGAAGAAAGAAAGAGAATGGCTGCAATGATATTTCTGGCAGGCTTGGATCCCTCGTTTGTTCTTGCAAGGGATCAGATGATTACTGCATCGACTCTTCCGACGTTAGAGGAAGCCTATGCCAAGCTCTGTCGTCCTATTACTCCGTTTGGCTCAGCAGGTGGTACTACACAGGAACACACATATGCCCTGGTGTCTCAGGATCATGGGTATCGTGGTCATGGAGGCTATGCAGCGCGAGGTCATAGACGCAACATGAGTGACAGAGGCAGAGGAAGAGGCATGACTCAGTGCAGCTACTGTGGCCGAATGGGTAATCCTGAGTCTGATTGTTGCGCTAAACATGGATGTCCTACGATGGCAAAGACAACATTACCTGATGAAGAAACAGTTACTGTCAGCAGAGAGGAGTATGTTGATCTTGTGCAGAGGGTGAACGCCATGCCAGGGACAACGACCACTTCTTCTGACACTAGTGCTACCACCTTCTATGTAAGTAATCCTTTGTGTATGAGTTCACCAGTTTGTAAATAAATTGGCTTGTAGATTCAGGCGCATCGAAACGTATCTGTGGTCGCAAGGAATGGTTCCATGCTCTATCTCTAGAGCATCTCCGAATAATAGAAGGAGAGTACACATTGCAGATGGTCATTTTTCTACTGCCCAAGGAAAAGGATTGCTCTTACTTCCAACATTATGCTTCATGATGTTTTGCATGTCCCAGAAGTCCCCCTAAGTCTTTTATCTATTAGTCAACTATGCAAGGATCTGAACTGTAGAGCCATTTTTGACGTGACGTCCTTTGTCTTTCAGGATGTTCTAACTGGGAGGTCAATTGGTGATGGCCGTGAAGAATGAGGGGTGTATCATTTCGTGCAGCATCCAGGTGTTTCTCATGTTGATTTTTCCTCCTCCACCTCTCTTGTTGTCTGGCATCGTCGTATGGGTCATCCATCTTTTCCACGTTTGCAGCGTCTTCTTCCACATTTGTCCTCCAATACTTATGCTCATTGTGAGGCTTGACAACTTGGGAAGCACCACAGAAGTAGTTATCCTGTGTCCACTACCGTGCAGTCTACTAGTTTGTTTGAGTTAGTCCATGTTGATGTTTGGGGACCTAGCCGAAACCCTGACAGGTATGGGAGTCGTTATTATATGATTATTGTTGACGATTATTCTAGTGTTTCTTGGATTTTTCTTATGCAGACAAAATATGAAGTCTATGATATTGTGGTCAATTTCTTTAATGAAGTAAAAACTCAGTTTGATACCATCATAAAAGTTTTTCAGTCTGATAATTCACGTGAGTTTCTTTCTCTAAGTATGCAAACTTTTCTAAAGTCAAGAGGAACTATTCACCAAACTACCTATCCTTATACCTCTCAGCAGAAGGGTGTTGCTGAACGTAAACATCGTCATATCCTTGATATTGCTCATACTATTCTTGTTGGTTATAACTTGTCTACTCTATGTTGGGGAGATGCAATTCTTACTGCTACTCATTTGATAAACATGATGCCGTTGTCTGTTGTTAACGAACAAATTCCCATTAAGATTCTCTTTCCGGGGAAACTTATTTTTCCACTTCCTCCCAGAATCTTTGGTTGTGTTACCTTTGTTCATCTTCTGAGGTCGGGGAGGGACAAATTACTTCCACGCGTAGTCAAATGTGTCTTCTTGGGTTATGCCAAGAATCAAAAGGGGTACCAATGCTATGATCCCATTTCTCATAGACACTATGTTAATGCTGATATTACCTTCTTTGAGTCCATTCCATATTTCTCCACCTATGGATGACATGTGTCTGCACCTTTGGGAAGTAATGAACATGCCAGTATCCCCTTACCCATGCCTAGAGAGTCTCAATCCACAGACTTGAGTCCGTCTACACCTCCTCCTTTTGAGCCATCGCCATCTCCTGATCAGGTACCAACTCCTATTTACAGGAATAATTCAGATGATTACAATGTTACCAGTGATAATGTTGCAGAGATTGAGCAGGTTGCTGATGAGACGGTTGGTCTCGATCTTCCTATTGCATGGCGAAAAGGGAAGTGTACGCATGCCAAGTACCTGTTTCTGTTGTAGTGTCTTATGATGGATTTGGCCGCTCTTATATGTCATTCATACAATCCTTATCAACTGTGCAGTTTCCAATCAGTCATGTTGATGCCATGAAGGATCCAAACTGGCAGCATGCTATGGAAGAGGAAATGTCCACTCCTGTGTCTAGAGGAACATGGGAACTTGTTGATCTACCCGCAACTCATTGACCAGTTGGAGCTCGTTGGGTTTTTATATTGAAGCACAATGCTGATAGTACAATAGCTCGATATAAGGCTCAGTTGGTAGTCAAAGGGTTCACGCAAACTTATGGAGTGGATTTCTTCGATACCTTCTTCCCTGTTGCTCGCATGTCTATAGTTTGGATTCTATTGTCAATTGCAGTACACAAAGAGTGGCCATTATATCAGCTGATGTGAAGAATGCTTTTCTTTATGGGGATCTAAATGAAACTGCGTATATGGAGCAACCTCCTGGTTTCTTTGCTCAGGGGGAGTGTTAGAAGGTCTACTTACTTAAGAAAGAGATCTATGGGTTGAAGCAAAGTCCTAGAGCATGGTTCCATAAATTATCTCAAGTCCTTGAGCAGATGGGATTCTCCAGATCCACCTTAGATCATTCCTTATTTGTAAGGAAGTCAGGTACGAACATAGTTTCTATGTTAGTATATGTAGATGATATTGACCTGACAGAGAATGATGATACAGGCATCATCGAAGTTAAAAATATGCTAGCAGATAAATTTGTTATGAAAGATCTAGGAATGTTGAGATATTTTCTAGGGATAGAATTTGCTAGGAGCAGAAGGGACTTGTCATGTCCCAAAGAAAATATGCACTTGATATACTGCATGAAACATGGATGCTTGAATGCAAACCATCAAACATCCCCATGGATCCAAAAGGGCACCTATATGAAGAAGGGCAAACTATTGATGTCACACGATACATGAGGTTGATTGGTAAGTTGTTGCACTTGACAATCACATGTCCTGATATCTTATTTGCAGTTGGGAAATTAAATCAGTTCATGGATAATCCAACTCAACCCCATGTAGACGCAACCATGATGAACTACGGTACATCAAATCATCTCCAAGAAAAGGAATTATGTATTCCAAGTAGTTGGATCTTCACCTGGTTGCTTATTCTGATGTAGATTATGCTAGTTGCTTAATGGACAAAAAAGTCCACTATAGTTTCTGCACTTATTTGGGGGCAGTCTCATTACATGGAGAAGCAAAAAGCAAAATGTTGTGTCTCACTCTAGTGCAGAGAGTGAATATAGAGCAATGACACATGCTGCAGCTGATTTGGTATGGATCAAATAAGTCTTAAATGATCTCGGTGTTCCATTGACAGGCAGAATGGAGTTGAGATGTGATAACCGAGAAACCATGCATATTGTGAATAATCCCATGTTTCACAAAAGAATGAAGCATGTCGAAGTGGATTGCCATTTTACCAGATATTTGATTCAGAAGGACTTACTGTTTACAACTATTGTTTCTTCAGAAGATCAAACTGCAGATATCTTCACAAAGACTCTTGTCCGAGCACAATTTGAACAATGTTGCAACAAGCTAAGCATGAGCAACATCCATGCTCCAACTTGAGGGGGGAGTGTTAGAATAAATTGTTTATTCTCTCTTTTTAGCACCACATCGATTGCACTTGTATTCCCCCTCTCACCTATTATATATACATAGATGCCAAGGGTCCACATTCCAAGGCACTCACTCCGATCTCTCTCTCTGAAATCAACTAAAGCCATCGCGTTACTTTTCCACTCCATTGTGCTCATCGACCCTGCTCTATGAAACCCTACTACCTTGGCTGATTCGGAATCAGATGAATTTAGGGACCATGAGTGAAATGAGTTAGGATTTCTAACACTTGGGTTATTTGTTCTTGGTTTCTAACATGCATGTGTTGACGATGGGTTGGTTCGGTGGTCATGAAGGGATCCCAACCGTGTGTGTCAAGCATGGAGGTGACTTCAAATGGACGCATTATTAATAGCAATTCATCCGCTTTTATTCTTTCATTTTGTCTTTAAATCTCTAGCAAAACACAGGTAAATATCAACAACTCGTACAAATTAGCATTCATAATTCATCTATAATTAGTTTGTAATTATTGTACAAATACATGTATTTAGATTCAAAATAAATGACTAAATAAAAGAAAAATAAATAAATATCAAAGATATTGAATGACCATAAATCTTGAGATCGAGTTGATATCGACTAAGTCGTCCGGGAATAAAGTAGGTAGAGATAAGGGTCAGATACAATATATAAAACCTAATTCCATACACTGCAAATAGTCATTTTTACCATATTTTATTCTTTACACACTCTGAATAATAAAATATTCAACATGAAACTTTTACATAAAAATATATAGAAAATTATAAAATAATTATAAGAAAAATTTACAATGCAACTGGGACACATAGATGGAAAAAGCCACAAATCGAACTTCACATATTAATATATTCTCCATAAAAAACTCATAATTCACCAAACTCACCTCTATTGTATTTAAAATCAGAGTAAATTACATAAAAGTCCCTGAACTATACACCCAATTTCAATGTGATACCCGAACTTCCAAAAGTAACAATGTGATCCCTAATCTCTTTATTTGGTAACAATAAAGTACCTGAATAACGGAAAAAACTAACCATCGTTAAATTAATAAATTGAATGACGGAAATACTCTCATTTTCGTCCCGTCCCTTCAGAAGTGACCCGTCTTCCCTTCGAATGCTCCATCACTCACCTCGATTGTGATCCCATTACCATCCACCTCATCCAACCTCTCTATCGCCTCCTCCTCGAGCTCAGTCATGTACTCGTCCAACCAATCGAGAGAGATCATCGCCTTTTACACCGATATGAGCGCCTGCGGGAAGTTCCTCAATGGCTCCTGTAGTATCTTGAAGAAGGACATGGCTGTGAACACTGTCCCTGCATCGAGCGACATGCAGAGGAGGATACAAGTGCCGAACATGAGCGCGAAAACGAGCATTGGCGTGCTCCACAACATGATCACATTGCTGGAGATGGAGTAGAAGAACTTGCTGAGCCAAGTGAACTCCCCATCCCAGAACTTCTGGATCCTCCGGCTAAACTTCATGTAATTCAACTTCTCGTTCATGGCCTTCATCTGCTTGTCATGCGTCATCACTTGGAACTGATACCAGTTGTTCCTATGCGCTCCCATCACGACGAATAAGAGCACCAGCACGATCACGATGGTGGACATACTCATCGCGATGCTGAGGTAGTTGTAGAGGAGGGAGAGGGCAGCGCCATCCTGAAGCGGCATCAACCATATGTATTGCACCTGGAACATCATGTCAGAGAGCTGTTGGGCATAGACAACCATGTAGTTCACGATATGCCCAAGGTCGTGGGACCGCCGTGACAAGCACGAGAGTCGTAAGCCCTTGCAGTAGAGCGTGGTGATCAGCGTAGATCAGATCACCATGTCGAGCTTCTACGATTGGAAGCTGTACTGGTACAAGCACATCACCTCGACGATTTGGCAGCAAGGAGTACAACACAAAGGTAGTAGCCCTCATAGATGGAGATGCACTTGTCGGAGGTGTAGTCGACCAAGCGGTTGATGAGCATGGGGTTGACATACATCACGCACAACTGAAGCACGATGAGGGAGGCTGTGAATGCGAGGTTTGGCCAGAAGTACCATAAGAACACCATGCGCATCAGGTGGTGATTGCCGCGCAGCACGACCCTTGGCCAAGTGGACCGGAACAACTCGTGCATAGACTCGCACGATGCTTGGGTACCAGCGACGGGACGTCGTCGAGTTTTAGTGGCACCTTGTATCCCTTGATGAGCAACCGGTTCATCCACATCCATGTCGCCCGTGAGAGGACCGAGGCGGAAATGTGGGTATTTCCATCCTCCACTTTATTAATTTAATGGTGGTTAGCCTTTTCCGTTAGCAATGTACCTTATTGTTACCAAATCAAGAGATTAAGTACCACATTATTACTTTTGGAAGTTCTGGCATCACATTGAAATTGGGTGTATAGTTCAGGTACTTTTGTTTAATTTACTATTAGAATTAAATTATCTATCTAATGAAGGTGATTTCATTAAATATGGAGCCAAGATACAAAAGCTAGCTTTTATGGGGTCCATTGTACTCTATATATGTATATTTTATTCATATATTTTATTCTTTACAGTTTTACTCTTCTTATATTTTAAATTATTTTAAATATTATATAAAATATATTAAAAATATATTTAAAATAAAACATTAAAATACATTAAAATAACTAATACCCTAAATATACATGTATACTATACCTATATGTACATGCATACAATTATTTATGTATGTAAATAAAATGAAAACAAAAAAATATATAAATATATATTCAATTACATTGAAAATATATAAAATATTTACATATGATAATAAAACATAAAAATTCAAAATAAAATAAAATACATAAACTATAGATAAATATACATATGAATACATGTGTAAATATTAACATCCTACAAACAAGGTTGTAGAAATGAATAAAAATACCCATAAAATAGTTTTAAAAAAGAAACATTTTTCATACGTTGAATATTATTTAGTAATAACATCTACTATTTTTTATTCAATTAATGCAAAATTTCATTCAATTTTTATCCTGACTTGGTCTACGTAGGCCAATCCGGACTGAAATAAAGTTGACCCCTTGGTCAACTGTCCTTGCCTCTACTCTGACCGTGTCAAACCACGTAGAATACCTTTTTCCTCCATTTTCTACGCCATCTCCATGCCTCTTCAGCTCTCGAGCCCTTCACCATTTCTCTTCCCCATGTATCCCTCCATCTCGCCATGATTGTAGAATCCACCAACTCCCTCTCTTCACACGCAATCTCCCTCACATGTGACCAATGACGGAGAGAGGGGGGGGGGCTTGGCCTACTTTGTTCTCGACCAAAATCCGTATATATGTTTAATATATAATATTATATATAATCTAAATACATTATATAATAACTAAAATTTACATGTTATGTATAATAACCCCCCATATCTCACCAAAAAATCAATATATAGGGAATAAAGGGGCTGCCCCCACCCCATTTTTCCATAATTTTTTTATTTTTTTGAAAAATATCACCATGTAAATCCATCTATATCTCTCTCTAACATGTCATTCAAATTTCATCAGACATAGATACTCCTTTACCCTCCATGTAGAACATGTAATTTTAACGGTCATTGTTGTAATCGACCTGTTCTAGATGGATGGCATAGGAGTCTCTGTTTCTGACGAAATTCGAATGACATGTTAGAGGGATATATAAATGAATATACATGGTGATTTTTTAAAAAAATAAACAAACTCGGAAAATGGGCTGGGGCAGCCCCATTGGACCCATATATAAAATCTAATTATAACTATTAACAATACATGATGTGCATAACCATATACTGATACATCTGTATATGTCCATCATCATGTACTTTTGTAAACCATCACAGATATGTATTTTTTAATTATGATATATTATATAGATAATGATTTTTCTTTTTATTTTCTTTGCATATATGGATATGGATTTGGATACCGCTTTCATTTTTTAGGATCGTAAAACATATATGGTTACATAATTTTCTATTGTATACATATATGGATACATATACCTATTTGTATCTGCATGTTTGCAACCCTATTTGTATATGCGTCCATTTTAAAATAAATATGCAGATAAACGTACACATGTCAAAATATATATAACAAATATGATAAAGGATTGGTATCTATATCTATATTTGTTTACATACATGTAATTAAAAAGGAATTTTATAGTGTCACTTATTTGAAAATATTAAATCTAGTGGTATTACTTAATATCATATTAATAAATGTATATTTCAGTGATATGAAGAGTTTTGTAGGGATCTTTTTATCAATACGATGTTTATAGAGATTATTCATGTCCAATTATAAGTTTATATAGATACTTTTATAAAAATCTATTCCCAATATTAGTTTCGATCAATTACAAAATTATTGAAAACTCACCTTATAGATTGAATTCGTTTCCAAGAATCCAACTTTATAGATTTAAACTTCCATTAATGTTCTATATATCATCCAAATTTCACTCAAATCTGATGTCATTTCTTATTTTATCTTAATGGTTAAAAGTCCAATCAATATTTAAGAAATTTAAGTATCGTTTAAAAGAAAAACAAACTTTTAGCCATTGATATAAAATAGCAAATGATCTTGTATTTGAGCAAAATTTGAAGGATATGTATAACATTATTTGAAGATTCTATCTATAAGATTGGATTCTAAGAAACAAAATTGAACAACAAATAATTACAACACCTTTTTGTAACTCACGTTACGTCAGAGGAACCACTCCCTAAATATTAACAACTAAAATTATAAGATAAATTAGATAAATAATATCTAAATAATTTAGCCCCCCTAAGATAAATTTTCTGGCTTCATCCCTGCATGTGATCCCCTCACCTGTGTACATAACCACCTCCTCTGCCATTTTTTATCATTTAAACGATCTTCATTCACTCGTAACCTCTTAGGATCACACCCTGAGTTGCTCCCTTATGATAGGAGGTGAGCCTCAACGATCTGAGGCAAGGAGAAGGGAGGCGGAGGCGATTCAACTCATCGTCGGAGCTCCTCCGTGCGGTTCATGCTCCCAGCCATATAAAGTTAGGTGAGGCTCTATCCTTATGTCATTTCGATTCATTTTCATTCAGTAGCATAGATTTAACCTTAGTTTCGTCTAGTTTCATTGTAATTATCAACAAACCCTAAAAAATCCAAGTACACAAGAGCACTAGGCTCTGACCTCTGTCCTATAGGATTTGACCCACATTTTGACTCTCAAACAATCCCCTCTCAATCCTCTTCACGTTCTCCATCCTCCATACCATTTATCACCCTTGATTCTACAACAATCAAGGATTATCAGTGTCACGACCCTGATTCCCGGGCTGTCGGATCCTCCCATATCCGGATCTGGTTACTCAGCAATAATTCATTCAGCAATCACAACTAACGTTCAGAAACAGACTGCAAATAAAAATACTCAGAAGGAAGTATTTCAACACTTTGCCATTCACAAAATAAAGTTCAGATGATACACTGTCCCACTATAACCATTTACATGTACATCAGCTTGAAAGGAAAATACACAAAAGATTACTAACCACCTTACAAAGTAAAGCTACTGTGGCTGGCTGGATGTCTACTAAGGTCGTTGCGATGGCTCACCGATACCTGTTGGGTTTTCCATAAATCATAGGATAAAAATTAGCGAATGCTAAGTAAATTCCTTCTCATTAATTTAAGTCATTCCTTTCTATTCCACATCAGGGATTATTCCAGGGGAACCCCGCCATTCTTGGATTCCAAAGCTGTGGACCCTTCGGGATTGGAGATTGCGTTGATCTTGATAAGCTTATGCTGCCGCAAGTCACCTCAACCAATTCTCCAATACTACCCTGACAATTTCCTTTTCTTTTATTAAACATGGTCTCAAACCCTAGGCCTGGAAAATAAAGGAGCACATTGTCCTCGAGGACTCGGTTGCTTAAAACCTCAGGCTAACATTTAATCATATAACCTAGCGGCTTTAAATACATATTATCGTGACCCAGCTGCTATTGAACCACCCGTGCCTCCACATGGCACGACCACATCTTCCGTCGTTCAACCCGAAGATATTGGCTCCCGGTACCACGCGTTGCAAAACATTCATTTTGTGTGCACTTATCATAACAGGGCAACCGTGTACCACCTAGGTAGGGAAACGCCAATACGGGTTCCTTCCGACAAACCTACAGGTTGCATGCCTGACTTGTAGTTCTACTCCCAGTCATCCTTAACGTGACACACGATCCTTTTCAGGATCTAACTCAAACCACATCAATTCCCATGATGTAATTCTTTCGTTAAGTCTTCGATTTGCATAATCAACAACACTTAGTATATACTCACATATATATTATTCATAACCATATATATACTCGTATTTATGCCTATTTTAACTCCCAAACCCTAACTTTCAGAGCCAACGCATCAATTTGATGCGCAAACCATATTTTACTGGGAATTACAAGCAATTCTTTAGGCTTTTTCAAAAATAGCCAAAATTAGGGTTCTTCATAGCAAAGAACACAAAATCAAGAATTTCAATAATTTCGTATGAAAACTTAACACCAAAAGGAAGGATTTCGTTACCTAATTGAGCTCTCTCTCGTGTATGTGAGGTTTATCATGTTTCGTTTTTAGAAAGGCTATTTTAAGGCTCTTGAAAAGATCGAATTTCATTTTCGTATCAAAATGCTAAGAACATGTCAAGAACGCGAAGAACGAACAAAGAACGCGAAGAACGCGAAGAACACGAAGAACGTCAAGAAAATATTTTCTCTTAAAATTTCGGCAGAGTTTCTCCTTATATCGGAACATATTTCTCGAAAAATTTTGGCAGAGTTTCCCTTATATCGGGACATATTTCTCGGAAAATTTCGGCAGAGTTTCCCCTTATATCGGGACATATTTCTCGGAAAATTTGGGCAGAGTTTCTCCTTATATCGGGACATATTTCAAAATAAAAATGAAAAGAGTTTCCTCTATAAAATCAATCGTGAGGAAAATAACAACGAAACTGAAAGAATATACTCAAACAACAAGAGATGAAGAATCGGTAGACACCACGCATCTTAGGTGAGTGAACGTGTGACGAATCACATGGTCACTAACGTGCATAGCCGCCTGCACCTAAGTAGGGTATTACACATATTTCTCCATCAAAATAATTATAAAAGCATAATAGAAAGAATTGAAACATAAACGATGGAGAATCGGTAGACACCACGCATCTTAGATGAGTGAACGTGTGACGAATCACAGGGTCACGGACGTGCATAGTCGCCCGCACCTAAGTAGGGTGTTACACAGATTTCTCCTCAAACCACAACAGGAAAACGACTCGGAAAGAAAGATGAATTAAGAGCGAAACTTGGAAGAACAAGAGAATGAATTGAAAACCTAGCTTACGAAGCAAACTAAGAGAGTATCGTACCTTTCTCCTCCTCGTTCTCGCGGCAGTGCTTCGCTAGTGCTCCTTCCTCGCCTCCCACTCCTCCTCTCGACCTCTCGACCCTAATCCTTGGGGTGGTGGTGGTAGTGGAAGTCGTAGAGAATGAATGGGTAGGGGGTCTATTTATAGGCCCCGGAAAACCACTAACCATGGTTAGAAAACCATGGTTTAGACCTTAACCATGGTTTAGTGGCCCATGGTTTTAGCCAAAACTTATCCCAAACTTGGGGCTTAAGTTAGAACATTCTAGAGGATTCTAGATTCGCTAATGATGCTTAATTAACACTAATCGTGATTAACTTTCACTAATCGCGATTTAACTTTTGCGGTTCACGCTTATCTTTTGCTAACTATTGATTAGTGTTTGTGAATGATCATTAGCGGTTTTCAATCCATCATTAGTTTATTTAATCATGTTTAATTAGTCTTAATGACATTCATTATGGGTCCTACATAAGCTCCAAACTTTGATTTTGTGAATACAAATTTGATAATCAAACGTAATCCATCTTCTTCTTTTTCTTTTCTTTCTGCACTTATTGCATAAGTGTTTGCTAGGGACTAGCAAAGGTAAAGTATAGGGGGATGATGAAGCCACATTTCATCATCTTTATTCTATCATTTTGGCATCAAAAATCCTAGCAAATGCGTGTAAATACCCTTAATTTTCATATCTTAGCATTCATGCATGTGCATGTAATTAGTGTACAAAACACTGTAATTAAAGCCAAAATTATAGAATAAATAAAAGAAAAGAAAAAGAATAAAATATTGTAAATATTTTATCACCCAAAACCTCGAGACCTAGGCATCTCGATGGCTAAGTCGAGAAGGAATAAAGTAGGGGGAGATAAGGGCCAAAATACAATAAAAATTCCTTTTGTTTAATTCATTCTTTAATTATTTTGGGACCTATTTTTAGTCCCACCTTTTATACTTCAAATAAAGAAACTTTGTACATAAAAGTTGTATATAATTAAATAAAGAAAAATACAAAATTAATTTCACTCAAAAATAATGCACAGATAAAAAGTTATGATCTGAATAAGATTCCGGAATCCCAACTTCCCAGACCCGTATCTCTCAAATAAAAATTCAAAATTTATCAAACTCACCTTTAATTGTATATAATGTTCAATAATCTATTTAATGAAGGTGGTTTCGTATTTTTCGAAGTTACGGTTTCAAAGTTGAGTTTTGGACCCTTATTGTATACTTGTATCGATTAAAATATTCGTTATTTTTTTTATTATTTGTTATTTTTTTATTATTTCATATTTTTATTATTTTGTAAATATTATATATGTACATATTAAGAATGGAATAAAATGAAAAATTAAACATTAAAAATAAAATTTATGAATAAAATACATAGATAAATTACCAATGTATTGTGTTAGAACCACGTTTTTAGCCATTTTCGCCGATTGTTGGAGGACGTATCGTGCATCTTTTCATGATGAAGTCTTCTTGACATTTTCTCCTCTTATATACGTTATACACGTCCAGTATATAGTTTTAGCATTGGATCATGTATTAGCCCTATTTTCTTCGATCTTTAGAGCATGCTCATAATGTTGTATGACCCCCTCTGCTCTGCGTCAGAACATTATTTTTTGCCTATATTCTCGAATTTTTATAGGCCGATTCTTTCATCAAATCGCTAGGGTTCCTTCTTCACTTTTGCTCCCCATACAACCAACATACACGCCCAAGTATAATATCGATGGTTGAGTTGTCGATTCACTAGATACATACTGATCTTCTAGCCATCTCATCAACTTTCTAACCAGCCACTGCCACTCCTGTCAGAGCCTCGTTTCTGTCCGTTTTCGCAGATTTTTCAAGGCCGACCCTTTCACCCAATGGCTAAGCTTCTTCATGACTTTTTATCCTTGATGTAGCCTCATACACGCACGGAGGTTGCTTCAAGGATTGGATCAACGATTGGCTAGATATCTATCGTTCTTTGGAGCTGCCCACCTAAAATGTACAAAACCACCTCCATTCTTCCCTCTCGTCTTTGAACCACTTTTAGCCTAAGTTTAGACATCCAAGTTGCAGCCATGGCTCTCCTGTGACAGAGGATAGATCCCAGCTCCTTGTTGAGGTACGACGGTGGCTTGAGGCGCGTTCCACCATCATCTCCGGCCACCATGGCCGTGAGGTCCATCTCGCCATTCTTGGCTTGAGGTTTCGTATTTTCTTTCATTTTTTGCTTGTCTTCTTGTTCTTTATTCACTTGTAGATCATAGAGTTATTCTAGCATTTTGTTTATTTGCTTTTTAGTCACCTAATCACCCATTTCACCCCTCGTCGGAGCAAGCTCCGGCGAGCTTCCATTCCACTTATCCTCACGGTACACCCCGCTTCATCCTCCTCGACGCGGCTCACATCTCACTGCCGCCATCCTCCACTATTCTACGTATCCTCGTACACAACCCCCGTCATCTTCGACCACATACGGTGGTCAGAGCACATCCTTCTTCCCTCACCAAATCGAAGGAAAACCCATTCATATCCCATTTTTTGTGTACCTAACATCTTGGCCGAGTTTTGTAGTCGAGTCCTTCTTCTAATTGCAGGTACATCGGAGCACCTTCACGCACATCCCCTTATTGTCCAAGAGCAGCTTGACACCACCTGGATTAATGGGACATTTTGCAATCACATCCTCACGTCTTTGGCATATTTCGGAAAGTTTTTGAGTACATTTTTGAACTGCAGTTTCGTATTTACTTTTTCATCTGTACCCCTGCACTCAAATGCTCATAACTCGTTCATATGAACTCCTTTCATGTGAAATTTTTTTGTTAGAAAGCTGCTTTAAGGTTCTACATTATATCCAAATTTCAGAATTTCCTTATATACGAAGTATTTATGGCGAATTTATGAAGTCAGAGTACTGATTGGGCTTGTTTTGTTGATAACGCTTGAAATACTCAATATCACTAGCTCATTTTTGGATATGTTATAGTAATTAGCCGGGCCGAATTTGGGCTCAAATTTCAATAAAAAATATTGCGACTTGTGTCCTGTAGAATTTCTACAATATTTTCAGTGATTGATTTATTTCTGGAGCATCTTTCATTTATTTGAAAATCTAAGAATATGTCCATGTGCCTCTGACTTTGTTCTATAATCAGAGATTTTTGTCGTATTTTTATCTTTTTGTTTGAGTAGTCAAAAAAAAATAAAAAACATCATTTCTACCTTCCCGCAGTCTTTTATTTTTAATATATTCATTACCTTTTAAAAAATTGCAAAAAAATTATATTTTGTTTGTTTCTGTATGTTTTAACTTCAGACCAAAAATCATTAAAAATTTCAAAAGAAAAATCCTAAAAATTAGAAAACACCTAAAAACTTCATAAAAATCTAAAAAATCAAAGACATTGATCAAATGACGCCTTCTGATTGCAAAATTGTTGATTAAATCCGGATTTTGAGTGGTCAACACTTCGACTGTGTTCCCGCCTTGTGTGGAATACAAGACCGCTTAATTTTTGGGTTTATCAAATGACGCCGTTGCCGGGGAGAAACAACGTATAGAGCATTCTTTTGTGATTAATTGTGGATATTTGCCTATCTTTTTATACATTCATTGAACTCTATTGTTGATTGGTCTAATCACCCTTTTTGTTGAATTTTGTGCGAGGTACCGCCGAGCGAGGGGCACCCACGTGAAGGCTTGCTTAGCATCAAAGAGACTTGGAGGCTTGAGAAGATCATAATCTTTGTAGAATTTTTGTAGTTTAAAAATTTTGTAATTCAAAGTGAGAGAGAGACTTCATTTGTAATAACTTGGGCTCTCCAGGACACTCGGGCCTAATTTACTAGTGTTTGCTCACTTGGGAGCTCACCGCGGTTTTGTGTTTTTCGCGGCTTTATCGCTTTTATTCCTATTTGTTTCACGAGGATTTAGCCCCTAGACATAGGAATTTTTGTTGACTGTGATGAAATAAGAAGCTAAGGCCCAATCCCTAATATCTTGCCTGTACCTATAGAACGTAATTGGACTTGGCTAAAAATCCATTGAAAAAGCTATTTGACTTGGACTAGAGACCATGTGCCACGAACCCACCCTGTCAAGTGCTACTCCTGAACTCGATGTGTCGAGAAGAGGAGGGGTGATCCTAGACCGGACTCCAGACTCTCTTCTTTGTCATAGCTACTTGTTCTTCACGTTAATAGAAGATACTCATCTTAGGACGATTTCCTCGTGCATGCATCTAGGTAGTTTTATTTACTGTCTTTAAATTATGCGCGGATCACTTTGCATGTAGAGTGCTGGCGGAAAGGTACATATTTCTATCCCTGCATGCATCATAGATTTTGACCGCGCACCGGCTTTTCCGATTTCCTCCCCCAGTTTTATTGGACTATAAAAACAAGTAAATTGGAAAATTCGTTAGACGATGATTGCTCAGAAAAATACATAAAAAGTGAAAACAATAAAAATTGGGGCTGCTAATGTAAACTTGACCTTAAAACTCATCCCACCAAAAACTTTGTCTTGGGGAGAGTAACCCCCTCCTTGTTTGATTTATCTATTGCGAGAGAGTGACCCGACACTAGGATAGAGCCACACTCAAAATTTTAGTTGACTACTGTTCGTGGTTAGTCGTTCTCCAGTGAGGATCTCTCCGGTAACCGGTAAAGCGGACCGCGATGTCCTTAGCAGAGTGAATTAGCGGGAACAACCGGGTTACGGTCCGCAATTCATACTGGCTGGGAAAGATCTGACGTGGATTGGGACAGCCAGCTAAGAAAGTAGGGTACCTAACAGCTCACTCTAACGCTCTGATAGATTGACTGATCACCTAATAAAATTTGACAAGATAACAGATCGAACTCTCACAATCATCAGCTCAAGAGTTGTGTAGGTGAATTGGGGGTTTTGATTTATCATCCTGTTTGCATTCCAGATCTCAACCGCCTTTATCTAGATCAAGATGATGGGAAGGATATCCCTTAGGCCACATCTGGTGGCACTGCTATCGAGCACTCCTCCTTTTTCATCTAGGTCAGCTTCGGGGAGTCCAGACCTACTCTCCGAGCCTGAGTTTACATCCACTATGTTCCCCCTCGACCACCCTTCTTCTTCTATCAGTCTAGTGGTGTCACAATTTAGTGCAGAACAGAGTTCAGAACATTTGACGACTCCTGAGATGGATTCCTTTGACTTTGCAGAAAACCAAGATATGTAAGGCAGAGAGGAACACCCAGATGAGCAGAGACCACCTCCATACATGTTTGATCAAGCTGCCATCAACAACTCACTGTTAGCATCGTTGGAAACCATGCAGAGACAGATCCGAGATCAGGGGATGGTCATGGGTGAAATAATGAGAGAGATGCACGAGGGACGAGAAGAAAGAAATGAGGGCGGAGAAATACCAGATGCAGAAGGAGGAGGACCTAATCAGGAACGACCACCACCAGCAACCATGAGGCAGTTGCATAACCCAGCTGCAACACTCACTCACCGATGGATCAGACTCCCTCCCATATATGGAGACTTCGAGCTTCGCCCACATACTATTCAGCTACTGCCGAAGTTCCATGGGCTTGCCACCGAAGAACTGCACCTCCATCTGCAAGAATTCGAGATGATATGCAGTACAATCCATGATAGATTTATGACTGAGGACACTATCAAAATGATTGCCTTCCCGTTCTCCTTGGTTGATAGAGCCGCCTATTGGCTCAAACACTTGGGAAGGTACATCGACACTTGGGAACAGCTCCGGACCGCATACTTAGATAAGTATTACCCACTAGGCCGGACAAATGCAACAAGAGCTATGATCAGCAACTTCACAATGATCCCAAATGAACAATTCCATGAAGCCTGGGATCGCTTTAGAGAGCTCATTAACCGGTGTCCACATCATGACATATCAAAGCCAAACTTGGTTCAGAGTTTCTTTTGTGGGCTGACACCGGAGCAGCAGGGGCTTGTTAATGCCTCTTGTGGAGGATCATACTTTTCAAAGGGTGAAGATGACGTTTGGGCCATTAATGAAGAAATGGCAGAAAACTCTACAGTTATGCCCCAAGCTAGAGTCTACACACAACAGAAACCTCCCCAAGGAGCAGGATCGTACCAGAGGATCACCCGCATCGATGCCGGTCCCCATACTCCTTCAGCAGCTGCTCAAGATGAATCATCATCAGTTGATATGGGCATAATTAGTGAAAAGTTGGACCGCCTTGAGATTTTGGAGTAGAAGCAGGGCCAGGGCATGGCACAAATAGACCAGTTGGCTAAGACCATGAGTGACCTAAAGACTCACATCTTGAGTATTCAGGAGGCACAATCATTTTCACATCAGCCTCCCAGGTCACTGGCTGAGTCCAGAGGTAGCCATTCTACCACACCACCTCCCGCATACCGCCAAGTTCACCATGTTCAGGAGGTGCCGGTACAACAGTTGCCGCATTATTCACAACAGCCACCATCTCAGGACACTCAGATGGTGATCTATCAACCGGATCAACCATTGGCAGCACTACCACCTCCACCCTTCGAGCAAGAGCCGTTGATGGAAGTCAACGGGATATGGTACGACCGGTACCCCCAGCAGCCCGGGATTCGCCGCGATCACTCCGGATTTCGTTGGTCCAACGGAGGTACCTCATCCCAACAGCAGCCTCCGGCTCAGGGCAATCATAGTGGCCAACACCAGCAGCCCCAATACTCCCAACATCAGCAGCAGCAATATCAGCAGAATCCTCGTCACACCTATCAAGGACAGCAATGGAGGCAGCGACAACAGCCTTACCAGCAGCAGTACCCTCCTTTTCACCATCAACCTCAGTTCCAGCAAGGGAACACTACCGGTTCTCCTACAGCCATGGAGAACCCAGCACTTGACGATCTCGCCCGCTTGCTCTCCGAACAACAAGCATCCTTCCGACGAGAAATGGATGAGTTCTGACAGGAAATTAGGGACATCATGAAAGGGAAAGCAGCCATACCTGCACAGAGCGAGCCGAATCCGAACAACTTAAAAAGAAAATCTGAGCAGGTACAGTTTACAGAGGGTACCACTCCTAGTGCTTATTTGAATGACATGCATTCTATGTTTGATACTCACTTCGTGTAACTTAGGAGCGGTAGGGAACCAGCCGGCGATGGCTCATCTGAGGGACAACACCATGGAGATTCGAGAGCCCCAGATGAGGAGAAGAGCGGTGCTGATGCCGCTAGCAACAAGGATGATGACGGTGGTGCTGATGCCACCAAGGATGACCTTCCAGACGACGGTACTGAGGCCGTCGTAGTACCAGATGCATACGGTGGTGCTGAAGCCACCATTTTTGATGATGAACCAGAGTGCAGTGCTGAGGCCGCAAAGAAGAATATTTCGGGTGGTGCTGATACCCTCATTTTGAATCCATCTGTATTCCAACCTTCTGTACTACCATTTGCTGTATCCCTGGACTCCATGAAAAAGAACAAAAAATTGAATAAAGGAAAGGCTTCTCCATTTATTCCTAGCCCATGTGTGATGAATGATGATGATTGCATGGATGCCAGTCCTTCACAGGCCCAGAAGCCCTCTCCTAACCCTCTATCTGAGGAGGGCTCATCTATCCCCTTCCCTTAAGCACTCGGCTTGACTAAGGGGAATAAAAAAGAAAATCCCAAAAAGACCCAGCAGTTAGAGTTCAGCCAACAGATGATGGACAGATTTCAGATCCAGCTGACTCTACAGGAGGCACTTGAGCACATCCCCCTCTTCCAAAAGAATCTGAGAGAGAAGACCACTGTACGCAGGAAGAGGCGGAACAATAGAGGAGAGATCCATGTGCTCACCCGTGCCACCTGTTGTGCCATTCAGAACCAGCTGCCAGCCAAACGCCCAGATGGAGGAGCTCCTTATGTCAGATGCCAGATTAGTGAACAGCAGTTCGACCGTACTCTATTAGACAGCGGCTCTTCTATCAACCTCCTTCCGGCAGCCTTACTTGACCGATTCAAGTTTGGCCCTCTTCTTCGGAGCAGGACAATCCTTCAGTTTGCTGATCGATCGATTAAGAGGCCGAAGGGGTTGTTGAGAGACGTGGTCGTCACCATTCATGGCCTAAAATTCCCCGTGGACTTTGTTGTACTGGACATGGAGATCCCTGAATCAGTGACTGATGCCCCTATCATACTAGGACGCCCATTCTTGGCCACAACCAAGGCAGTATCCAACCATGATAGTGGGAAGGTGTACTTTCGCGTAGAGGGTGAAAGTATACAAATAGAGACGATCGACGAGATCAAAGCGAGAGATTCAGCCTGCTCGGAGCAGAACAATGATGTAGGGTAGATGACAGATGCCCAGTTAGACGTCCACCAGGAGTGTGACTTTGTGATGACTGATGATGAAGCAGTTTGGGAAGATCCAGAAGCACGAACACTCGCCTTGTCTGTAAATTCAGAGTACATACCTTTTGTAGCAGACGAGAGTTCAGAGAGCACACACTTGGCAGAGGACACCATACAGGTTGACAGTTGCGTACTGAGTGGTGACATTGATGTTTGTTCTGATTCAGATCCCTCGGAGGCAGACATTGATTGGAAGGATTTCGATGCGTATTTGCCATGTCTGCTTCCTGATGAGCCGACAGATAGGACGGAGAGCGAGCCAGCACATATGATAGACACACCAGCGGGGTTCCCTTTGTCAGATGATCACGTACAGCGAGAGTTGTCACATGCAGACCTGGTTGCTTTCACGCAGACATATCAGAAGCCATATTTTCCAGCTCCCACCAAGTCAGAACTGAAGTCTTTGCCGCAGTCGCTCAAGTATAGATTCCTTGCGGGTGAACCAGAAATGCACCCAGTCATTATCTCAGGAGATTTGACTGGAGAACAAGAATCTCGACTGATGGAGGTTCTTGAACGAAACCACAAGGCAATAGGATGGAGCGTGGCCGATCTCAAGGGGATAAGTCCGGCCCTGTGCTCCCACCATATATACCTCGAGGAGGACGCTAAGCCTTCACGTGAGTTCCAGCGATGGCTGAACCCGAATCTTCGAGATGTAGTAATGAAGGAGATATCTAAATGGTAGAGCGCCGATTTTATCTACCCCATCTCCGACTCCAAGTGGGTTAGTCCTTTACATGTAGTACCCAAGAATACGGGTATCACTACAGTTGTGAATGAGTGTGGAGAAGAGATCGCCACCCGGGTACCCACTTCTTGGAGGGTCTGTGTGGACTACAGACGATTGAATGAGTCCACCAAGAAGGATCACTTCCCGCTACCATTTATTGATCATATTATCGAGAGGCTAGCTGGGAAGAGTCATTATTGTTTTCTTGACGGGTACTCCGGATACAACCAAGTGGCTATCGCGCCCGAAGACCAGGATAAAACGACGTTCACCTATCCATTTGGGACCTATGCTTTCAGACGGATGCCCTTTGGTCTATGTAACGCCCCTGCGACATTCCAAAGGTGCATGTTGTCCATCTTTTCGGACATGATAGGTGACTGTTTGGAGGTCTTTATGGATGACTTCTCGGTCTATGGCGACGGGTTCGATGCTTGTCTTGACTGCCTAGACCGAGTGTTGCAGCGCTGCATAGAGGTAAACCTTGTACTATCTTGGGAGAAGAGTCACTTTATGGTGACTCAGGGGACGGTTCTTGGTCATATCATCTCCAATAGGGGAATGGAGGTTGATCCGACCAAGGTGGATATCATTAGAAAACTCAATCTACCGTCCAATTTGAGACAGTTGCGGTCTTTTCTGGGGCATGTCTGTTTCTACCGACGGTTCATTCAGGACTTCAGTCGAATTACCCGACCGCTTACAGATTTATTGACTAAAGACACCGAGTTCCTCGTAGATGATAAGTGTCTTAAGTCCTTCGAGACTCTCAAGAATTTAGTTGTCGAGGCTCCTGTCCTTCAGCCACCCGATTGGTCTCTTCCCTTTGAGATCATGACAGATTCTTCAGATTATGCCATTGGGGCTGTGCTTGGACAGAGGAGGGATGGATTACCCTATGCCATACACTATGCTAGTCGGACTTTGGATGCAGCTCAAAGGAATTACACTGTGACTGAGAAAGAGATGCTAGCAGTAGTCTTTGCTTTGGATAAGTACATATCTTACATTCTTGGATCTAGAGTGACAATTTTTACAGACCATACTGCCATTCGGTACTTGATGTCAAAGAAGGATGCCAAAGCCAGATTAACCAGATGGATCCTTCTCCTCCAGGAATTTGATATTGAGATTAAGGATAAACCTGGAGTTAAGAATGTTGTGGCAGATCACCTCTCCCGCCTAGAGAACTTTGAGGAATCTGAGCCCATAACACCTATTACAGAGACTTTTCCAGACGAGGCGATCCTTGCTATCACCTCTCTTCCATGGTATGCCGACATTGTGAATTACCTTGTTGCCAAATCCGTTCCACAAGGTTGGCCCAGACAACGGCTTGAGACCTTCCTTGCGAAGGCCAAGTCGTACCATTGGGAGGACCCCGTCCTTTATCATGAAGGAGGGGACAATATCTGGAGACGGTGCATTCCTCAAGATGAGCAGCATAGCGTCCTCACCTACTGTCACAAGCTTGAGGCAGGAGGACATCATTCTGGGAGACGGACAACACAGAAGGTGCTCCAATCCGACCTTTGGTGGCCTACTCTTTTCAAGGATTCTGATGAGTTCGTGAGAAGGTGTACTGACTGTCAGAAGATGGGTACTTGGGGACAGAGAGACATGATGCCCATGCAACCCATTCACTTCTGTGAGGGTTTTGATGCATGGGGAATTGATTTCATGGGCCCATTTCCTAAAAGTCAGGGGTTCGAGTACATTCTGCTCGCTGTGGATTATGTGAGTCGTTGGGTTGAGGCCATCCCCGCCCGAGCCGCAGATGCTAAAACCGTATGTCGTTTCTTGAGGAAAAACATTATTTCACGGTTCGGGGTGCCTAGAGTCTTGATTTTAGATGGGGGGTCTCACTTTATTAATGACAAGGTTAGGGCCCTTGCAGACGAGTTCAATATTGACCATCGTGTTGCCACACCGTATCACCCTCAGACTAATGGTCTTGCTGAAGTATCGAATAGGGAGATTAAGACAATTTTGCAGAAGGTAGTCCACCCAGACTGAAAGGATTGGTCACAACTTTTGGACTCGGTCTTGTGGGCTTATCGGACATCCTTCAAGACACCACTAGGGACATCTCCCTTTCGTCTCGTCTATGGCAAGCCGTGCCATCTACCAGTGGAGATAAAGCATAAGTCACTTTGGGTAGTTACAGATTTATTATTGGATCCCAAGAGTGTAGGAGAACAACGGAAAGCAGAGTTGGCAGCCCTGGAGGAGTTGAGAGATACAACTTTTTCTAGCAGCCTATAGTACAAGGAAAAAGTGAAGACATGGCACGATTTTCATATCAGCCATAAACAGTTTGAGCCCGATCAGCGCGTATGGTTGTTTGATTCTAGGCTGAAGTTATTTCCAGGGAAGTTACAGAGCAAGTGGAAAGGTCCGTATGTGGTCAGGAAGGTACATGACAATGGTAGCATTGATATATCCGAGCTGTCATCTTCCTCCACCCTCCGTGTTAACGGTCAGCGCCTGAAGTTATATCTAGATCATGACCCGCTGACCGTTGATGTTGCCCCCATCCTTCTGGTATGAGATGTTTCTTTGACTCACACCTTCTGCATCTCATACATGATTATCACTGAGATCCGACATTGTATATATGTTCATCTGTACATCGATCACTCATTCTTTATGGTTCACACTCCATCGTCATCTTATGATTTTGCTATACTTAGGACATACTTTATCCTAAGTATAGGGGGGTGTGCACCCTGAGTTTCTTCTATTCTTTGATCCTCTCCATTGTCTCCTCTTCTTGTCTATACTTAGGGATATCTTACCCTAAGTATAGGGGGAGACAATCTGAGTACGATCTGTTCATTCCCACCCTTGACCCTCCCTGCTTTGGGTGCAGTCTGCTATACTTAGGATTATTTGATCCTAAGTATGGGGGGACAGTCAACTTCTCATTCATTCATCTCTTGTTCATTTATTATTTTTACTTGCCTATACTTAGTACGAGTTATGCCTTCTCTTTTCTCTTCGATCTATGAGGACATAGCTCAAGCTAAGTATAGGAGGTCGTATATACTGTGTATATACTTTAACCATAACTCGTACTTTCGTATTTTTACTATGACTCATTATACTTATTAAATTCATTAAAAACCTTAATAAAAGATGTGATTATTCCTCAAATTCTTTTTGTACATACTGATTAATAAATCAGGTGAAAAACCTTTGCAAAATGTTTGAAAAATAGTTTGAAAACCTTTGTGAAAAATCTTTTGAAAACGATTTGTTACATGTTTTCAACCTTTGTAAAAACATTTTGATTGTAAAAATTATTTTCTTGTGTGAAATAAAATGTTTGAAAAATGATTTGCAAATGTTTTGAAAAATGGTTGCAAAAATATTTTGAAAAATCTATCTATACTGTTTGAAAACTCTTTGCAAAATGATTTTCAAATGGGTGTACATGATTGTAAAATGATTGTAAAAATTATTTTGGAGTATAGTTTTCAAAATTGCTTGAAAAACCTGTGCCAAATAAATTTGAGGAATATATACATCACACCAAAATTCATTTATATATCTATATAAAAAATTGACCACTTACCCTTGTAAATTCTTAAAATCCACTTCTTGTATATATAAGATGCACTCCCGTGTAAATATTTTCACCTAGTTTTCAGCCAAAACCTTTTGTGTTCAAAAATTAAAAAAAAACATTTGCAAAATTAAAATCCAAAAACATTTGAAAAATCATTTTGAAAAATCTAAAAATGCATGTGCATCATCTTTTCAAAAATCCATAAAAAGTTTAAAATCTTTGAGAATTGCATCACAAAAATATTTTCTGCATAGCGTTCGCATGGCATTCGCATTTTTCGGATTGAGTTTGATAGTTAAACAAGTCTAAGTAAAATCCAGAGATTGGAGCTTGATTGGACCTTAAATCTACCTAATTAACAGGAACCTTATAGGAACTGGGATTGAGGTACTTCAGGTCTAGTTGACTTAATTCTTTGAGGATCACGTGACATAGTTCAATGGATTCTTGACTGCCTAAGTAGAGTATTTCGGAGCACACCCACGACTCTTGTTGATAATGACCTAACTTGAACACCTGCACCTTTCACTTGGCTCAACTCAGTTGGAGTGGTGAGGGGATTGGATTTGCCGGTATGAGACGCACACAGGTGGAAACACTTGTCCTCCTCTAGGGAGGGAAGTGCATCCCAACCCGTCCAGTGATGATGAGTTTCAAGGATAGGAGATTGTGGGTTGCAATAAAGATTCAAAAGAGGGATAGTCTACTGGTTCAAGAGGAAAAACTCCCTATGTAAATGCTGCTGTATATAGTATTCAAAAAAAATGCAAAAAGCAAGAACTTCAAAAAAAGTGGACAGGCCTGTACAAAAATAAAAATGCCTGCCGGAGTGTACATATGTTGTATAGTCAAATAAGCATCAAATAAGCAAGCTTGAGCTTCAAAGTCAAATCATGAGAGCCTGCAGCTGGATGACTTGACTATACTGATCTTGCATCCTAGGATAGGTAGCTACACTGGCTACCATCCACTCTTCTCTTCACCCCCTCCTCTTGAGCTGGTTGCCACTTGAACTTAGAAAGGAATACCCTGCTCCTTGAGGAATGAGTTGTTGGATTGGGGAATCATTGGGTTGTCATATTGGAGAAGTCAGTCTCTTTATAATTTCAGTTGGGGAGAGCCACTATCACTTACACTGTACGAGTCAGATTCATAGTCGTAAGGGTTTGCGTATGAGTTGAAATATTTCTGACCTGGCTATTGAGGAGACTTGAGCAGAGTGTTGGGATTCTCAGGGACTGTTGGATTTCAAATCCGGTTCTCATTAAGGTTCCGCCCGCACTAAAATATCAAAGGTCCTACTTAAGCTCCAAACTTTGATTTTGTGAATACAAATTTGATAATCAAACGTAATCCATCTTCTTCTTTTTCTTTTCTTTCTTTTTCTTTCTGCACTTATTGCATAAGTGTTTGCTCGGGACTAGCAAAGGTAAAGTATAGGGGGATGATGAAGCCACATTTCATCATCTTTATTCTATCATTTTGGCATAAAAAATCCTAGCAAATGCGTGTAAATACCCTTAATTTTCATATCTTAGCATTCATGCATGTGCATGTAATTAATGTACAAAACACTGTAATTAAAGCTAAAATTATAGAATAAATAAAAGAAAAGAAAAAGAATAAAATATTGTAAATATTTTATCACCCGAAACTCCGAGACCTAGGCATCTCGATGGCTAAGTCGAGAAGGAATAAAGTAGGGGGAGATAAGGGCCAAAATACAACAAAAATTCCTTTTGTTTAATTCATTCTTTAATTATTTTGGGACCTATTTTTAGTCCCACCTTTTATACTTCAAATAAAGAAACTTTGTACATAAAAGTTGTATATAATTAAATAAAGAAAAATACAAAATTGATTTCACTCAAAAATAATGCACAGAAAAAAAGTTATGATCTGAATAAGATTCCAGAATCCCAACTTCCCAGACCCGTATCTCTCAAATAAAAACTCAAAATTTATCAAACTCACCTTTAATTGTTATAATTTTCAATAATCTATTTAATGAAGGTGGTTTTGTATTATTCGAAGTTACGGTTTCAAAATTGAGTTTTGGACCCTTATTGTATACTTGTACCGATTAAAATATTCGTTATTTTTATTATTATTTGTTATTTTTTTATTATTTCATATTTTTATTATTTTGTAAATATTATATATGTACATATTAAGAATGGAATAAAATGAAAATTAAACATTAAAAATAAAATTTGTGTATAAAATACATAGATAAATTACCAATGTATTGTGTTAGAACCACGTTTTTGGCCATTTTCGCCGATTTTTGGAGGACGCATCGTGCATCTTTTCATGATGAAGTCTTCTTGACATTTTCTCCTCTTATATACGTTATACACGTCCATATATAGTTTTAGCATTGGATCATGTATTAGCCCTATTTTCTTCGATCTTTGTAGCATGCTCATAATGTTGTCTGACCCCCCCTCTGCTGTGCGTCAGAACATTATTTTTTGCCCATATTCTCGAATTTTTATAGGCTGATTCTTTCATCAAATCGCTAGGCTTCCTTCTTCACTTTTGCTCCCCATACAACCAACATACACGCTCAAGTATAATATCGATGGTTGAGTTGTCGATTCACTAGATACATACTGATCTTCTAGCCATCTCATCAACTTTCTAACCAGCCACTGCCACTCCTGTCAGAGCCTAGTTTTTGTCCGTTTTCGCGGATTTTTCAAGGCCGACCCTTTCACACAATGGCTAAGCTTCCTTCATGACTTTTTCTCCTTGATGTAGCCTCATAGACGCCCAGAGGTTGCTTCAAGGATTGGATCAACGATTCGCTAGATATCTGTCGTTCTTTGGAGCCGCCCACCTAAAATGTACAAAACCACCTCCATTCTTCCCTCTCGTCTTTGAACCACTTTTAGCCTAAGTTTAGACATCCAAGTTGCAGCCATGGCTCTCCTGTGACAGAGGATAGATCCCAGCTCCTTGTTGAGGTACGACGGTGGCTTGAGGCGCGTTCCACCATCATCTCCGGCCACCATGGCCGTGAGGTCCATCTCGCCATTCTTGGCTTGAGGTTTCGTATTTTCTTTCATTTTTTGCTTGTCTTCTTGTTCTTTATTCACTTGTAGATCATAGAGTTATTCTAGCATTTTGTTTATTTGCTTTTTAGTCACCTAATCACCCATTTCACCCCTCGTCGGAGCAAGCTCCGGCGAGCTTCCATTCCACTTATCCTCACGGTACACCCCGCTTCATCCTCCTCGACGCGGCTCACATCTCACTGCCGCCATCCTCCACTATTCTACGTATCCTCGTACACAACCCCCGTCATCTTCGACCACATACGGTGGTCAGAGCACATCCTTCTTCCCTCACCAAATCGAAGGAAAACCCATTCATATCCCATTTTTTGTGTACCTAACATCTTGGCCGAGTTTTGTAGTCGAGCCCTTCTTCTAATTGCAGGTAAATCGGAGCACCTTCACACACATCCCCTTATTGTCCAAGAGCAGCTTGACGCCACCTGGATTAATGGGACATTTTGCAATCACGTCCTTACGTCTTTGGCATATTTCGGAAAGTTTTTGAGTACATTTCTGAACTGTAGTTTCGTATTTACTTTTTCATCTGTACCCCTGCACTCAAATGCTCATAACTCGTTCATCTGAACTCCATTTCATGTGAGATTTTTTTGTTAGAAAGCTGCTGTATGGTTCTACATTATATCCAAATTTCAGAATTTTCTGATATACGAAGTAGTTATGGAGAATTTATGAAGTCAGAGTACTGATCGGGCTTGTTTTGTTGATAACGCTTGAAATACTCATTATCACTCGCTTTTGGATATGTTGTAGTAATTAGCCGGACCGAATTTGGGCTCAAATTTCAATAAAAAATATTGCGATTTGTGTCCTGTAGAATTTCTACAATATTTTCACTGATTGATATATTTCTGGAGCATCTTTTATTTATTTGAAAATCTAAAAATATGTCCATGTGCCTATGACTTTGTTCTATAATCAAAGATTTTTGTTGTATTTTTATCTTTTTGTTTGAGTAGTCAAAAAAATCAAAAACATCATTTCTACCTTCCAACAGTCTTTTATTTTTAATATATTCATTACCTTTTGAAAAATTCCAAAAAAATTATATTTTGTTTGTTTTCGTATGTTTTAACTTCAGACCAAAAATCATTAAAAATTTCGAAAGAAAAACCCTAAAAATTAGAAAACACCTAAAAACTTCATAAAAATCTAAAAAATCAAAGAAAAATCCTAAAATGTAAACTCAGGTTCTGTAGTTTCTTTACTTAATTAACTTTATTTTAAAATTAATTTGGGAAGATTTAGTTACTGTTTACTATTTTTCATTCCCATTTTAAATTCGGCCAGAACCTTTGCTCACTTTTTTCTTATATTTCAATATTTAAAAATATCAAAAACATTTATAAAAACCCCCAAATATCACAAAAACATATTGAAAATATAAAAAGACCACAAATATCTTATTCCCTGATTTTTGAGCATTTTTACCTATATATATCTCCTCTCTCTTGTATACATCTATTCTTTATATAGCTATAAACTCTATTATTAAAAAAAGAAAATATAAAAATATAAAATCAAAAATCAAATAAAAAATAAAAATTAAAAATCCACAAAATATTTGCATAGTGTAGACATTGATCACAATCACATCACATTTTGCACTTAGCTTGATCTATCCTGCCTTGCTCCCTATGTTCGAACTCTCTATATATTTACACATATACATCTTGTTTTTAGAGTTAAAAATAAATTTGACTCCACATTTATTTGTCATTGCTTGATTTATTGATTGTGGGTTCATTGTTGATTAAATCCGGATTTTGAGTGGTCAACACTTCGACTGTGTTCCCACATTGTGTGGAATACAAGACCGCTTAATTTTTGGGTTTATCAAATGGTGCCGTTGCCGGGGAGCAACAGCGTATAGAGAATTCTTTTGTGATTAATTGTGGATATTTGCCTATCTTTTTATACATCGATTGAACTCTATTGTTGATTGGTCTAATCACCCTTTTTGTTGAATTTTGTGCGAGGTACCGCTGAGCGAGGGGCACCCACGTGAAGGCTTGCTTAGCATCAAAGAGACTTGGAGGCTCGAGAAGATCATCATCTTTGTAGAATTTTTGTAGTTTAAAAAATTTGTAATTCAAAGTGAGAGAGAGACTTCATTTGTAATAACTTGGACTCTCCAGGATACTCGGGCCTAATTTCCAAGTGTTTGTTCACTTGGGGGCTCACCGCGGTTGTGTGTTTTTCGCGGCTTTATCGCTTTTATTCCTATTTGTTTCACGAGGATTTTGCCCCTAGACATAGGAATTTTTGTTGACTGTGATGAACTAAGAAGCTAAGGCCCAATCCCTAATATCTTGCCTGTACCTATAGAACGTAATTGGATTTGGCTAAAAATCCATTGAAAAAGCTATTTGACTTGGACTAGAAACCACGTGCCGCGAGCCCACCCTGTCAAGCGCTACTCCTGAACTTGATGTGTCGAGAAGAGGAGGGGTGATCCTAGACCGAACTCCGGACTCTCTTCTTTGTCATAGCTACTTGTTTTTCACGTTAATAGAAGTTGCTCATCTTAGGACCATTTTCTCGTGCATGCATCTAGATAGTTTTATTTACTGTCTTTAAATTATGCGCGGATCACTTTGCATGTAGAGTGCTGGCGGAAAAGTACGCACTTCTATCCCTGCATGCATCATAGATTTTGACCGCGCATCGGCTTTTCCAATTTCCTCCCCCAGTTTTATTGGACTATAAATAACAAGGAAATTGGAAAATCCGTTAGACGATGATTGCTCAGAAAAATACATAAAAAGTGAAAACAATAAAAATTGGGGCTGCTAATGCAAACTTGACCTTAAAACTCATCCCACCAAAAACTTTGTCTTAGGGAGAGTAACCCATTCATTGTTTGATTCATCTGTTGCGAGAGAGTGACCCGACACTAGGATAGAGCCACACTCAAAATTTTAGTTGACTACTGGTCATGGTTAGTCGTTCTCCAGTGAGGATCTCTCCGATAACTAGTAAAGCAGACCGTGATGTCCTTAGCAGAGTGAATTAGTGAGAACAACCGGGTTACAGTCCGCAATTCATACTGGCTGGGAAAGATCTGACGTGGATTGGGACAGTCGGCTAAGAAAGTAGGGTACCTAACAGCTCGCTCTAACGCTCTGATAGATTGACTGATCACCTAATAAAATTTGACAAGATAACATACCGAACTCTCACAGTCATCAGCTCAAGAGTTGTGTAGGTGAATTGGGGGTTTTGATTTATCATCCTGTTTGCATTCCTGATCTCATCCGCCTTTATCTAGATCAAGATGATGGGAAGGAGATCCCTTAGGCCACATCTGGTGGCACCGCTATCGAGCACTCCTCCTTTTTCATCTAGGTCATCTTCGGGGAGTTCAGACCCACTCTCCGAGCCTGAGTTTACATCCACTCTGTTCCCCCTCGACCACCCTTCTTCTTCTATCAGTCTAGTGGTGTCAGAATTTAGTGCAGAACAGAGTTCAGAACATTTGACGACACCTGAGATGGATTCCTTTAGCTTTGCAGAAAACCAAGATATGTAAGGCAGAGAGGAACACCCAGATGAGCAGAGACCACCTCCATACCTGTTTGATCAAGCTGCCATCAACAACTCACTGTTAGCATCCCTGGAAACCATGCAGAGACAGATCTGAGATCAGGGGATGGTCATGGGTGAAATAATGAGAGAGATGCGTGAGGGACGAGAAGAAAGAAATGAGGGCGGAGAAATACCAGATGCCGAAGGAGGAGGACCTGATCAGGAACGACCACCACCAGCAACCATGAGGCAATTGCATAACCCAGCTGCAACACTCACTCACCGATGGATCAGACTCCCTCCCATATATGGAGACTTCAAGCTTCGCCCACATACTATTCAGCTACTGCCGAAGTTCCATGGGCTTGCCACCGAAGAACCGCACCTCCATCTGCAAGAATTCGAGATGATATGCAGTACAATCCATGATAGATTTGTGACTGAGGACACCATCAAAATGATTGCCTTCCCGTTCTCCTTGGTTGATAGAGCCGCCTATTGGCTCAAACACTTGGGAAGGTACATCAACACTTGGGAACAGCTCCGGACCGTATACTTAAATAAGTATTACCCACTCGGCCGGACAAATGTAGCAAGAGCTATGATCAGCAACTTCACAATGATCCCAAATGAACAATTCCATGAAGCCTGGGATCACTTTAGAGAGCTCATTAACCGGTGTCCACATCATGACATATCAAAGACAAACTTGGTTCAGAGTTTCTTTTGTGGGCTGACACCGGAGCTACAGGGGCTTGTTAATGCCTCTTGTGGAGGATCATACTTTTCAAAGGGTGAAGATGATGTTTGGGCCATTTATGAAGGAATGGCAGAAAACTCTACAGTTATGGCCCAAGCTAGAGTCTACACACAACAAAAACCTCCCCAAGGAGCAGGATCGTACCAGAGGATCGCCCGCATCGGCCTGTCCCCATACTCCTTCAGCAGCAGCTCAAGATGAATCATCATCAACTGATATGGTCATAACTAGTGAAAAGTTGGACCACCTTGAGATTTTGGAGTAGAAGCAGGGCCAGGGCATGGCACAAATAGACCAGTTGGCTAAGACCATGAGTGACCTGAAGACTCACATCTTGAGTATTCAGGAGGCACAATCATTTTCACATCAGCCTCCCAGGTCACTGGCTGAGTCCAGAGGTAGCCGTTCTACCCCACCACCTCCCGCATACCGCCAAGTTCACCATGTTCAGGAGGTGCCGGTACAACAGTTACTGCATTATTCACAGCAGCCACCATCTCAAGACACTCAGATGGTGATCTATCAAGCGGATCAGCCATTGGCAGCACTACTACCTCCACCCTTCGAGCAGGAGCCGTTGATGGAAGTCAACGGGATGTGGTACGACCGGTACCCCCAGCAGCCCGGGATTCGCCACGATCATCCCGGATTTCGTTGCTCCAACAGAGGTACCTCATCCCAACAACAGCCTCCGACTCAGGGCAATCATAGAGGACGAAGAACGCGAAGAACACGAAGAACGTCAAGAAAATATTTTCTCTTAAAATTTCGGCAGAGTTTCTCCTTATATCGGAACATATTTCTCGAAAAATTTCGGCAGAGTTTCCCTTATATCGGGACATATTTCTCGGAAAATTTCGGCAGAGTTTCCCTTATATCGGGACATATTTCTCGGAAAATTTCGACAGAGTTTCCCCTTATATCGGGAAATATTTCAAAATAAAAATGAAAAGAGTTTCCTCTATAAAATCAATCGAGAGGAAAATAACAACGAAACTGAAAGAATATACTCAAACAACAAGAGATGAAGAATCGGTAGACACCACGCATCTTAGGTGAGTGAACGTATGACGAATCACAGGGTCACTGACGTGCATAGCTGCCCGCACCTAAGTAGGGTATTACACAGATTTCTCCATCAAAATAATTATAAAAGCATAATAGAAAGAATAGAAACATAAATGATGGAGAATCGGTAGACACCACACATCTTAAATGAGTGAACGTGTGACGAATCACAGGGTCACGGACGTGCATAGCCGCCCGCACCTAAGTAGGGTGTTACACAGATTTCTCCTCGAACCACAACAGGAAACCGAATCGGAAAGAAAGATGAATCAAGAGCAAAACTTGGAAGAACAAGAGAATGAATTGAAAACGTAGCTTACGAAGCAAACTAAGAGAGGATCGTACCTTTCTTCTCCTCGTTCTCCCGGCAGTGCTTCGCTAGTGCTCCTTCCTCGCCTCCCACTCCTCCTCCCGACCTCTCGACCCTAGTCCTTGGGGAGGTGGTGGTAGTGGAAGTCGTAGAGAATGAATGGGTAGGGGGGTCTATTTATTGGCCCCAGAAAACCACTAACCATGGTTAGAAAACCGTGGTTTAGACCTTAACCATAGTTTAGTGGCCCATGGTTTTAGCCAAAACTTATCCCAAACTTGGGGCTTAAGTTAGAACATTCTAGAGGATTCTAGATTCGCTAATGACGCTTAATTAACACTAATCGTGATTAACTTTCACTAATCACGATTTAACTTTCGCGGTTCACGCTTATCTTTTGCTAACTATTGATTAGTATTTGTGAATGATCATTAGCGGTTTTCAATCCATCATTAGTTTATTTAATCATGTTTAATTAGTCTTAATGGCAGTCATTATGGGTCAATGACATCTTAGCCTTCCTTACTTCTCTTTCTTCCGAAAATCATAACAATTCGAAACGAAGTCCGATTCACACGAAACAAATTTCGTTGGTTTTCTCTTGACGAGCCGGATCTTATTATACAAGATCCGAGATATGCCAAGTTCAAGGCTTTACAATCAGTCCTCCATTTCAACCATTCGTCGGAGGACCCCCATCCACTCCATCATCCAACTAATTTCACTAATAACGAGGTCGGTGGCATCACCTTCGAGCCGTGATGAATTTTACGCAAGTCAGAGTACATGTAGACCCCATTTGAGTTACATTTGCTCCATGTCTTCTTCTCCAGGCAGTTCGAGCAAAGACGAGCTCCGGTACTCTCTTTAGTAAGGACCGAACTCATCTAGGGCCTCCCCAAAAGACACAAGATTTCAAGGAATCAATTGAGCCCTATTTGAGGGATGAAGGCCCATCATAGGCAAAGAATCGAAGGGGCGAAGAAGATCTAGGCGCTTGTTCTTCCCCATTCTTAGAGAAGAGCAGCAACCGTTGGATCTTGACGACGCTCCAGGTATAATCGACACCGCCCATCTGAGGAGACCAACAACTGTTTGATCGTGCCATGGACCTGATCACAACCGCTCATCCGTGAAGCGGTATCGGCTCATCTCAACCGTTGACTGCTTAAGTTGATTCACATCCACCGTTCATCAATGCAGTACCTGAGCAAGAGCACGTAGGTGAGGTAAAATTACATCCAACCCCGCCCTCTTTTTTTTCTTTTCAATTGGTACTATAAATATAAAGTTAAGTGAAAAATAGGAATTTACGTGCAGGACCCCATACTTTCTCATATTTACTATTTAGTCCTTCCACCTCGTGTGTAGCGATACACGAGGCCTTGAAAATTTTGCATGTATGCCCCTATAATTCTGAGACTTATTATTAACTGCATTTAAAGTTTATATAAATTCCAATAAGGTCCTTCTATATGTAGCCTTTATTTTTGTGCATATTTATCATTATAAATATTTTTATTACTTCAAAAATTATAGGAAAATTAATGTCGATGCCTGTTGTGATGCTTGACCATGCCTAATTTTTATTTGGTATTTTGATTAAATTTTCTTATTTATTAAAAATACAAAAACATGCATTTTCTTCCTGTTTAAATACAAAAACCCCATAAGAAAATGTATGCCGAAAATTCCTAAAAAATTCTATTATCTCCATTAATATATTATCTACTACATATCCAAAAAATTTTTTAAATATAAAAGATAAACTTAAAAATTACAAAACCCTAAAAATATTATAAAATAGCAAAAGTTAAAGAAAAAATTCAAAATGTAAATTTTTATTTTTAAAATTTCTAAATTATATATATTATATTAATAATAATTTTAGGGTAATTCGTATTTATTTATATTTATTAAACCTAAAGCCACTTCAAATAATTAATCCCTTCACTATTTTGTTATATTTATTACTTTAAAGACACCTAAAAATTGGTAAAAATTTTATAAAAATTGCCAAAAATAGAGAAAATATAAAAATAAAAAATAATTTTATTTATTTCTTTTGATTATTTATTGATATATTTAAAAATATAATACTCTGTATATATTATATACCTTATATACTACTTATAAATTCTATAATATCTATATTGTATATAAATGTATATCCTATTATGAGCATTAAAAAGAAAGTAAAATTTTACAAAATAAAAAATAAAATGAAAAAATTAAAATAAAAAATAGAAAAATATAAAACCAATAAAAATTCCATAAGAATTAAATATAATTAACAACCAACAAAAATCTAAAAAGAAAAAAAATATAAAAATAATAAACAAGAAATTAAAATTAATTAGAAATAATTAAATTTTAATTTCTCAATTTATATAATTCGCTCATGTGTTCAATACTCTCTAATGATAGTCATTATACACATATTTGGTAGAGTTAAAATATTTTAAATTTTATCTCACATTAACATTTAGTGATTTATTTGTCATTTATCGGTTAATTGTTGATTAATTCATATTTTGAGTATGGTCACACATTGACTACTATCTGATCAGTCACATTAGTAGACCGACCAAAAGTGGGTTGTCAAATGGCACTATTGCCGAGGAGCAACAGATTATAGATTGCTTGTTTATCTGCTTAGTTAGATACTTCCTCTCTTATTCGGTTGTTATTTCATCTTGTATATATATCTATATAAATATTATGACCACGTTCTCTTTTGCCATTTTTACGTGGGCCCGCCAACCGAGGGAGGATACCTTAGGTGGTTCGGATCACCCACATGAAGCGGAGGTCGACTTTTCTGACCAAGCCGACAAGAGAGAGCATGAAGAGAACCCGAAGAGAGGGAGAGGGAGGAATAATCAGCTTAGTATAGTTTTTATTTTATTTGTGAGAGATATTTATCAATAAATTTGTAATAATACATGATACATCAGACACTTGAACTTTACAGGTCCATTTCATTAGGTGATTGTTCACCTGGGGGACCTGGCCAAATTTCTCATGTTTTATTCACCTTTTATACTTTGTTTCTCCATATTTACCCTTTATTTTTATTTGTTTTCTACGATTTGTGTTTTCTGACTTTTTTATATTTCACATCTTCACTGATTGAGCCCATAGATCTTAAGGTTGCTTGCTCGGTACTTAGGTCCAAAGCCCAACTATATATCCTGCACCTAAAGTTCATTGAACTTGGATCTAGTCAAAGTAAATTGCGCTTCATCATAATATCAATTCCTACTTAGGGAGATTTCTGCAAATGCATTGAATGTAGATTAGTTTAAATTTATGTATATATTACTTTGCATATATAGCGTTGGAGCAAGGTACGCATTTCTGACTTTGCATTCACATTCATAGTTTCTCGTGCATTGACTTTTCTGAATTCTCCCCATGTCTTCTTGGACCTAGAATAATTGAGAATCCGAAAATTCATTAGGTGTTTGCATGAATTTCACCCAAAATTGTGATAACCAAAAAATATAAAAAGGGCCTGCTAAGAAATTTTTGATCAAAATCAAAATTGATTAATGGACTTCATTGGATTGGGTTCATAAAGCCCACATTATTTTCAGGTACCTTCCAAATAGAGTGAGGCGTAGACCTAGGATTTATAGCCCGAATCCCAACATGGGTACTGCCATATTTATTGACTGGATTCATGAAGTATTGTCACTTCTATCGGTGAGTGGGCGAGTAGGGCTGAGTCTGCTAGCAAGTTTAGTCTGAAGTAGTGAGCATGGGGGAGATGTGATAGAAGATCCCTGTCTTATCCTGCCACGTCCGAGTACCTTGCAAGGGGGAAGTATTTGATTCACCTATCAACTCCCTTCATCTACTTCTTTGTCTGAGTAGTGGATCCAAACCCAATAACAAGGACACTTAAAAAAGTGCATGCTACATGTTACAAAGAAGTGGGAAGTACATAGTACATGACACTTGTTTGGTAGTACTCACTCTCTTATAGGGTTAGCCGATAAGGACTGAAAAATAATAATAGAGGCTACCAAGATGGCAGCCGAACTCTGACGGTTCCATATGTTGTGTTGGTGAACCTAACCTTGTTTTGAGATTTGATTGGTTAGTTTTAACTCGACCAAGATCAATAATATCACACCTTCGCACCCTTCATCCTTACTTCTTTTATATCTTTCTTTTCATTCCCGCTCACTTTTGAGACTTTTGTCTTTCTCTTCTATTTCGTTGTAAATTATTGTGTTCCTTATTCCTCATCTCATTCCCTTTAAATTTTTAATATGTCGCCTCCAGATGGTTTAGTCTGAACTCTGTAGACACCCACATCGATTCGTCGATACTCCAATAATTCATGGTAATTTTAGAGGGACATGTTCAGACTTTAGGAACCACTCTCGAGACTCCTCACTTCTTCTACTTCAAATAAATTGGGATCACTCTTGTCTCGAACTCGCACCCTTTTGGATGAAGATTGATCTATTTCCATACAACTCCCTCACTCTCATGAAGTTCATAATTGATCTTAATCTTGAACGATTCCATTCATCTGGTGCCTATTTTCAGTCTGATCAAGGTCTATTTCCTCTTGCAGTTGAAGGACTTAATCTGGAAGTGTTGTCATATCCAAACTCAAAGATGGATCCTCATAAAGGAAAGGGTCAATAGACTGATCAAAATGAGGTCATTGCAAAAATGCTAGCCTCCATTTAGGCAATTCAACAATAGTTGGCTGAACATGCACTCACCCAGACCACTTTCCAAGACATGCTTAATGACATGGGAGGTATGGAGAGAATCATGGAGGAGAAAAAGCACAATATGGAGGAGATGACCATCAAGTGTGTGAACACCATGAAGTGGATGATGAAGTGAGAAAGAAACCCAAGCCAACGCTCAAAGAAACATACAATCTGGGAGATGGGAAGATAACCGAATGGATTCAAATTCCTTATATCAATGGTCATTTTCGAGCTGAAATCGTGACCCATCCACTATCCAACCATTCAAGCCTCCACATGGCATGATCACATCTTTAGTCAGTCAACTTGCCTAAAGGCAACTGAGTACCACACATTACAAATCATTCATTTCATACGCACCTATCATAACAATGCAACCATGTACCACCTACATATGTCCTGCCAATACGGATATTTTATGACAAACCTACAGGTTGCATGGCCGACATGTAGTATCTAATCTAAATCATTCTTAACGTTACACATGATCTTTTCAGGATCTATTTCAATACACATCAATTACAATGATGTAATTCCTCCATTAAGTCTTCGATTTGCATATTCATCAATATTGAGTATAGACTTACATATATATATATATATATTAATTCATATGTATACATACTCATATTTATATTGATTTTAACTCCCAAATCTTAACTTTCCAAACCACTGCATCAATTCAATGCTTAATTGTTATTTTATTAGGAATCACAAAGCAACTTTTCATATTTTCTAAAAAACAACCAAATTAGGGTTCTTCATAGCAAAGAATTAAAGAATGAACGAAAAACGTGAAGAACAAATGAAGAACCCGAAGAATTAAAGAATATATTTTCTCTCGTAATTCAACAGAACTTCCCCTTATACATGGTGATGTTTCTAGGGAAATTTTGGTAGAGTTTTCTTTTATATCGGGACATATTTCTATAAAAATTTTGATAGAATTTCAAATTTTTATCGGGACATATTTCTATGAAAATTTGGACAGAGTTTTCCCTTATATTGAGATGTATTTCAAAAGAAAAATGGAAAAAGTTTCCTCTATAAAATCACTGGGAGGAAAACAACAACAAAATTGAAAGAATATAATGAAACTGCGAGTGACGGGGAATCGGTAGATAGCAAGCATCTTAGGTGAGTTAAGCATGTGACGAATCAAAGGGTTCACTAACATGCCTAGCCTCCCGTACCTAAGTAGGATATTACACATATTTCTCCATCAAAATAACTATAAAAGCAAAATCGAAAGAATATAATAGAAATGTAAACGATGGAGAATCGGTAGGCACCACACATCTTAGGTGAGTAAAGTGGGTGACGAATCACAGGGTTCACTGGCGTGCATAGTCACCTGCATCTAAGTAGGGTGTTACACATATTTCTCCTCGAACTACAACACAAAATGAATCGGAAAGGAAGATGAATTGAGAACATATCTCAAGTTAGAGATACTTACATCCTACACTAATAGAACTAGGAGAGGATCGTACCGTCCTTATCCTCTTCATCCTCTCGGTAGCGCTTCGCTAGCACTTCATCCCCGCCTCCCTCTCCTCTTCCTGACCTCTCGAACCTAGCCCTCAAGGTAGTGGTGGTAGTGAGAATCATAGATAATGAATGGGGGGGGGGGTTATTTATAGCCTTTAAAAAATTACTAATCATGGTTAGTAAACCATGATTTAACCCTTAACTGTAGTTAACGACCCATGATTTTAGCCCATGGTTTTGGCCAAAGCTTATCCAAAACTTAAGGCTTAAGTTAGAACTTCCCATAAGCTTCTAGATTCGCTTAATTAACGCCAATCATGGTTGACTTTTACTAATCATGATTTAACTTTCGTAATCACACTTATCTTTTGATGATCTTTGATTAGTGTTTGTTAATGGTCATTAGCAGTTCTCAAGACGTCATTAGTTTTTTTAAATTGCGTTAAATTAGTTTCAGTGAAGTCATTAAGGGTTATGACATCTTAAGTTTCCTTACTTCTATTTCTTCCGAAAATCATAACAATTTGAAATGGAGTTCGATTCACACGAAATGAATTCCATTGGTTTCCTCTTGTCGAGATGTATCTTATGATATAGGATCTGAAAAAGGCTAAGTTCAAGGCTTTACAATTATAAAAAACTTAAAGGAAGTCTCGTCCTCAAGACTTGAAGTGCTGGCATAATAACCTTAAAGAGGATTGAAACCATAACAACTTCAAAGAGAATAAACACCCTCTTATTTATGATAAAGATACACACAATACATAGTATTATCATTCAAATAAAAAAGAGTATTTCTCTCTCGTTTCTACCTCAGATTCCCACATGGCTTCTTCAAAAATCTTAGTTCCGCCATAATACTTCAACTAGATGTGCCTCTTTATTCCTCAACTTCTTGACATCTTGCTTAGTATTTGTACATGTATTTCTAGGTATGTCAAGTCTGATTCAACATGCAGATCATTATAGATTATCTTATTCTCATGATCCTAAATATACTTTCTCAGATTTGATATATGAAAACATCATGTATTGCTGAAAGATGTGGAGGAAGTGCAACTCTATATGCAACTTTCCCAATCCACTGAATAATTTCAAAGGGACACGTGAATTTAGGTGTCAACTTACCATGCAAGCCGAACTTCTGAAATCCCTTCATAGGCGATGCTTTGAGAAATACAAAGTCACCTGCCTCAAACTCAAGGTCTTTTCGCATGGTATCGCTATACCTATTCTATCGACTATGAGTAGTTATTAGCCTTTTTTTGAGCAAGCTATACAACTTCCCGTGTCTCCTGGAGTTTATATGAATCATAAAGATTCTTCATCCTAACTACTTGCCAACATAGAGGAGTAGTACACCTACGTCTATACAATCCTTCAAATGGTGCCATGACAATACTTGCATGGTGACTATTGTTGTAGGTAAACTATGTAATAGGTAAATGTTTAATCCATGATCCCTTCCATTCTAAGACACATGCTCGTAGCATAGTGTGAGGTGAATCGTGAATCTCGATAAGAAACTACCTCCTTTAGAATGCTACAGAGACGGATCACATGTGTAATATATAAATCAACAAGCTGGTATGGAGTGGAAGATTAGCTCATTGAAATAAAGTGCGCTACCTTGGTCAGACGATCTATTATAACCCATATACTCTTTTTACCACCAGTTGTTTGAGGTAACTTGATAAATAATAAAATAATGCTAAAGCAACAAAAAACATAAAAAATGGAAAAAGTTCATTAAAGAATGCATCTCATGTATGCGCACTTCATTCAACATATCATGCATATGTATTGGTGAAAAGTCATAGTTTTTTGAATCAAGTTGTGAGTAGAAATCCATAGTGGACTTAACTTGACCTTAGTCCACTTAATTTCTGAAGAACTTCACCGAGAAGTAGGATTTTATAAGCTTCTGATCCTAGACTTAAATCTCTGAGTTCCACATGATAGTGTTTAGACTTTGACTCTTAATATCTAAACTGATTATCTCGTTCTGAGTAAAACTCTCGAATAGAGAATTAATCTAGACTTTAGCACTGCACACTTAGCTCAACTCAAATGGAATGTTGGAAGACAGTGTGGCTTCTTATCTATTAGTGTGGATATATAAAGATCAGAGTATGAGTTGAAATAAAGATTCGGACGAGGAATAATATTCTAGTACTTAGCCATTAAATCAAGGTGGGGCCAATTGATAACATGATTTTGACGAGGGTCAAAATATAGTGTCGCTGAGGCGACCGCTCACAAAACCCTTGTTGACCAGAAATTAACCCACATTATAGAATAAGTCAATGAAGTCCCAAAACTGTGAATTAACATTTATTAACTCTACCATAGAATATGCACAATGCGTAAGCATGTAGAGGTCGAACCACAGAGAGCAAAAATCGGTAGCCTACAAGTATTCATGTACAACCTCGTCGTGTATGCACACAAGTCTTTTTGTGGGTTTTTAAGTTTATAATAATAGTTTTTTTTGTTTTTTTGTTTTGATGATTTTATTTTGTTTTTATATTTTATATTTTTTATATATATTTTTTAATTATATAATATAGATATGTATATATAAAGAGATATATATAAGAGAAGAGAGAGAGAGAAATAATATATGGATACATATATATATATATGCATAAATACTCAAGATATATTAGATATAATATATATATATTTGGCTTTTTATATTTTTTCTAATTTTTATGTTATTTTTTCTGGAATTTTTCTAATTTTTATGTATTTTTAATTACAAAAATGTCCCTAATATGTGACTAATTAAATAGGCCGAGACTAATTTGGGTTTCAAAAATATAAAATAAGTCCAAAATTACCCAAATTAATTTTAATACATAAATAGTAATTATATAGACAATTATAAAATAGGAGAACATATTTTTGGTATTTTTGAAGGGTTTATATATTTTTTTAGGATTTTGGAGCTTATTGAAATATTTATATTTTCTTTTTCTATTTTTAGGCTTTTTTCTGGACTCAATCTATTAATAAATATACCATACATAATTTTGTGATTTTTCAAAACATTCTGCTATTATATTTTTTTTGGAATTTTTATATTCAAACAGGGACTGGTTGGTCTCCATTTTAATTTTAAAAATTAGGTAAAATGCATGAAATGCAAAATAAAACTACACGCGTGAAAGAACCCAGTATCATGCATCTACCCTAAAAATTTCATGACTTCTGGAGCTAGGTAGCTATTTTTATTAAATGCAAGAAGATGACAAAAATTAAAAACTGCCTGGTAGGGGTATTTTTGCAAATAAAAATAAAGACATGGGTCATAGTGCAAAAACACCAAAATATATAAGCGGCCTCTGCAATGTTAAGAACTAAAACCAAATACACAAACCCGCCAGGCCCCCCCTTGCGATTTATCCATCACGTGGGACCACGTGATCCACATACACAGGGACTAAATTGTAATTTCAGAAAGTTCTAAGTCCTGGTTGCAATTTTCACAAAAATAATACACTTGATATTTTATTTTATGGACTAAATGTAAATACATAAACATACAGGGGGTCTTGTGCAATTTTTCCACCTTACATGGGACGACACGTGAGGTGACGTGGAATGGACCTAAGGGCAATATTAGAAACATACAGGGGGGTCCATACAAAATATCCACATTATTTTGAACTTCAACTTTTATTTACAGTAGTAAATAATAAATACAAAAAGCGAGGGAAAAGATCTGCAATTTACCCCATAAGTGCGCGCTGGTGGATGGCTCGATCTGGTTCACTTAAACATGGCGACCATCCAACGGCTGGTATCGGTTCGAGGTTGGATGGATGAGATTAGATCTCCTGATGAGAACGGACGGGTGTAAAGTTTTGCATCCAACGGCAGCTGCTACGCCTGGGGGCTTCTTCTTCATCCGACGGCAGGGAGGGCACGGGGAAGAACATGGGAAGAACTCGCCGGTGGCGAGTTTCTCCCGGGTGGATCTTGCGTCTCCGCCGGTCATTGCTACTCCTGAAGGTCGCAAAAACTTCCTGGAAGGTTCCTCTAGGTGCTGGAGGTGTCGGATCGGACCGAGGTACGATGGAGCGCCACCATGAGCTCGAGGAAGAGACGCGGCTCCAGGTACCTCCGCCTGCTTGTGATTCGTCTCCTGGCGCGTTTTAGAGCGCCTAACCTGCACAGGAAGGTAGAGGGGCTCGAGGGCTTTCTCCTCGACCCGGGGTTTGAAGCTGGAAGCAAGGGGATGTCAATGGGCGGAGAAGCTCCGGCGAAAGGCGATGGAGGAGCTTCGATTCGCAGAGCCGATGATGCTCTGGTTGAATAAAGATGGCCAGAAGATGGAGAATGCGTACAGGAGTGATATGGAGCGATAAATGGGGTCGGAAGATCATAGGAAGGTGCGGGAGTCGTTGCCGGAGCGGAGTTCCGGCGAACTTCGACTAAGCTAAACTAGGCCATACTACTGGTTGAAAGGCGAAATAAAGGGCAGGAATGAAATGCAGAAACGAAAAGCTACCTAAATAACGTAAAGGAATAGCTCTTATACCTGGGGGCTTCCAGGGAGCAGGACGGACGCCGGAGCTCCGCCGCGACAAATTCTCTTCCTCCTCCAGCCGATTCACGGTGCTAGGGAGCACCTCCTGTCACAAGGGCTCGTCCAGGACCAGATTCAAGGCATTTGGGGGAAGTAAAGTTGGCCAAATTCAACTAAGGAAGAGGAGGTACTTATTTATAAACATCCCTGGGCACCCTTTTTGACCGGTGATTATGGGTTGATCTAGTGTATTTACAAGTGATCTAAGGAGTTAGCGTGACTGTACAATGAATGGCGGACATATCTTATGAAGGAATCGAGTGCAATCGGTGGACGTGACGGCCGCGGAAAATGCCAGAAAATCGGGGATTAGCCAGGTTTGGCGGGTCTGAGACGCGGATGGGACAATTGACCAGAGGTCAACGGTCCGCCGCCCCTGATTGGTCCACCTAGGACACTACAGGACAAAATATGGCAATTTATTTGAAAATAATTTATTTGACATAATAAATGATTTTATTATTTTTTGCTTATAAAATAAAAATGTTTATTAAGTAATGTAGTATTTATTTATGATTTTTATTTATTTTTTGATGTAATTTATTATGAATTTATTTTAATGATGTATTTATAAGTGTATTTACATGTATTTTGTATAATTTATTTTTATTTTGTATATTTATTTTATTATTTTATTTTCTTATTTTATATAATTATAACTTATTTTTGTGAATATAAATATATTTTTATGTAATTTTTATGAGTTTATTTACATTTTTAAATAAATAAGTTTATATACTATGTAGGTATACTTATCGGGATTTTACCTATATTTTATATACACTTTATTTATTTAACGTATTTATTGGTTTTTATTTTGGGTTTGTATTTTTAATATAATGTATGTAATATTTACAATATTATAAAAATATGAAAGAATTAAAGAATATATTTCCCTTTTATTTATACACATATAGATCATAGGTATTTCATCTATGTTTTGAGATTACTTTATTTTATTTGTGCATTTCTTCTCGGTTTAAGTCTAGTTCTAATATACACACATGTTATAGACAGTGTATATAAATTTATAAAATATGAATTTGTAAAAATAATAGGCAATGAATAATTTGAATATTTTAATCGGTATTATGTACAATAGGGGCCCAAAACCTAACTTTCATAGATGAACTCCAAAAATTATGAACCCAATTTTATTAAATGGTTCTTGAAAGGCTATATACAATTAAAGGTGAGTTTGGTGGATTCTGAGTTTTTATTTGCAAGATATGGGTCTGTGAAGTTGAGATTCTGGCTTCTTATTCTGTGTATAAAATGTACACTGTATATTATTTTTGTACAAACTCATTTTTGTATTTTTATTCACATTATTATCAACAACTTTCATGTACATAGTTTATTTGTTTGATAGATAAATCATAAAGAATAAAATAGGTGTCAAAAATACATAATTAATGCATAAATAAATGAGGTGCTTATTGTATTTTTGGCCCTTATCTCCCCCTACTTTATTCCTTGTCGACCAATTCCATTCTGGACTTGATCTCGGGGTTAGGGTCATAAAATATTTTCAATATTTTATTCCTTTTTCTTGTCTTCTCTTTATTCTATAATTTTGGCATTAAAAACCTTATTTTATGTACACTTAATACAATAAATAATGAATGCTATTATAGACAAATTGATGCTATTTACCTGCATTTGCTGGGGTTTTTAAGGCCAAAATGATAGAATAAAGGTAATGAAATGGGGATTCATCACCCCCCTATATTTTCCTTTGCTAGTCCCTAGCAAATACTTATGCAATAAGAAAAAGAATAAAGAATAAAAAGAAAAGAAAAAGGAAATTGAAGAAGATAGAGTGAATAGGATAGCTTTCAGTGCAATATCTTGTCCTTACAAAATCAGAGTTTGGAGCTCGGGTTAGACCTTGATGTGAAAGTGTGTGAAACCGGTTTGTGAACCAAATTTAAAACACAACAACCTTCGAAAGTCACATAACTCGGTTTAAATTACCTCAATAGCTAGGTCAGAACTTGCCTACATCATACGTAAACCCTTATGACTATGAAGATGACTTGTACGGTGTAAGTGATGGTGGCTCTTCTCAACTGAAATGACAAAGGAACTAACTTCTCCAGAATGACAACCCAATGATTCCCCAATCCAGCCCTCTACCGTCGAGGAGCGGAGTATTCCTTCTAAGTTCAAGTGGCATCCAACTCAAGAGGAGGAGGAGGAGAAAAGAATGGACGGTAGCCAGTGTAGCTAGCTATCCTGGGATGCAAGACCAGTGTAGTCAAGTCATCCAGCTGCAGGCTCACATGGTATAACTTTGATGCTCAAGCTTGCTTATTTTCTATACAACAACATATATACATACTCCGGCAGACACTTTATTTTTTATTTATTTACAAGCCTGTCCACTTTTTTGGAGTTTTTTTTCAAACATACTATTCACAACATCATTTACATAAGGAATTTTTCCTCTTGAGCCAGAAGACTATCCCTCTTTTGAAGCTTTATTGCAACCCACACTGAGGGATATTGAGAATCCTTAAGCGCATCACGGAAGCGTGTCGATCGTATCGTATGCAATCGGAGCAACTAGTCGTACTAGATGCTAGATGCGGCGGAAATTAAATTTTTTTAAAACTAAAGATGAAACCACATGATCACGAGAATACTTCTCGGATCGTTCATTAAACCACAAAGTATAAGTAATACCTCTTGAAGCGTGTTTGCGATCGTGAGATCCCAAAGTAGAGATCCTCCTGTCTCAAGTCCGATCCACGAAGAACGCACTCGCGGGCACGATGATGAGTCGCGTCTGTCCCGCAATCCTCGATGAAGATCCAAGCAATGGATTCCCTTGATTTCGTCAAACGATATCCATTTTCTTCCTTTAGAGTAAGAAACTCTAAAGAAGAAGGAGATCCTCGAGTCGTCGAAGAAGAAGCCGAGAGTCTCTCCTTTCTCAACACAAGATGGACGGCCATCTTTTGGAGGAGAGAAAGAGAGAGGGCGAGAATATGAGAGAGAGAGAGAGAGAGTTGTAACCTTGTACAACTCTTAATGATGTACCAAGAAAGGCTAGGCTAGCCCTCCTTTTATATTAGTTTAGGATCCAATGGATCTCAATCCATGGGACACATAGATCCAACGGCCATGCTTGGTCTATGTAAAATCAATGGCTATGATTGTTGTTGGTTAAAACCAACAACATTTATTTATATTTAAATTAAATATGTTGCATTATCATCAACATAATTTAATTCAATAAATAAATCAATAAACACAAGATAATGACATGATAATTTAAAAGATAATTATCCACCTAAATCACATGGATAATTAAAAAAGGATAATTGTCCATCCAAGAGATTCTGTGGATTATCTCATCCTTTTAATTAATATCATCATCTCTTGTTTATCTTGCAACATTATCCACTAAATTAATTCTCAATTAATTAGTGAATATTTCAATCATGCCATTGAAAATATGTGAATCATATTCACAACCCAAACTAATTTGTAAACTACATTTCCAATTAATTAATGTGAATCCAATCCACATTAATAATTAACAATGCTATTTACAGGAATTCTCTCTCTTCAATATATGTATATTATAAATCATATTTATAACACACAAATATTATGGATAGCTTTATCCACATTCTCTAATCCTCGATAATTAAATCACATTTAATTATCTTGGATAATAATTCTCACAATATGAATCACATTCGTATTATGCTTGATAATTAAATCTCATTTAATCATCAAGTTCTTCTTGCTTGGATATGAAGTTCATCAAATGAATTATTCTTGAATCCCTTCAAGAATAATGTGCTTTCTCCGCAGATACTTGGAGATAAGGACAGGGCGATTGTATTGTTCCACGTATAGTGACTTGGATATTGAGATGTTATCTCAAATCCAGATCATATGAACCTCCCACAGATGCTAGATTAAATCAAGACCGCAAATCTAATCTTCATTGAATCTAAATCTCATTCAGACCAATGTCCAACACTTGGACTAAGATCAGATTGTTTCTCTATGGAAGGAGTCACTAAAATCCAGACATGTTTCATCACTCCCTCGGAATGGAAGCGTCATGGATATACAATCGTTTATGATCACATCACCCTCAGGTATTCCCAATACCTGTACATCCTGCATACTGAAAGTACCCATGGTCAACCCGAAGATCAAGATCAATTTTATACTGTCTTCTTCAGGGTTTGATCACTATGTTTCTCATTTGATCATTGGGATTTGGTATCGATCATATACTTTCCAAAAGCATATATCATACCTAGGTCTTGATCATATACTTTCCAAAAGTATATATCAAACCTACAAATTCAGTCAAGCTTCCAAAGCGAGACGACCGTGCACGGAATTCGATTCTTCCCAATATCTCATGAGTGAGCTCATGTCTTCCGGTTCAGTAGTGAACCTGTATGATCCCTTTGAGAGATCGTATTACTCATATGCCCTTATATGCACACTAACACGCCGGTGTATAGACCTTGGTTAGGCCATCAACCTATTGGTCTGTCAAATGTACATACTCAGACATATAGCAAGACATCTGTCTCTGGTCAGAGGATGTGTGCCTATGCTGTGACATCATTCAACATAGGACTTAGGTTATCTCGATCTCGTTAAGTCAACCCATTGACCTAACTAATCTGACACCTCTGAATCTCTATTCCTATGCAGAGGACCTGCATCAAGAGGTCGGTCAGATATCAGCCTATGTGAGAAAGGATTGCCATCTCCTACTCAGGCTGGAGATCACATCTTAACAATCATTTACCGGTGCTTGATGAGTCCTCAATCTAACTCTTTAGATATTCATCCAAGCACCAGCCTCTATGATTCAATAATTGAATCAACAACTGTATGATCATTAAGATAGCCATGGTACATAACCCTAATTGTACAGAGGGACCTATTATGCAAATTATTTATTCTTCATTTCATATTAGGGAATGATATTTGCAATAACATTTATTGCATAATGGCTCGCTGTGGGCTCACATGTCCAACAATCTCCCACTAGCCCAAAGAGTCATTAATGGGCTAATCATTTAAACCCACACTCATGTGACAATCATAGGCTATTTAGAAATAGCTAGGTAAGCCGATCAGCCACTCTGTTCCCGCGAGACTACGCCAAGTCCTTTTACGGCACTTGCGTATCCCCAGTAACAGTGCTCGCATCCAATGCGAATGTTGCATCTTATGCAACCAATACTCAATCTAGTCAAAGCAGTTATAGTGTCTTTGACACTATTGCTCAATTATTATAACCAGTATTTCCATAATCCTTATCAGAATACCCTTATTCTGGGAGATCACTATCTCTTAAGGTATCCACAGTTAAGACCTTTTAGATCTCTATCTATAAAGTCTTAAGCTTTTGAAGATATGACTTTGAGATCACTATCTCAGAAATCTTGTCATCTATGAAGACAGTGTTATTACTGCAACCAAGTATTTTCTCTCCATAGTAGGATTAGCAACATTTTGCTACTCCCACTGCATGGTAGATATCTTGCTTTTGTACACATCTAGCATATAATTAGCTTTCCGTAACTGATGCACAAGTGCAAGCAGTTCTGCATTCACTTCCTCAACTCTTTGAGGTGTTATCCCTTTAGATAGGTCAATACCAAATCTTAAGCTAAGAAAATCTTTCTTGGAATTTCCAGAAAAATGGAACATGTCCAAGGTGTACTACAAATGTGACAGTCCCAACACCCTCTTTTCTTTGCTTCTGAACACCTTCGGAACTAAGATCTAAGAGGTATTCCTGAGATCATATCTTAAGGTATGGAATAGCCAATCTATAAAACACTTATTATCATCCTCATATCATTCCAAATGATTAGGATATTATCTACATTTAGCACGATGAACACAATGGCACTCCCACTAAGCTTCACATGGTACATCAAGATTTTATCTGAAATCATAACATTTATAATTTCATCAAATCTTATGTTCCAACAACAAGAAGCTTATTTGAGTCCACAGATGGATTTCGTTAGCTTTCACACCTTACTTTCCCAAATCATGAAGCCTTGGGGCTACTTCATGTGAATATCCTCAGAGAGGTATTCTTTGAGGAATGTAATCTTGACTTACATCTTGAAGATGGAATAGTCAAGTTGTATAGCTAATGTTAGCAAAATTCTGATGATTTTAAGCATGGTCACCGAAGAGCAAGTCTCATTGCAAGCAATGTCTTCTCTTCCGGTGTATAGCTCATGGCTACAAACCGATCTTTGAATGTCTCTACCTTCTCATCAGTTTCCCTCTTCTCTTGAAGATCCATTTACACCTTTATGGGTCTTACTTATATAGGTGGATCCTCGAGGGTCCATATACAACACTTGTATATGAAGTCTACTTTAGACTTTATTGCTAATATCCATCTTTCCATGTCATGATCCTTAGGAGCTTCATCACATGAAGTTCGATCACTCTCAGACTTAACTGACACATGGAATACATCTTCAAACTCATTTGAAGAGGTATTAATGTTTCATCTTTAATTATCCTTTTAGTTTCCTATTTCAGGAGCCTCATTATCTTCTCAAGATTAAATGAGTTCCTTCATTTCGTTTTCATCTTGATTCTCAAGAGTCTCAATCCTCCAAGAATCACATTCTCAGAGATGAGATTTTTTAAGAATCTCAAGGTCATAAAGTAGGTATCCAATACCATCCTTTATTTTCCTAATGAAGTAGCACTCTCTAGTGCTTAATTTCAGCTTACATGCATGGAACCTTATAAAGGATATATATAGTAGTCTCTACTACACATATACACCTGGAAACTAAGGAATAATTATGCTAAAATTCATCATTGATCAAATCATGTGACACATGATCCAATTGTATCACCCTACAACTCCATTGAGTTTAGGTGTATTAGGAGGAGTGAGATAGAAATGATATTCATATCTCCATAAGGTATTCTTTGAATTTTATCTAATAGGTACAAGATACCTAGGATAGATCAAATTCATTTAATCTTCCTTCAAACTTTGGTTCTAAACCAAAATTGTGAAATCTTTGAACACTTCAAAGGTTTCTCAGGTGAAGAGAAGAAATCTCATATCATACATAATCATCAATAGATATCACATATCCATAATGTTTATTATGATATAGATGATCTACATACATCAATATGTATGAGATCTTGAATACCTCGACATCTAACACCATTCTCAGAGAAGGGTGTATTGGACATTTTACTTTGAATACAATATTCACAAGTATGTAAGATTTGAAATTTTAGACATTCTAAAGTTTCATATCTTACTGGTCTATTGATCAAATCAACAGACAAATGTCCAAGGCTTGATGCCAGATCATTATCAAATGATCTTCATCCTCCTATTGATCTATCAAGGTTTAATTTTCAGCATTAGAAATCTTAATGAACCATTCATTAATTTTTCTAATTTTGTGGACTCCACTAGATGTTAGATTACTATCTGAAATATATCCATCATAACTCTTTATGATAGTTCTATCTCAGAATTCATGTTTATTTCCAACATTTAGAAACAAACAATGAGGGTATTCTAATATCTAGGTCACAGAGACATTCTCTAAGGGCTCTCCGACTGAGAATATGAAGTCCATCTATCCAACAGAGATTACTGCAACAATTACATCAATATCCATGTAGATGATTATTAATCCTTAAGATCAAATTTCTAATCTTCTAATATATATATGCAACTAATTGCAAATGTCATTAGAAGATTGGGATACAATTGTCAGACTTTATCTTATGAAATAAGAAAGTCAAAGTCAATGATTATATGTAGATTATTCTGATGCTCTATCTGAGTCCTTCACTAAGGATTTTATACAGATTTGATAGTCATACTATCAACACATCAACTTATTGCAGTATTGGCATTCATTTAACTCTTTGGATGTCATATGGAAGTCACAGAAGTACAATCAACTCTTTAACTTTCCTTCATGGGTCCAACCCATGCTTCCACTGTGCTCTCTTCATCTATAAACAACATTGTTCAAGACAAAGAATCTCTTATGTTGAATTCAAAAGATTTCAATACAATAGCACTTCAACATTTATAAATGCTTCATTAAATTCATTCAAAATGATTATTCTGAAGCTTCATGAATGACTTGAGTATAGATAGTAGAATGATGACACTCATCATATCTACATACATCTTAACTCTTAGAGACTTAGGTTCAGGTAGGTATTCAAACATTTTGAATACATCATCTATTTCGAGCTACCATTCTGCATAATGCAGAGAACCATGTCAATCATGATAAATGTCTAGAGCACATATGTTTGCCAAAATATCTTCTTTGATTTTATAAGGATTATTCGACAATTACGATCACCATCGACATGTCACTTCCAAAGTACACTCGATGAAAGATCAAGACTATAGAGACATACAAACCCAAAGGTGATGTCTTATTGTCTTATTTAATTGTCATTCCTCATCATGTCGAGGAAACTTGCACATTGCAACCACATACATTATGTGTTCAATTGCAAGTACAATATCTGGATCATGAGTCCAATCCAAGATATTTTACTGGTTATTATTGAGTATAACATTGAGTGGGTTTAATGAAGGATTATCTGAAATAAGAAATTTGCATAAGTGTATATATATTATATATACATGTTTTACTTTGATTTAGGAATTTTCATATCAAAGTTGTCTTGTCTTGTCAACACTGAAAGTTCATTCTCTTAATCACTTTCAATGTAAGAGATATTCTTACCATTATATCTCTAGCAAGATCTGGGATCTCCTTTCCTATCTTCGTTGCATCCCAATAATATGAGAACCTACAACTCGGATAAAAAGAAGCGGGAACACATTCCGCCTTGCAAGTCCAACTTGCATTTCCCAATTCGGTCTTTAACACTCGGGCCCACCACCCCTAAGATGATGTTGACCCGTCATTAATTGAACCAACCGTCAACATGCTTAATACTCTCTATACGCAATCCAATATCGCCCCAATAATATGAGGACCCAATATTGGGGTCACTACGTATACAGCCTTACTCTTTCGAGAAGCAAAGAACCCGATCCAATTAAATCATATATAGGATCTGTCACTTCGGACAGACGTCTCCTATACACAACAACTGGCGATGGAATCCTTTGCCTTGAAGGGAGACCATGGATGTCAAATATGTGATCCTCCACCTCATATTCAAATTGTAATTAATTATCGTGAATCATATTCACATAATTAATTCTTCCAAGGGAAATACACATTTATTTATAATAGAGTGTTTATTGGATATAATTAATTTAATCACATTAAATTAATTATTAATCTAATCATCAATTAACAAACATGTCTTTTACTTGAATAGTAGGTATATTCTCAAAGTACGTATTATTCGAATTTTAATAATTAGAAAAATACACATTGACTTTCTCCGGCATTATACAATCCCTACCCGCTGTCATGGCCAGTATCGACGAGAGTGGGACGGACCAAATACGTTGCAACCCGCGACCCCAATGCTCTCCGTCTAGGCACCACATCCGCCTCGGGAAAGGATAATACCAGATAGATCAACATGTACTTTGAGATGCTCATCAGTTTTTCAACCGAAATTATACCATATAATATACATCAAAACAATTTTGATTATATTATAAGGAGATTTTCTAAACAAATCCCCAATCCTATTCAAGCAAGAGGGTTTTTCATGTAAAAGTTGTCCTACAACTATTGTAGGATAAACTATGGTTTTTCATGAAATCAATGTTTGTTGATGAACCAATGATCAAGATCAATTATCTCATCATTGTGGTTTGGGCAAATATCATTCAATGAAATAATTATATCTTTAAATATTTCACAAATATTTATCACTAATTATTCCAGAAAATTAACAATTAATTTTCATCATGATAATTGAATACTTATCACATGGTTTAAGATCAAAGAATGTCAATTTCCAGCAGTGACCCCCAATCACTAAAATTAACTTATCTTGATCATTTAAATCCAAAAAATGCAAACTCAGTTTCCTAAAATTGCCAATTTGATTTAGTAAATAATAAAAGCAATAATTCACGCATTTTGAGGTGGATTAAAATCGTAATTATCTCATTAATCACGTTTAAATCCGCAGTTCCCGCAACAGTGAATACATGTATATTCAAAAGGCCATATCTTGAGCAAATGAAGTCCAAATTTGGTAAACTCAAGTCCTATGGTTTCCTTGTTTAATGGGAAACAAAATCCAATTGAAAATTTCTTGTTTAAACTTTTTAAAAAATGCCGAAAAAATCCATTAGACAGAGGTACGAAAATTGAAATGCAGTAAAAATTTCGCAACCCTTTCAAGAACCAACTCGTCTAAGGTCTATGGATCATATCCAAAACCTTATTCGACCTTTGGCTCTGATACCACTTAAAGGATATTGAGAATCCTTAAGCGCATCATGAAAGCGTGTCGATCGCATCGTATGCAATCGGAGCAACTAGTCATACTAGATGCTAGATGCGGCGGAAATTAAATTTTTTTAAAACTAAAGATGAAACCACATGATCACGAGAATACTTCTCGGATCATTCATCAAACCACAAAGTATAAGGAATACCTCTTGAAGCGTGTTTGCGATCGTGCGATCCCAAAGTAGAGATCCTCCTGTCTCAAGTCCGATCCATGAAGAACGCACTCGCGGGCACGATGATGAGTCACGCCCGTCCCGCAATCATCGATGAAGATCCAAGCAATGGATTCCCTTGATTTCGTCAAACGAAATCCGTCGTCTTCCTTTAGAGTAAGAAACTCCAAAGAAGAAGGAGATCCTCAAGTCGTTGAAGAAGAAGCCGAGAGTCTCTCCTTTCTCAACACAAGATGGACGTCCATCTTTTGGAGGAGAGAAAGAGAGAGGGCGAGAATATGAGAGAGAGAGAGAGTTGTAACCTTGTACAACTCTTAATGATGTACCAAGAAAGGCTAGGCTATCCCTCCTTTTATATTAGTTTAGGATCCAATGGATCTCAATCCATGGGACACATAGATCCAACGACCATGCTTGGTCTATGTAATAATCAATGGCTATGATAGTTGTTGGTTAAAACCAACAACATTTATTTATATTTAAATTAAATATATGTTGCATTATCATCAACATAATTTAATTCAATAAATAAATCAATAAACACAAGATAATGACATGATAATTTAAAAGATAATTATCCACCTAAATCACATGGATAATTAAAAAAGGATAATTATCCATCCATGAGATTTTGTGGATTATCTCATCCTTTTAATTAATATCATTATCTCTTGTTTATCTTGCAACATTATCCACTAAATTAATTCTCAATTAATTAGTGAATATTTCAATCACGCCATTGAAAATATGTGAATCATATTCACAACCCAAACTAATTTGTAAACTATATTTCCAATTAATTAATGTGAATCCAATCCACATTAATAATTAACAAATGATATTTACAGGAATTCTCTCTCTTCAATATATGTATATTATAAATCATATTTATAACACACAAATACTATGGATAGCTTTATCCACATTCTTTAATCCATGATAATTAAATCACATTTAATTATCTTGGATAATAATTCTCACAATATGAATCACGCTCATATTATGCTTGATAATTAAATCTCATTTAATCATCAAGTTCTTCTTGCTTGGATATGAAGATCATCAAATGAATTATTCTTGAATGCCTTCAAGAATAATGTGCTTTCTCCGCAGATACTTGGAGATAAGGACAGGGCGATTGTATTGTTCCACGTATAGTGACTTGGATATTGAGATGTTATCTCAAATCCAGATCATACGAACCTCCCACAGATGCTTGATTAAATCAAGACCGCAAATCTAATCTTCATTGAATCTAAATCTCATTCAGACCAATGTCCAACACTTGGACTAAGATCAGATTGTTTCTCTACTGGAAGGAGTCACTAAAATCCAGATCTGTTTCATCACTCCCTCGGAATGGAAGCATCGTGGATATACATTCGTTTATGATCACATTACCCTCAGGTATTCCCAATACCTGTACATCCTGCATACTGGAAGTACCCATGGTCAACCCGAAGATCAAGATCATTTTATACTGTCTTCTTCAGGTTTTGATCACTAAGTTTCTCATATCATTGGGATTTGGTATCGATCATATACTTTCCAAAAGCATATATCATACCTAGGTCTTGATCATATACTTTCCAAAAATATATATCAAACCTACAAATTCAGTCAAGCTTCCAAAGCGAGACGGCCGTGCACGGAATTTGATTCTTCCCAATATCTCATGAGTGAGCTCATGTCTTCTGGTTCAGTAGTGAACCTGTATGATCCCTTTGAGAGATCGTATTACTCATATGCCCTTATATGCACACCAACGCGCCGGTGAATAGACCTTGGTTAGGTCATCAACCTATTGGTATGTCAAATGTACATACTCAGACATATAGCAAGACATCTGTCTCTGATCAGAGGATGTGTGCCTATGCTGTGACATCACTCAACATAGGACTTAGGTTATCTCGATCTCGTTAAGTCAACCCATTGACCTAACTAATCTGACACCTCCGAATCTCTATTCCTATGCAGAGGACCTGCATCAAGAGGCCGGTCAGATATCAGCCTATGTGAGAAAGGATTGCCATCTCCTACTCTGGCTGGAGATCACATCTTAACAATCATTTAACGGTGCTTGATGAGTCCTCAATCTAACTCTTTAGATATTCATCCAAGCACCAGCCTCTATGATTCAATAATTGAATCAACAACTGTATGATCATTAAGATAGCCATGGTACATAACCCTAATTGTACCGAGGGACCTATTATGCAAATTATTTATTCTTCATTTCAGATCAGGGAATGATATTTGCAATAACATTTATTGCATAATGGCTCGCTGTGGGCTCACATGTCCAACACACACTCTCCTATCATTCGATTTCATTGAAACTGGACCAGGTTGGGGTGCACTTCCCTTCCTAGACGAGGACGAATGTTTCCACCCGTGTGCGTCTCAGACTGGCAAATCCAACCCCCTCACCACGCCAACTGAGTTGAGCCAAGTGAAAGGTGCAAGGGTCCAAATTAGGTCACGGCCGACAAGAGTCATACATGTGTTTCGAAAAGTTCTAGTTAGTCTACTGAGGTGACTTGAACCCAGCCCTGATTTCTCAAAGAATGAAATCTGAATAAACCTGAAGTACCTTAAACCTAGTTCCCATAAGGTTCTAGTGCAGTTAGGTGCGGTAAGGTCCAACCAAGCTCCAATCTTAGACTTTATTGGACTAGTTCAATCATCAAGCTCAATCAAAGAATATGAATGCTATGCAAATGCTATTTACAAGTATGCAAAGAATAATGCAATTTTTCAAAGAATTTGAAAACCAAGAGAAAATTTTTACACAGAATTATAAATAAAAGAATTTTGGCACTTGAAGATATGTACATCTATTTACACGGGCTTAAGAATTAAAGAATTTACAGGTTTTAACAAAGTGACTTATTTCGGTGTATATACAATTGATAAAGAATTTAATGTATTTTATTTATGCTTTATTTTATTTTATTTTATTTATTTATTATGATGCTTTTCATCCTCAAATTTATTTGAAAATTATTTTGAAAACTATAGTACAAAATAATTTTTTTGCAAATATTTACACACATTTGAAAGCCATTTTGCAAAGATTTTGCAAACACTATATATATATACATTTTTCAAAATACTTTTACAAACATTTTCAAAATCCTTTGCAAATAGGTTTTCAAATCCTTTATTTCACACAAGTAAAAGAATTTTTGCAATCAAAATGTTTTTATAAATGTTGACAACATTTCACAAAAAAGTTTTCCAAAGTTCGCTCCATTTTTCAAATCATTTTGCAAAACCATTTAACCTGATCTATTAATCAGTATATACAAAGAGCAGAAACTATATTTTCTGTACCAACTTATTTGGGCTCGTATAAGTTTTAATTGGAATTTTTTTATGCGATATTTTTATGTATACTCCTCAGCCTTATTTGAAAATCATTTAAAAAAAGATTTTGAAAACTATAATCCAAAATATTTTTACAAACCTGTACACACATTTGAAAATCATTTTGTTCATTTTCCAAACAATTGCAAACTGCTTTTCAAATATTTTTATTTCATGCAAAGAAAATAAATTTTACAATCAAAAATATTTACAAAGGTTGAAAATTTTTACAAACCTTTTGAACAGTTTTACAAAAAGAATTTTACAAAGAGTTTCAAAACTATTTTTGCCTGATTTATTAATCAGTATGTAAGAATCTGAGGAGCTCACAATCATCTTTTATTATAGTAATAACAATACTTTTATCATTGCTTTTTAGCTTGAGGTAGTATTTTATTTACAGTATGAGTTATGGCTTATAGTATATACATAGTATATACGACCCCCCTATACTTAGCATGAGCTATGTCCTCATAGATCGAAGAGAAAAGAAAATACATAACTCGTACTGAGTATAGACAAGTCGAAAGAAGATATGAATAAGAAATGAACGAATGAGCAGTTGACCATCCCCCCTATACTTAGGATCAAGTAATCCTAAGTATAGCAGACTATACACAAAGCAGGGAGGGTCAAGGGTGGGAATAAACATATCATACTCAGAATGTCTCCCCCTATACTTAGGGTAAGATACTCCTAAGTATAGACAAGAAGAGGAGACAAAGGAGAGGATCAAAGAATAAAAGAACTCGAGGTGCACATCCCCCTATACTTAGGACAAAGTGCATCCTAAGTATAGAAACTGACAAAAAGGGACAACACCTTTTGATACAAAAAGAAACTAGAAGAGAAAAGAAGAAAATCAGATGAACACTTTTTGAGGTGCAACGTCTGAATCTTCTGATGCTGCCGATGTTGTGGATATGTCATCATGGTGTAGAAGCTGGATGGAGTCGACTATGGCCAAGAATGTATCTGGTTCGAGGTAAGGCTTCAGGAGTTGACCGTTGACGATGAATGGTTGTGTGTCAGGAGACAATTCTGATATGGCAATGCTTCTATTGTCACGTACTTCACGAACTTGGAATGGCCCTGTCCACTTACTCTTTAATTTGCCCGCAAATATCCGCAACTTTGCATCAAATAGCCACACCTTCTGTCCAACTTCAAAGGTCTTTCGTCTGATGTGCCGGTCATGCCAGCGTTTCACCTTTTTCTTGTACATTGATGTGTTATCGTATGCATAGTCTCGGAACTCCAAGAGTCTGTTCAGATCATCCTTTCTTTTCTGACCACTTTTTCGTGAGTCCAAATTGCACATGTTAATTTCCCATAAAGACTTGTGAATTAATTCGACGGGCAGATGGCACGGCTTCCCATATACAAGACGATAGGGTGACATGCCCAAGGGAGACTTGTAGGCGGTTCGGTAAGCCCATAGGACCGAGTCCAAGAGTTGGGACCATTCTTTTCTGTTTGGCCTGACAAGTTTCTGCAGGATAGTCTTGATTTCTCTATTTGATAATTCTGCCATGCCATTGGTCTGAGGATGGTAAGGAGACGCGACGTTCTTGACCTCTTTGTTAATAAAATGGATACCCCCGTCTGATATGAGAATTTTCGGTATCCCGAACCGCGAAATGATGTTCTTCTTCAAGAACTGATACACTGTTCGACTGTCGGCGGCTCGAGTGGGAATAGCTTCATCAACCCAACGACTCACGTAATCGACGACAAGAAGGATGTGCTCAAAACCTTGACTGTTAGGGAAATGTCCCATGAAGCCAATGCCCCATGCATCGAAAACATCTGCTATCTGAATGATTTTTAGGGGGATCAAATCTTTTGCAGTGAGTGTACCCTTCAATCTCTGACAATCAATGCATCGCTTGACAAATTCTGCTGCATCCTTGAATAATGTGGGCCACCAGAAGCCGCACTGAAGTACCTTGGCTGCCGTACGGTCTCCAGAGTGATGTCCACCAGATTCGAGCGAGTGACAATGCTCGAGGATACTATAATGCTCCTCCTGAGGGATGCACCTGCGCCAAATGCAGTATGCTCCTTCCCAGAATAAAAGAGGATCCTCCCATTGATAGAAACGGATGGTCGACATAAATTTATTCTTTTGATTCTTCGTCCAATCCGATGGTGTTACCCCCGAGGCGAGGTAATTAATTATATCGACATACCAAGGAAGAGAATCCACTGCTAAGATTGGTTCGTCAGTAAAGGTTTCTGTGATGGGTGCATTGTTCAGAGGAGGCTCATGCTGCTCATTTCTGGAGAGATGGTCTGCCACCACATTCTGTACTCTAATCTTGTCTTTAATTTCCAAGTCAAATTCTTGGAGGAGAAGGATCCATCGAATCAGTCTCGGCTTGGCATCCTTCTTCTGCTGTAGGTACCGGATAGCAGAGTGGTCTGTGAAAATGGTGACTTTTGATCCAAGCAAATAGGATCTGAACTTCTCGAGGGCGAAAACCACGGCCAGCAACTCTTTCTCTGTCACAATGTAATTTCTTTGTGCCTAATCTAATGTTTTGCTGGCGTAGTGAATGGCATAAGGCACCTTTTCTTTCCTCTGTCCAAGAACAGCCCCGACTGTAAAGTCTGACGCATCAGTCATGATCTCAAAGGGAAGAGATCAGTCCGGCGGCTGTAGGATTGGAGCCTGGGTGATAAGCTCCTTCAGCTGATTGAAAGCAAGTAGAACCTTCTGATCGATATTAAATTTAGTTTCCTTGCATAAAAGTTCTGTCAAAGGTCGGGCGATGCGGCTAAAATCCTTAATGAATCGTCTGTAAAATCCCACATGCCCCAGGAATGACCTTATATTCTTCACTGACTGAGGTGGCTCTAAATTGGCGATAAAATCCACCTTTGCCGGGTCGACTTCCATGCCACGTTTGGAAACGACATGACTCAACACAATGCCTTCGGTGACCATGAAGTGGCTCTTTTCCCATGGAAGCACCAAATTGACTTCACGACATTTCTTAAGCACTCTATCTAGGTGCCCAAGACAAGAATCGAAACTGTCACCATTGACGGAGAAGTCGTCCATGAACACCTCGAGAAAACTGCCTACCATCTCGGCGAAAACTGCTAACATGCATCTTTGGAATGTTGCAGGTGCATTACATAATCCAAAGGGCATCCTCTTGAAGGCATAGGTGCCGAACGGGCAAGTGAAGGTAGTCTTCTCTTGATCTTCGGGAGCGATTGCCACTTGGTTGTACCCGGAATACCCATCCAAAAAGCAGAAGAACTCCTTGCTTGCTAGTCTTTCCAGAACTTGATCAATGAATGACAAGGGAAAGTGGTCCTTCTTAGTTGCTGCATTAAGCCTGCGGTAGTCAACACACACCCGCCAAGATGTTGGCACCCGAGTGGATATTTCCTCCCCTTTGTCATTGGTAACCACGTAAGCCCGGATTTCTTTGAAACTACATGCAATGGGTTTATCCATTTTAAATTGGAGATGGGATAGATGAAGCCTGCGTCGCACCATTTCATTATTTCTTTCATGATGACGTCCCGGAGGTTTGGATTCAACCTTCTTTGGAATTCACGGGACGGCTTGGCATCTTCTTCCAGATAGATGTGGTGTGAACACAATGCTGGATTTATCCCATGGAGATCTGATATGCACCAACCAAGTGCCTTGCGGTTCTTTTATAGAACCTCGAGAAGTCGAGATTCCTGCTCCAGAGTCAGCCTGCTGCTGATTATGACCGGATACATGTGCTCTTCACCCGTGAGGAAAGCATACTTCAGACCTGTTGGAAGTGGCTTGAGTTCTTATTTTGATCTGTCCATCTTGTTGGTCACTTCAGAGACTATACTGGTGGTGGGATGTACTTCTTTGATGGAGCTACTATCCTCGGTATTCTGTTGAGACCCTGATGATGTGCCAAACTGTTCTGTACTGTGCTCATTGTGTTCGGGCTGGAGTGAATTCTCGGGATCAAAGAGATGCATCTGCATCTGAGAATCTGTCTCCCAAGAATCATCTGAGCATCGGGTAACTGTGCTTTCCAAGTCCTCCTCAAGAGTGAGGATTTCTTGGGTCCATGAATCATTCAATGACAGTGATGAGTCTCTGATCTCTGTAACAAAGTCACAGTCTGCTTCTGATACTGCATGGCTCTCATCAGTCATGGCGTTCGGCTCTCTGATCATGTTTATAGTGATCTGCTTATTGTTCGAGCTAAAAGTGATCTTTCCAGACCCGTAATCAACCACAGCACCTGAGGTACGCAGGAATGGTCGGCCAAGGATGATAGGGGCCTGGAGTAGAGGTGCGGGTGAGTCCATATCAAGGACTACAAAATCAGTTGGGAATTGCATCTCCCGTACCTTAACTACAACGTCTTCCAATAGACCCTGAGGCCGCTTGATGGATCGGTCAGCGAACTGAAGGATCATTCGTGTCTGCTTGAGCGGACCCAGCCCAAATTCTTGCGTTATTGATGATGGCAAAAGGTTGATGGAAGACCCACTGTCGAGGAGAGTGCGCTCGAAGACTTGATCGAAAATATCACAACTGATAAGAGGTGCTCCTGTGTCTTGTTTCTTCTGTGGGAGATTGCTGATAGCTGCAACAGTGTCCATGGAGAGCACATGCTTTTCTACATCTCTGCATCTGTTCTCATGTGCCGGGAGACGCTTGTTGGTACATGCCTCCTTCAAGTCCTTTTTTACCGCGGGCATGTATTCCATGGCTTTAATCAATGGTATCTCTATGGTTAAATTGTCTAGAATTTCCACAACTCCAGGATCAGACAATGCATTTTTTCGTTTTGCAATTTTTTTGGATTTTTCTATTGCATGAGGAAAAGGAATATGTACATCTCTAGCAGGAAAAACAGAGTTTACATTAAAATTATCGCCCACAGAACGTTGTACATCCGGGTGGCAAAAAAAAGTACAAACTGGATTCTGACATGCTGGTGCTGAGGGGCGAGCACAAAATGAGACATCTGTGCCATCGGCTGGCGAGGCATCGACTGCTGACGGCTCCTCCAATGCAGGTGCGACTATGCTTTGATTGCAACATCCTTTTTGGTCTTTTTGTTTTTGCTGATTTTTTTGTGATTTTTGTTGGTGAAGATGGTGGTGGATGACAGCTGGGATGACTTCTCCTTCTTCTTCCTCCTCACCCGCCCCTGTAGTTGGCACGACTGATGCAGAAGATGACGATCTGCCTGGTTATTTATTCTCCCCATTCGTGATAGTAGGTGGAGGCAAAGCCCTACCGCTCCTGAGAGTGACAGCATTAGAACAAACAATATTATCACTTTCTGACTCCACAGATGCAGACATGACATCACATTCTACCTGCTCTTTCGTTTTAAAGCTATTGGGGTTGGCTTCGACCTGAGCTGGGATGGTGGTCTTGGTGGCAGTCAGCTCGTCGAGCCTCTTGGTCATATCTGCCATCCCTTTGACGAGTTGGGCCAAGCAATCCATGTTCGGGTTCACAGGAGTTGCCTCAGTGGATTCAGCGTGCAGACCATGCTATTGTTGCATGTGTGTGTGCTAAGGTTGTTGCTGGTGATGCTGGGGTGGTGCAGGAAGCTGGAGTTGCTGATAAGAGGGAGGGGGATACTGTTGGTACTGCTGAGGTGGAGCAGCCGCATACTGATGGAAAGGCTGTGGGTTACGGTATTGCTGCTGCTGATATTGCTGATTCTGCCTCCATTGATTTGCATACTGGAGAGGCTGATGATATGGTGGCAGCGGCTGTGAGGACTGCCCAAAACGACCACCCTGAGGTTGGTGGTATTACCAGTTGACCAGTAGCTGACCCTGAGGTTGTCCCATAGGACGGGTCGGCTGTGCTTCGTGACTCCATACCCCGTTCACTTCTTGAACCAGGGGTGGTGGTGGGAATACTGAATCGGATCCTGATACAAACTCTGGTTGGTACACAACCATCTGCTGCTGCGGCTGGCCCTGGTCGGGTGCCTATACGTAGTACACGTGCTGGACTGCCGGTGGCTGCTGGCTCGGTTGAGGCTGATGTAGCGGTGGTTGCTCGTCCTTCCTCTGGGCTGGAGCTTCTGATGGTGCTGCCGACTGAACAGAGTTGATGGTGCCCACCAGCAGTTCTAGCTGTTTGGTGATCTGATCAAGCTTGTCAAGGTTCTGAGTCCTCTTCTCGATCACAACAAGTTTTTCAAGGTCCTGTGATCGCTTCTCGATGATACCAACCTTCGAGAGATGACCCCCGATGATGCTGAGGTTGGAGCTCTCATCTCTCTCCGCCTCGCGGGACGCTGCCATGTGCACTTGTTTTTGGAGGATCTAGGGCTGCTTTTGGTATGCCTTTGATGAAGAGAGGGCGACCTCTCCTTCGGCCATTTCTTCGAATATCTGCCAGACTACATCTTCATCCTTGTTGAAGTGTGAACCCCCACAGGCTGCGTCAACGAGCCTTTGACTCTCAATGTTCAGGCCCCCAAAGAAGTGTTGGACCAAACTGGTCTTTGGGATCTCGTGATGAGGGCATTTCTCCTGCAGATCGGTGAACCTCTCCCATGCTTCATGTATGGATTCGTGGGCTAATTGGGAGAAGTTGCTGATCCGTGCTCGCATCTGGTTGAGCCGACCAATAGGGTAAAATTTATGCAAGAATGCTGACTTCGATTCCTCCCATCACAACCTTCCCCAGATGGTTGACCCAGTAAAGGGCCTTGTCTTGCAGGCTGAAGGGGAATGCCATCATTTTGACTATGTCCAAAGGGACATTGGGGTAGTGAGTAGTGCGGCAGATGCGTGAAAACTATTGCAGGTGGATGTATGGTTCTTCATTGGTGTTTACATGGAAAGCAGGAAAAAGAGCGAGGAACTGGGGCTTCATCTCAAAATGAGCATGCACCGGTGGAATGAGGATCCACTCGGTCATCTGGCTGTCTCCAGGGTTATAAGTCTCCTTTAGTGTAGGTTTAGGTCTCCCATTTCCTGACTCTCCCTCATCATCTGAAGGGATATCACCTCCTCGGCCTCCTCCTCCTCCTCCCTCGTGTCTATTCATTACATCATTCAACATGTCCTGAAAAGCAGTCTGTGCTAGGGCCTGCTCAGTCAGCTGTTGTTGGATAGCTTGGATGGATGCCAATAGCTGTGCATTAACCTGACTCTGATCTGGCAACTGTCCTTCTGGTTGAGGTGGCTGCTGACCCTTGCCCTTTCCTTGAGGAGCCATGTCAGGGTCTAAGTCAGAAGAAATGAATTCCGAAGTAGAAGCCAGAGCTCGGTCTACCTTTTATCTGCAGAATGAGAGAATCCTGATCAGACCACTTGCAATATTGTTCAGCTGTCACGATGATTCTGGAATCAAGGTCAATCCCATAATATCGCGAATGGAAAAGGATATGGACTGTGATCGACTTCCATTCTCGACGGCGAAGGTGGGAAAAAATTAATCTCGGTTTATTGGGTGGTCAAAAGGAGGGTAGAAGACAAGGAGTCTAGAGATCGATCCGCAAAGTCCGGATTGGGTTCTCGGGAATCGCCTCAAATTTATTAGCGAAGTCGAGTCCATGGAATCGATGTGGGTGTCAGCAGGGTCCCAACGAAAACCATCCATGGATCGAATTCGCAAAGAAAGAGAGGATTGTATGTTGGAAGAAGGATACGATGGTCAACGAGGAGTAAAAAGGAGTGCAAAATAGTAGAAAGGCTCAAACTGAGCGGGGGTCAAAGGAAAATATTACAATCAAATTTGTACAAAGGCATGGGACTTGATCTTTGAACCTTAATCTAGATCCATACAAACACAATACAAAATTGGGTTCACCAACTCACGCCATGTGAAGCCGTAAAGGTTCGGCTACTTATTATCTTGTCAGTTTTAGAGTTGTTATTTCAGGCATATCTTTTAACAAGTCCTTAGCACGCTACCCCTATAGGAGAGAGAGTACTGCCAGAAAAGTATCCCGTACTTGTCCTCCTCCTTTGTAACCTGTAGTCTGTACTTTTTAAGGTCCTTGTAACCCTTCCTGGATACCTACTCAACCAAAGAAATAGAGAGAGGAAGCCAATAGGCGAAACCGATACTTCGGTTCTCGCTCGCAACGGAATCACCCGTGAGCTTGCAAGAACCTACTCGGACGCAAGATGATGAGACATACACCCCCGTGAAGGCGTGGCCTATGCTTGATACTTCGGACAAGGTCGATGCTCCACACAACAGAGAGTCATCACTGGCGACCAAGCCCTACTCGCCCACGTACGATAGAAGCGCCAATACTTCGGAAATCCAGGCGATACACAAGGCAGTTGCAGACTAGGATTTTGGCTCTATTCCTTATGGGACGTGCCTCGCTCAAGGGAGTAGGGTTTTGGTCCCCCTCTAAAGGTACCTGAAAATAATGAGGGCTTTATGAACCCAGTACAATGATAGTCCATTACAAAATTTAATTAAGGTCAAAGTTTAGTTAGCAGTCCCCTTGTTTAAATTTTTTTGGGTTTTCACTTTTTTTGAGTCTGTTTCATACCAGCGCCTAACGTTTTTGCAGATTTTCATTTATGTCCTAGGTGCTCAAAATCAGAGGGAGATAGCGGAAAAGCCGTGCAAGTTGGTTCTATGACGGAAATCTCACCATTGAACCGAATGATGCATGCTGAGTTAGAAGACTTACAGTGCATCCCTGCTCTCTCCATGTGGTATGCAAAACAGAATTTTTAAACCTATCTATATGGCGGTGTGCGTTCGATAAAATCGCCCTAAATATTAGCTGCTATTAACGTGAAGAACCACAAGTTGGTCACTTATCCTTAACCAAAGAGTCCGGTCTTGGCTTACCCCTCCTCTTCTCGACACACTCGAGTTCAGGAGTAGCGCTTGATGGGGCTCGCTCACGGCACTCGGGCTAAGAGATAAATGAACGAACTGTTTAAATTTGACTAGATCCATACGAAGTAGACTATAGGAACATGCATTCTTATTAAGGTTTGGACCTAGTTACCAAATCAAGCAACCTATATCTAGGGGCTCCAAGCACACGAAATAAAATGGAATAAAGGCGGAAAGCACAAAACATCGGAAAGCAAAGAAAAGAAAGCAGTAGAAAACTCGGAAAAGCCACGATGAGGCCCCCAGGTGAACAGACACCCGGGCACTAGACCTCGTTGTGAAGAGTAGAGTCCAAGTTATATTACATGCCAAAATTGTCTCTCTCTCACTATAAATTACAAAATTGATCCTAATTACTTCAAGGCCTAGCTAATTCACATCCTCTGCATCTTTGGTGCTTTCTCCAGCTGGTCATGAAGTGAAAACCAACCTCCTCCAAGCTTGGCTGCCTTGGCCTCCTAAGAAACCATCCTCGCGTGGCGGGCCCTCGCAACAAGATCACAAAGAGATAGAATTAGTATAAGCTCAATCAACGAAATAAAGAATCAAGTAAGTAATCAAAAGGAATGAATGTGTATGTCACTAATCAAAGAATCATGTATAATTAAGCAATTTCAAATAAATACTATTCACAGAATAAATGATGAATAAATGAATTTTTATACAAGAATGACAAGATATAATAGGCTACGCTCATTGCTCCCCAACAACGGCGCCATCTGATGAAAGGGGATTGAGCCAAGGTCTTGTCTTTCCACAAGGCAGATCGACAGTCGCTGAGGTGACCTCAGACGAAATCCCAATTCGATCAGCAATTAACCCACAATAATAAATCAAGCAATTAAATCTCAAAAATATGGAGTTAAAATTTATTATAACTCTACATGTAAATGCGTATAGGTGTAATCACAAGTAGAGGACGAACACTGGGAGCGAACGGTTGGGAGTAGAATAAACGCACAAGATTATTCAATTCTTATCGTCCATGTTATTGTTTTTGTGGATTTTTGATTTTATATATTTTTTATTTTAATATTTGGTTTTATATTTTTATATTTGATTTTTAATTTACTAATTTTGTATTTATATTTTATATTTTTTTATATTTTTTTACTAAATAAAGAGATAATATATATAAGGAATATATATACATACTAGAGATGAGAGAGAGAGAGAGGCAAAAATAGGGAGAAATACCTCAAAATACAGTAAATAAAATAATTTTGTGATTTTTATATTTTTCTAATGTTTCTGTGATTTTTCTAGATTTTTCCTAATTTGTTTTGGTATTTTTAAAGTCAAAAATACTAAAAACAGTGAATAAAGGTTGCTGTCCGAAATTAAAATGAGGATGAAAAATACTAAACAGGGTCCAAAATTCCTCAAATTAATTTTAAAATAAAGATAATGAAATAGGTAAAATTCAGCCCCTGAAATTATATTTTTAAGATTTTTCCAGAATTTTTAATGTTTTTATAAAGGTTTTTGGGGTTTTATAATTTTTAGGAGTTTTCTGTTGTATTTTTTAGTGCTTTTTGGTCTGGAGCAAAACACACATAAACACACAAAATATATTTTTTTTGGAATTTTTCAAAAACATTTTATAATTTTTATGTATTTTCTAATGCCAACAGTGGTGAAAATGCGTATTTTTGATTTTTTATAAATATTAAAATGCAATAAATATGCAAAATAAAAATATGCCGTAATAATGCAATGCAATAGGAACCTATGATAATTTTTTTGGTGATTTTTGGAATTTTATAAATGCATGCAATAAATAGGGGAAGCAAAAAGAAATTCCAACCCTGACAGGGGTATTTTTGCAAATAAAAATAAAAAAGGGTGTTCTGTGCAAAAATCCCAACATAATAAACATTTTTTTAATATTTTAGAACTTTTTTACAATATACAAAAATGCCAAGGCATGCATACAAAATTACAACCCTCACGTGGGACTGCACGTGAGGCTGGGAAGGACCAAAATGATAATACCAAAACATACAGGAAGTCCTACGCAAAATTCCCAATTATTTAACACTTTACATTTTATTTACAAAAACATATAATAAATACAAAAAATAGTGGGGTGAGATATGAAGTTTACCCCAAACATAGGCGCTATCCGACGGCTCTGGTGTGATATGGGGCTCCTCCCCAGATCGGATGGCTGCTGCTGTCCTCCAAGAACATGGAAGAACAGTGAGGTTCCCCTGCTTCGATCGTTGGTTCCTGCTCGTCCGGACGGGATTTGGTGATGGCAACGGGCTCTACGCGTCCGAGGTGGTGTACTGCAGCTGCTGTTGTGCACAGCAATGTCAAGGACCCCATGTATAGGCCGGGCGAGCTCAAAGAAGAAGGGGGTCATGAGAACCTTGAAGTCAAGATGATTTGAGCCCAAGAGGGCTCCTTTGAGCGCGTGACCTGCACAGAGAGAGCGAGTGGCTCGAGGGGTTTCTCCTCGACCTAAAATGAAGTTGTGAGCATGAAGGATGAGGTGGGCGATGAGGTCTCCGGCGAGGTGGTAGAGCTCGACCTCGATTCGCAGAAGCAGGAAGGTTCTGGTTGGTTAAAGGTGGCTGGGAGGTGGAGAACGTGATGGGGAAGGAAATTGAAGTGAAAGCGGTGGTCGGGGAATAAGTGTAGGGCGGTGAAACACGGCCGGAGCTCGAGAGCTCCGGCGAGCTAATCTAATCTATTCTAACTAATTAATCGACTAAAATACGAAATAAAATGCAGTAAATGAAACCTACGACTACTGCTAAGCTAATGAAATTAAAATTCGCAGCTCAAACCTGGGTATTAGCCAAGGAGCAGGACCGCCGGTGACGGTGGCTGGGGAGCGCCTCCTGTCACAAGGGCTCGTTCAGGTCCGGATTCAAGGCGTTTGGGGGAAGTAAAGTTGGCCATATTCGACCAAGGAAGAGGAGGTACTTATTTATAAACATCCCTGATCACCCTTATTGATCGGTGATTATGGGTTGATCTAGTGTATTTACAAGGGATCTAAGGAGTTGGCGTGATTGTACAATGAATGGCGGACATATCTTGTGAAGGAATCGAGTACAATCGGTGGACGAGACGTCCGCGAAAAATGCCAGAAAATCAAGGATTAGCCAGGTTTGGCGGGTCTGAGATGCGGATGGGACAGTTGACCAGAGGTCAACAGTCCGTCGCCCCTGATTGGTCCACCTAGGACACTACAGGACAAAATAGGGCAATTTATTCAAAAATAATTTATTTAACATAATAAATGATTTTATTATTTTTTTGCTTATAAAATAAAAAATATTTATTAAATAATGTAGTATTTATTTATGATTTTTATTTATTTTTTTGATGTATTTTATTATGAATTTATTTTAATGATGTATTTATAAGTGTATTTACATGTATTTTGTATAATTTATTTTTATTTTGTATATTTTATTTTATTATTTTATTTTCTTATTTTATATAATTATAACTTATTTTTGTGAATATAAATATAATTTTATGTAATTTTTATGAGTTTATTTACATTTTTAAATAAATAAGTTTATATACTATGTAGGTATACTTATAGGTATTTTACCTATATTTTATATACACTTTATTTATTTAATGTCTTTTATTGGTTTTTATTTTGGATTTGTATTTTTAATATAATGTATGTAATATTTACAATATTATAAAAATATGAAATAATTAAAGAATGTATTTCCCTTTTATTTATACACATATAGATCATAGGTATTTCATCTATGTTTTGAGATTACTTTATTTTATTTGTGCATTTCTTCTTGGTTTAAGTCTAGTTCTAATGTACACACATGTTATAGATAGTGTATATAAATTTATAAAAATATGAATTTGTAAAAATAATAGGCAATGAATAAATTGAATATTTTAATCGATATTATGTACAATAGGGGCCTAAAACCTAACTTTCACAGATGAACTCTAAAAATTATAAACCCAATTTTATTAAATAGTTCTTGAAAGGCTATATACAATTAAAAATGAGTTGGTGGATTCTGAGTTTTTATTTGCAAGATATGGGTCTGTGAAGTTGAGATTCTGGCTTCTTATTCTATGTATAAAATGTACACTGTATATTATTTTTGTACAAACTCATTTTTGTATTTTTATTCACATTATTATCTACAACTTTCATGTACGGAGTTTATTTGTTTGATAGATAAATCATAAAGAATAAAATAGGTGTCAAAAATGCATAATTAATGCATAAATAAATGAGGTGCTTATTGTATTTTTGGCCCATATCTCCCCCTACTTTATTCCTTGTCGACCAATTCCATTCTGGACTTGGTCTCGGGGTTTGGGTCATAAAATATTTTCAATATTTTATTTCTTTTTCTTTTCTTCTCTTTAATTTTGGCATTAAAAACCTTTTTTTATGTACACTTAATACAATAAATAATGAATGCTATTATAGACAAATTGATGCTATTTACCTGCATTTGCTGGGGTTTTTAAGGCCAAAATGATAGAATAAAGGTGATGAAATGGGGATTCATCACCAATCCAACCACATCACATGGTTATTCACTCTTGTACCCTCAAAAATAAAAAAATGTACACTGAAAAAATTGGTACAAATTTAAAAAAGGCTAAAAAATAAACATAGAGCAAAAAAAATTCAAGCCCAACTTCTTAACCACAATGATCCATTGTCTGAATAGAGAAGACTTGGTTACACTGGGCATGCTTCAAATAGGAGACTTAGCTACGTTGTCTATGCTCCAATTTCCTCCTTCTTTCTTCTTTTTTTATACTAGCTGAACTTAGAAGGAAATACCTGACTCCCCGAGGACGAGAGGTTTGCATGGTAGTTCAACATTTCGAATAGGAAGAGCTAACACCCTTCACACACAAGCGACAATTGTTCAATGTTCATTGAGTGTGCTTTGGGAGTGGGTGGATCTAAGATAACTTCTGAGACGAACCTGTGTAATCACATGTAGAATTTAGAGACTGTTGATTTTGAAGTCCTAATTCTCACAGGAGTTCCCTCAACTATTTATCCAAAGGTTGGATCGTGCTCCATTTTCACCATGATCTTGGTATGAAATCCAATCTCATTTCATTGTTTCATTCTTTAATTGCTCGGAGATGAGCATGGTTTAAGTATAGGGGACCTAAAAAAATTAAAAATACCACTCATCATATTTGCTTCAATTAATTGCATCTTTTATTCAAAAATCTATAAAAAATGCAAAAAAAATCCAAAACCCATAAAGCTCATCTTTTGAAAATCTTAACCCTATGTTGTTTTAAAAATTGGTTATAGACTCTTATATTACCTTCTTGAGTTCGACTTGGTGATTTGCCCACGTAAAATAAACAAATCGACCACATTAAAACTGATAAATTGTTTTTGTGTGGTTTTGATTGACTCTCTCTTTATTAACTACAAAAACCGACACTAATTCCTTCTAATTAAGAGCGATAAAGGGCGTGTCTTTCAAAGACATAAAAGAAGAAGAAGATGATGATGATAAAGAAGAAGAACTTGATTTGGATGATGACATTGATGATGATGAATAACTTGTCTCACTTGATACTTGTATTGTTTTTGTTTTGACATGTATTTATTTTTAGCATTATCTCGTGCCTTGTAGCAAACATTTTGTTGTTTCTTTTTTCTTCTTTTGCTTCAATAGCTTCTTTTTTAAGCTCTTATAAATATAAAAATGGCTAAATCTATGCAGATATATGAGAATATATGTATGAAAAATAATTTGTATATTTAAAATAATTTAAAAAAAAATTCAAAACCGACTATTGTTGACTAAATCCGATTAGTCTCCCGACTGCAGATTAATCCGTAGTCATTGACCCCATCGACCTAGTATCAACGACCGACTTCTGCAACCTTGATTGTATACCTACTTTCTGAACTTTGACATGAACGTTGATCATGAAAACATTCTACTTAGACCATTGTTATACTTAGACCGTCGATCAAATAATTAGGATCTAGCGATCATAACATAATTTGGATTTACAAACACCAACTGATAATCACGTAACCCATTATTATACTGCTAATACGGTATAAACTGTTAAGTAGCAAGGAAAGAATACAAAACATATTGTTAATTTTATAAATTAATACACACTGATCCCATATAGAATGAACATTGTATGAGTCTTTCATATAATATCAGCTTGTGTACTAGTGTACGGCTACATATATAGATAAAATATGATGCATAAACAACCAATCTCAATCTTCAACCAGTATACCGGTAGAATGAGCTTTACACTCGTATGAAAAATCAATCCCATGAAGTATTTGATGATTCAACAAAATAAGTTACACCAGTATAGCCAAATAGCATGAGGGGCGAAGTCAAGATTTTCATTAGGAAGGGCCAAATAGAATTAAAAAAATACATCCTTTTATTAACATAAATACCAAAAATCATGTCATGTCTAAAAATATGAACATAAAGCACTTAACACTGAAATTAGCAATTACACTCTTATTTGATATACATTGTACTAAATTTCACGTCTCCCTAGAAATACAAACATAATTACTCGAATAACAAAACTATCAATTAGAATTTTTAAACAAATTATTTCATAAGTTAACATGATTAGCTAAAATTATGAAAATAACAACATATAAGCATTTTTATAGGCACAGTTGTTAATGATATAGCAAAGAATATGACATTCAACACTAATTTCAAGTATAAAAAGTAATCTCCCAATGAATAATATTGTCAATTTAACAATGGATGATATAGTTGATTTTAAAAAAAACGTCACTATACATCCATTTTATTGAATTATGCATTTTCTTATTTGCAAATCATATGATATCACTACATGAAATTAGTCCTAAGACAACAAATAGTTTGAATATTTGTTGTCATATCTTCTGATGTTAAAGATATAATAAAGAATATTATTCATTGCCAAGAAAAATCAGTTATACTTATAATAAGCAATGCATGTCATATTTGTTGTAAAGGTACATATAACGATAATTTTTCCGTTTACTTATTCATCAAATTATCAGTAGTTGTTGCTAAATTAAGCAACGATTAGAGGAAAAAGTCAATGGGTAACCGTTGTTATATTATTCGGTGTGAGGAATATAACAACAAGCACGCGCGACTGTTCGTTGTGAATTTAAAGAAGCGGCGAATATTATTCATTATATTTAACTACGGAAGATACGATAATAAATATTAAATTAGTCATTATCCTTGCTCAATTTTCTACAATTTTTTAAAATATTCCTCACTATAATGATGAATTAATATGTAACGAAATTTGTTTTTACTTGAAGTTAGTGAGCAATGTCATATCCGATATTATATCATCAAGAATGGTCCATCTATTTTTCAAAAAATTAACACATAAATGCGACATTTTGACTAAAATTTTAGCAACAAATAGTTAAGATTCGGAACAATAGCAATGAATAATCATTGCTATATGAATAATCGCTAAAGATATATCAACATATATAGAGCATTCACCGTTTTTCAAGTATAAAAAAATAACTTCATAATGAGTAATACCATCATAACATATTTATCAACGGATGTTATACTAACATATTAAACATACGATACTATAAACTCCTTTTGGTGTAATGTACCGGTCCAACTAACAAGTTTTCCTAAGTCATCTATGGATTGGATGATATTAAAATTTCAAGTCAGTTAAGAAAACAAATATCTTTTTTACCTTTGAGAATGTAACAAAAAAATAAAAAATAAAAAAAAGTTTTTTTACAGGAAGAAAATACCATTTAGTTGAATAACGTGCCTATAATTGTATATCTAGTACATGTTGAAAAGAGGGCAGAGAAATGAGAGAGAGATAATGTTTAAACGAAAGAGAGATATTAATTAATAGGAAAGTAGATAATAATAAAGATTAAAGTATAGGAGGACTGATTATGTGAGAGCCAAAATATGTGAGAGTATGAGAGAAATGATTCTGGACAACTAAATTCTATCATCTCCCTCCTCATTGATTGCGGGAGGAGAGAGGAGAACAAAATCTAGTGGTTCAGATTTACTACTCTTATGATCTCACATATTTTAGCTCTTACAGATTCAAACCTTTAAATTATAGATCACAAAATATAATAAAGAGGTACTTAACATTGGTTTAGATCATCATATAATTAAAAGTTACGAATTCCAGACATCAAGGAAATATTCCTTTAAAAAAACATGAAGGAAATATTTCAAAAAAACTCTTGCATCCCTATACAAGCACTACAACTTCTCCAACAGTTCAACCGAATTTCTTGTATTCTAATAGAAGTAGATGTGCTTGTAGGGATGTCTAACGAGTCAAATGAGTCAGACTTACATCGCGACGACTCAATTCGAAACTAAACTCGGATTAGGTGAGGGTTGAGATCGATCAAATGAGAAAGATTTAATTTTAATTTCCCAACTAGGTGTGAAAATAAACCGAGTTTACTCGACAAATCTAAGAACCAATTTACTCTTGAATGGGGGATCACTCTCCTCTTTTCATGCTAAATTCTGCTCCGAGTTATTTTGAGCCTCATATATCATACTTCTTAATTCTTATGACCCCTTGCTCTTGATAAAATACACATGCATGATTTGCTTTTTAAGTTCAAAATCGCTTTGGTTAATCGAATTATTTGTGCAAGAACAATTCTGAAACCGTTAAAAACTTGTTTGAAGAATGTGATCTCTCAAAAAATCGGTACATTCGAAATTCCTCCAGAATTAATTGATATCCAGTAATTTTTCTCCAATGCTTTAATGTGTTCAGGAAAAGTGATAAAGCATGAGAACGCATGCACTGAGAATCATTATACCTTCATTCTTCTTGTTTTTGATACATTTGATTTCTTAGCACCAGAAACTGTTGAACTTTTGAAGAATATCCAAAATTGAGTAGTAATGTGATGGTTCCTAGATTTATGAATGTAGTGTTCAAAAAGATTGTTTTTGCAATTCAAAAAGGACTAGCGACGTTGCTTGTTGCCCGCTTATCTCCTATTTCGATGTAATCCCTCTATTTATAAAGAATCTAATTCTTTAATGGGATAAAACGATCAATCGGAACAGCAGCTCCAGTCCATGAAGGCATCAAACTGGTTGTGGATATGGAAAACGCGATGCCTTTTGGCGTTTCAGGTTACCTGAAGAAACCATTGTTTGTGAGATCAAACTCACTATTCGCAAACGAAAGGCTATTGGGCAATAAAATCCGCCATGCTCAAACCTTTGAACGTGAATGATCCCTAATTACTAGAGGGCTCGATCCAGATCATACAAAATATTTTATTTTCCAGTTTAATCGTTCTTGTTTTGTCTCTTGCTCCTAAATGGCAGGTATTGCAAAATCCACCCTTGAATCTCTAGCTATTCAAGCGGTGGTGGTCGAGTTGGGAGTTTTGCCGGGCTTCATCATGTGAAGATTGATAGAGTGATCCTTGCGGTGATGCTGTTCCTGTTATGATGACGTGAGTCGCGGTTCACATGATTTTGCATAGTACAGACTTATAAAATGAATAAAATCGCGTGAACCGCTCGATCGTGGTCAAGCAGCACACACGGTTTGCAGCAAACAATCCGCCTCCGAAGATTCATATGGTAACTTTTTTTACGTACAAAGTAGCTTAATCTCTCTCTTTTACGTGTTAATTTGCTCGCTTTTCCTTTCATGTCAGCCATCATAAGTACAGGGAGGAGCTTTAATTCAATAATCCAACTTGACGGATCATACACACTGCTTGACGTTGGACGGAATCGGCAGCCGAGAGCTCTCAAGTGGGGATCAGATGCAACCGTTGAATACGAATGAACAGATGCTTGCGTTGAAAACAGGTCCTTGGACCTTTTGCCAAATCGAACACGAGAGATGTATGTATGTATGTGCCGTGTTGACATTTGATCTTCTTTAGAATTTTATATATATTTGAGATTGGCTATATCAGGAATTTGACGCACATGTGTTCTCTCAGTCTCGCCACTTTTCGTACGAGGGAAGAAAGAAGGGCCTTCGAACGCTCGCAAAAAGCGCCGTTTTCCCATCGTTCCCATCTTTTTCTCCATTTTCTTCTATTTTTAAGGGAAGTACTCGGCCGACTTTCTCCGTGTTTGTTAATCCACAACATGTGTTGAACGGAGAAGGTGTTCTCGTATGCTCGTTTAATCGTCGAGGTTATGTTCTTTAGACACCATACATGTCGGGACGGATACCATATGACCAGGACACCCGGCCCATAATAATAATTAGTTTAGTAAATGCATCACGAACCCTCGATAATTCATAATTACATCCATAATTACATGAATAAGTGCTATGCCCTACATCCATAATATTCCGTCAATTTAGTCCATTAACTTAATCAGATTATTGAGTTAATTTAGCCTGTCTTCAATCCAACGACTGAATTTAGCCAAAATCAAAAAAGAAAAAGAGAAAAAAAATCCACCCCTTCCTCCTCCAGCCCCATCCTCTTCATCCTCCGACCACCTCCCCCTACTTCCTCCTCTAGTCCCTCCCACTACCTCAGCTCACATTTTCAAAAGATGCCAATCAACGACATCTTTTGAAAATGTGATTTTGTTCTCGGGATAAAGTTGTTCAAAATCATCGGAATCGGTCAAAGTTAACGGCGGAAATGAATGGAACTTGACACATGATTATGTTATGTAAGGGGTTAAGCATTATTCAAAGACCTGGCTGTAATTAAGAATTATCGATGGTTCGTGGTGTAATTACGAAACTACTCAAGATTATGGATGTAAATATCCCTATGACCAACTAGTCATGCACACCTTTAAGCTCATCTGCACACCGTGATTGCCAGCTCGGAGCTCTCTGTCTGAAGGTAGATTAATTGCAGATTTCTAGCTAGCTTGAAATCATGGTGTTGCTGCTGTTGATTGGCATTGCACTTCAGTCCCATTCCTATTTTAACTTGAACGGGTCTCTTGTCGATACCGAAAGAAATTCCAACGAATCTGACTCTGGAATGAGAACCGGCGATGTTGTGTTTCATCCTAGTATTCTCCACGCTCGTGGTTAGAGTCGTTCGTTCGTACAAGGGATGAGGAATAAGGTGGAATGATGAGGGATACGTGAAAATTATCTGTGATCCTGTTCGCTGATATAAGAAAGAGAAAAAATATTGTAAAATAGGGCTATTAATTGAAATGAAATATCCATGTCTCTTTCGAATTCGTTTGATAATAGTTCGATAAATATTTGTTCATTATTAAACAAAATGAACATGAACTTCAAAGTATTAGTTCGATAAGCTTAAGGAAGGGAATTTTAATTTAATATATATATTGATTCAATAAATATTTGAGGATCATATTATATGTATGTAGGTACATACATATGTATCACTACAACAAAAGAGATATATAGTGACGATTTTTTTTGTTAGGAGCGCAACGAATAAAACGTCACTAAATACTCTCGTGACAAATTCATGATTCGTCGCAAGAATCGTTGTTATATAAGCCGTTGTTAAATTTTTAACAACGATTACTAACCGTTGTGAAATTTCAAATAGCAACGAATAAAAATCGTTGTAAAATATAAATTTTTACAACAAATAAAAACGTCGCCATTACGATATGCCAACGCTTATTTCCGTCACTAAATGGATCTTATTTTGAGTATTCTATGTATATCAACATTTTTTTCGTCACTATTTGCGACCATGCCGACGAATAATTTGTCATAAAACTAAAGTAAATGATTTATTCATCATTATATGAATAATTATAGCCATTTATTTGTTGATTATAACTACATATTTTGAATAATAGTATCCATGTATCAACAATTTATTTCATTCCAAATTCCAATATCATTCATGAAACTCCAAACAAAGACCACTAACTATGAAATCACCTAAAAATAAAAGCCAACCAAATATTAACTAAACATTGTTATGGAAGAATGAAAACACCAACATTATCAGAAATATCATAGCTCAAAACGTCATCAACGTCAATCATGAAATTCTAATATCTTCGAAAAACTCAAATGCTCATTTGCTAGAATAGTTTGTAGACAGCTCCATCGATAAATTAGGAACCTGTGACATTGAAAAAAAAATAATTAGCATAATCAAGCTTGATAGTATTTTCGAAATCATAAGTCCATGAGTACTAATGCAAGGATATTATTGCACTAAAAAAACTTTATTTGACAACTAAAAGAAAATTCTTACATGAAAATTAGGGGGCAAATCAGAACCATCTACCGTGAACTGTGGAAAATTATTCAATACATCCTATAAAATAGTTTAAAAAAACATATAAACGGTGAGGTTCTTTAAATATCAGATGTTTCTCTTGATAATTAGAATAAACAGTTAGTAGCAGGCATATATAATGTTCTTTGATAAATGGTTTGACAGAGAACGCCATATTTGCAGAGAAAAATACCATCGCCACAATAATGTTCGATATGAAATAAACATACAGAAAAAAATGCCTGGAAATAAAAGTACCTGGAAAGGAACACAATGAGCAACAAAAGATGATATAACCGAGAAAAAGTACCCAGAAACGGAATATCTGCAGTATTTGAAACGAAATGAAATGAAATATTTGAGAATGTAATATTTGCTTTCCTGGTAGAAATTTTCAAACATGTATTGATGAATAGCATTGCCACAATAAATATACAGACTTTCTTCAATATATAGTTCTCAAGTTTTATACAACATACACACAACCCATAAAAGGAGGGGGTACTTACTCGTTTACGAGCAGCGCCTATCCAGATCCTGAGTCTGTTTGGTGGAAAGGAACATGTTTGGTGGAAAGGAACATGAGGACATTTGCAGAAATATATAACTACATGGTTTTCATCAAAGTTATGATGTGAATATCGACAATCATCGTATTTATTCCAAGCATGTTAAGAATCTACAGGAGGGATCTAATGTCAAATACCTCAAATCGTCGTCCGGTTAGTTGGAGTACCATGAATATTGACCAGTAAAGGAAAAATAGTCCATTTAACTCTGGAATAGATGCACATTTGGATACTGTCAATTGGATTTCTACAAACATATATACTAAACAAATTACATAAACAATACATACAGATATTGTGGAATAAATACTAACCACTACATACAGAATAGTCCATCTTACTGATCAATACATACAGAATAGTCCATTTTACTGCCAAATACCTCAAGGATAATCCACGTTGATTGTTAGATGAACATCTGACACTAGAGAACAATCGATGGATAGGAGAAAAAAGACATTGAGAACTTGACATCATTATACAATAAGAACCATATAGAAAGATATTCTTTCTTTATTTCTTTTGCCTGTCAAAAAAAAGACTACCATGTCTCTCTCTCTATATATATATTAAATCCACTCGTGGCTTTTTTCCAAGCAATTTGATAACAAATAACTATCCTTGAGAATATGACATCATTATCTCAACTCAAACCTGATTCCCTCACAAATTCTCTTACTTAGAAAGGATATTTGTAAAGATGTAATGGAAGCAAAGCCTTCTAGTGTTCAAGAACAAGTGGGAAAGAAGCGTAGCTACAAAGATAAGAGGTTGTACAATGATGGCAGTTACTTGGTCGAACTGACCAGCCCTTGGTTAAAAAATGTAATCGATATGCTTTTGTGTGGACATCATATTAAACGTAGGGTTTTTATCAGTTGTGCCCCTCTATCTTTTTGGTAATATCAATTGTGCCCTCACTTCTTCCCATTCTATCACTTGTGCCCCTCAGGTTAGTTTCCGTCCATCCCTAATACAAACGGATGTTAACTTCAAGGACACAAGTGGAATTAATTGAAAAAATTGGGCTGAAATGTCCCCCATCCGTTTTTTATTAGTGAAAAAACTCTTCTTCCTCCCCCATCCTCTTTCTCCCCCTTCTCTTACTTCTCCCAGCCACCGGCTCCTCCGACCGCCCTCAGCCCATCCCACCGCCTCGAGCTCCTCCCCAGCCCTCGCATCTCCGCCCCCCGGCCCTCGCACTTCCGCCCTGGCTCCTCCATGCCCCCTGGCCCCTGCCTCCTCCCCCCGCCCCTGCCCCCCGCCGCCCCCGCTGCTCCTCCCTCCGCCCTTGCCCCCGCCGCCCCTGCCACCCCCATACCCCCTCCTGCTGCTCCTCCCCCCTCCCCTGCCCCTGCCACCCTCGCGCCCCCTGAAGGATATTGGGTATCCTTAAGCGCATCACGGAAGCGTGTCGATCGCATCGTATGCAATTGGAGCAACTAGTCGTACTAGATGCTAGATGCAGCGGAAATGAAAATTTTTTAACTTTAAAGATGAAACCACATGATCACGAGAACACTTCTCGGATCGTTTCATCAAACCACAAAGCACAAGGAATACCTCTTGAAGCGTGGTTGTGATCGCGAGATCCCAAAGTAGAGATCCTCCTATCTTAAGTCCGATCCACGAAGAACGCACTTGCGGGCGTGATGATGAGTCACGTTCCTTCCCGCAATCCTCGATGAAGATCCAAGCGTCGAAGAAGAAGCCGAGAGTCTCTCTTTTCTCAACACAAAGTGGACGTCCACTTGATGAAGAAGAGAAAGAGAGAGGGCGAGAATGAGAAAGAGAGAGAGAGAGTTGTAACTTTGCACAACTCTTAATGATGTACCATGGAAGGCTACCCTAGCCCTCTATTTATATTAGTTTAGGATCCAATGGATCTCAATCCATGGGACACATGGATCCAAGGGCTATGCTTGGTCCATGCTAAATCAATGGCTATGATTGTTGTTGGTTAAAACCAACAACATTAATTTAAATTAAAAAATGTTGCAACATTATCAACATAATTTAATTTAACATTAACTAATTAAGAGATAATGTGATAAATAAAAATGGAGTCAACCAACCTCCCTAAAATTGGGGGGCGTCACCCATGAACAATTCATGGGTGACGCCACCTATGGAGGGTGGTCAATTTTGGCTCCTTTTTATTTATCTTATTATTCCTTAATTAATTTTGTATTCACAAAAATATTCACCAAATTAATTCCAAATTAATTTGTGAATATTTCAATCATGCCATTGAATATTATGTGAATCATATTCACAACCCAAACTAATTAGTAAATTGCATTTCCAATTAATTAACAAATGTGAATCCAATTCACACTATTAATTAACAAATGCTATTTACATAAATTCTCTCTCTCTTATATATGTATATTATAAATCATATCTATAACACACATATATCATGGATAGTGTTATCCACATTCTCTTAATCCTTGATAATTAAATCCCATTTAATTATCTTAGATAATCATTTTCACAATATGAATCATATTCATATTTAAGCTTGATAATTAAATCTCATTTAATCATCAAGTCCTTGCTTGGATATTTCATCAAAAGAATTATTCTTGAACCCTTTCAAGAATAATGTGCTTTCTCCGCAGATACTTGGAGATAAGGACAGGGCGATTGTATTATTCCATGTATAGTGACTTGGATGTTGAGATCTCGTCTCAAATCCAGATCGTACGAACCTCCCACAGATGCTTGATTAAATCAAGACCGCAAATCCAATCTTCTCATTGAATCTGAATCTCATTCAGATCAATGTCCAACACTTGGACTAAGATCAGATTGCTTCTCTACTGGAAGGAGTCACTAAAATCCAGACCTGTTTCATCACTCCCTCGGAATGGAAGCGTCATGGATATACAATCGTTTATGATCACATCACCCTTAGGTATTCCCAATACCTGTACATCCTGCATACTGGAAGACCCATGGTCAACCCGAAGATCAAGATCTGTTTTACACTGTCTTCTTCAGGGTTTGATCACCAAGTTTCTCATTTGATCATTGGGATTTGGTATCGATCATATACTTTCCAAAAGCATATATCATACCTAGGTCTTGATCATATACTTTCCAAAAGTATATATCAAACCTACAAATTCAGTCAAGCTTCCAAAGCAAGACGACCGTGCACGGAATTTGATTCTTCCCAATATCTCATGAGTGAGCTCATGTCTTCCGGTTCAGTAGTGAACCTGTATGATCCCTTTGAGAGATCGTATTACTCATATGCCCTTATATGCACACCAACGCGCCGGTGTATAGACCTTGGTTAGGTCATCAACCTATTGGTCTGCCAAATGTACACACTCAGACATATAGTAACACATCTGTCTCCGGTCAGAGGATGCGTGCCTATGCTGTGACAGCATTCAACATAGGACTTAGGTTATCTCGATCTCGTTAAGTCAACCCATTGACCTAACTAATCTGACACCTCCGAATCTCTATTCCTATGCAGAGGACCTACATAAAGAGGTCGGTCAGATATCAGCCTATGTGAGAAAGGATTGCCATCTCCTACTCAGGCTGGAGATCACATCTTAATAATCATTTGACGGTGCTTGATGAGTCCTCAATCTAACCCTTTAGATATTCATCCAAACACCAGCCTCTATGATTCAATAATTGAATCAACAGCTGTATGATCATTAAGACAGCCATGGTACATAACCCTAATTGTACAGAGGGACCTATTATGCAAATTATTTATTCTTCATTTCAGATCAGGGAATGATATGTGCAATAACATTTATTGCATAATGGCTCGCCGTGGGCTCACATGTCCAACAATCTCCCACTAGCCCAAAGAGCCATTAACGGGCTAATCATTTAAACCACACTCATGTGACAATCATATGCTATTTAGAAAAATAGCTAGGTAAGCTGATCAGTCACTCTGTTCCCAAAAGACTATGCCAAGTCCTTTTACGACACCTGCATATCCCTAGGTAACAGTGCTCGCATCCAATGCGAATGTTGCATCTTATGCAACCAATACTCAATCTAGTCAAAGCAGTTATAGTGTCCTTGACACTATTGCTCAATAACTATTATAACCAGTAATTCCATAATCCTTATCAGAATACCCTTATTCCTGGAGATCACTATCTCTTAAGGTATCCACAGTTAAGACCTTTTAGATCTCTATCTAAAAGTCTTAATTTCTTGAAGATATTGTTATTACTGCAATCAAGTGTTCACCTTCCATAGTAGGATTAGCAACACTTTGCTACTCCCACTGCATGGCAGATATCTGGCTTTTGTACACATCTAGCATACACGTAGCTTCTCGTAACTGATGCACAGGTGCAAGCAGTTCTAGCATTCACTTCCTCAACTCTTTGAGGTGCTATCCTTTTGATAGGTCAGTACCAAATCTCAAGGGAAGGAAGCCTTTCTTGGAATTTCCAAGAATGGAATATGTCCAAGGTGTACTACAAATGTGACAGTCCCAATACCCTCTTTTCTTTGATTCTGAACAACTTCAGAACTAAGATCTAAGAGGTATTCTTGAGATCATATCTCAAGGTATGGAATAGCCAGTCTATAAAACACTTATTCTTATCCTTATATCATTCCAAATGATTAGGATATTATCTACATTTAGCACGATGAACACAATGGCACTCCCACTAAGCTTCACATGGTACAACAAGATTCTATTTGAAATCCTAACATTTATAATTTCATCAAATCTTATGTTCCAACTACAAGAAGCTTATTTGAGTCCATAGATGGATTTCTTTAGCTTTCACACCTTACTTTCCCCAAACATGAAGCCCTGGGGCTACTTCATGTGAATATCCTCAGAGAGGTATTTTTAGAGGAATGCAATCTTGACTTGCATCCTGAAGATGCAATAGTCAAGTTGTGTAGCTAAGGTTAGCAATATTCCAATGATTTCAAGCATGAAGAGCAAGTCTCATTGCAAGCAATGCCTTCTCTTCGGTGTATAGCTCATGGCTACGAACCGAGCTTTGAAGGTATCTACCTTCTCATCAGGTTCCCTTTCTCTTGAAGATCCATTTACACCTTAATGGGTCTAACCCTTATAGGTGGATCCTCGAGGGTCCATATTGACGAGCCGCAAAATCGACCCTTTAATAGTGTTTTTAGCACATGGAATCGTCATCGTAGTCGGGCCGATTCGGGTCGTCAAAGAGATCACCTCATTTAAATATATGCCATAATGAATCGAAATGAGGTGATCGTATAATTTATTTTTACTTGGCAAGATACCAAGGTCGAACTCAGGGACACGAGCCTCTCTCGTATTAATCGGCTTTAAGTGTGTTTAACTAAGTGTAGAATTAAAGGTATATAGGTCAAAATATGCAAAGACAAGACAATGCATTAAAAATAAACATGCATATTTTTTTAATCAGATTTTATCATGCAAATAAATGACATGAAATGCAATGAAAATGTAGTGGAAATATGCCCTAGGTTAATAATGATGAGCAAAATTAAATATGAGTCAATTTCAGATTTGTTTAAAATTTCAAGCTCGATCGATAATGTTAACAAGGCATAAGTTACTACTAAGGGACACATAGCAAATAAAATGATACATAAAAATTCAAGTGTCCAAAATACGAAACTTAATATGCCATCAAGAAGTACATCAAACAAGCTTTCAAATGAGACTGAAATCAACTGAAACGGAAACATGATGCTCAAGATATGCATAAAGAAAGACAAGGGCATAACTGAAAGAAAACATGAAATGATAACTACGGAAAGGTCCCTGGGAAGGACTAAAAAGTAAATAAAATAAGATCTGAGGCCTTCCCTGTAAAGATTCCATACGCGCGGGGACCATTCTGCAAATCTGGAGAAGTCAGAGGGCTCCTCCGCAAATTACCCAGAAGGCACGCGCCAGGCACGCGCCTTCGAGGCTCGGAAGTCGGCTCGGAATCCGCGGAGGTTCGGACTAGCTTCGGCGATGGCTCGGATGGTACGAGGCTTGGCGCAGGCTCGTGGAGGCTCGGAGATAGCCAGGCCTATAGGTCCGGATGGCAGGCTCGGTGAAGACTTGGCTCTGACACGTGGCTGCCTCGGGTCCGTCAGATCGAAGAGATCCAACGACGAAGGTAGACGTTGACGTGGCTTCTCATTTGCCGTTGGATGGTCGCTGGGGTTGGACCATCCAACGGCAACTGTGCTTCGTCCTCGGGCTTCAGCTGGCGGCGCCTTTGGAGCTCCGGCGAAGGAGCTCCTCCTCCACCGCTCTGTCCGGGCCCCGGTGGGGCTCGCCTGAAGCTTCTGAAGGTCGGTCGATGACGCTTGGAGCTCGGGCGAGGCTTCTGGTAGATCAGTTCAGGTCACCGGGGCTCCTATGTCGAGAACGCCAGTTGCGAAGAAGACCCCGGCGAGGCTCCGACCATTGAAATTTTTTGATGACCTGCATGATTAGGTGCATAACCGAAGCATAATCGTGTGCGTGCGTGGATGAAGTGGAAGCTCAGGCGGCGTGAAGAACATGGGGAGCTCAAAGCTCCTCCGCCGTGAGGGCGGAGGAGGTGGTCGGAGGCGATGGGGGTATGGAAGAAAGGGAACATGGTCGGAGCGATGCGCGATGAAGGGGGGAGTGTGGCGGAGCTTTTGGGAGGAACGATGGAGCGGAAAAGGGGTTGAAGGCGACCTAGAAAAACTAAGGAATTAAGGAAAAAAAATTGCAGAGGAAAGATACGAGGCTTACCGGCGATAGGGGCGGAGCGGAGCTTGGGCTGGGCATCAAATGGACGCCCGGGTCTTCGCTGAACATCGGCAGCTAATCGATGCAGCTCGAGCGGCCTGGAGGTGCCGCGACATCGCCATGGCCGGCGATGGATCTCACCGGGGGCAGCAGTCGTCATCGCTCAATCCAGCCACCTCCCCCTGTCACCGGGAGGTGGCGGAGGGCTGGGCCGTGCCCCGCGTGAAGGTGGATGCCGGCGAAAGGTGGGAGGGGCGGGGTATTTGAAGGGCAGAGATGGTGGTCGTGGTGGTGGTTGACGCGATCTTCGAGGGTTGTTGAGGAGCGAGTGGGACGACGACTGGAGTCGTGGAGTAGTGCGCGAGGGTCGTGGTTGACTGGGGATGACCGGGGAACGGTTGGTGAGTGGAGATGGTGGAAAGTGAGGACGGGAAAAATGGAAGGGGGCGAGGTGTGCGAGTGCTGGATCGTGGGAGAGAGGACGAGAATCGGAGGTTGACGATGACTGTCGGCCGTTGGATCTTGAGATCCAACGGCTGACAAAGAGGCGCTAAGTGACGGACCCGATTAGATCGGGGTGATATGATCGGCGGCTGCCACGTGTCGAGAGGGATATATAGCGCAATCCTACGGATGTGATGAGAAGTGGGGAGTGATCGAACGGATGGCGAGGCTAACGGCTGTGATGGAAGATCGGGGGCGTGAATGAAGGGCGTTTGTTGTGCCACGTGTCCCGCTGCGGATTGAGCGCTGGAGGACGGTCGTGATGAAGTCCAAGGCTTGATCTGAAGGTTAATATTCAAGTGATGGTAGACGGTGGAGATCAAGACCTCAGAGATCGAATGGCTCAAAAGGTGACACGTGGTGTGCTCTGCATGAGGCGCGACCCTGCGGTGCGGATTAAGGGAGTATCTGATCGAATGGCTGAGAATTGAGGCGCACGTGGTGCTCGAGAAACCGTTGGATCTGAAGGTCATCCAACGGCCAGGAACACGGGCGGATGCTGCAAGAAGGGCCGGGCCACGTGGCGCCCTCAGAATGGGCCACGTGGCCCAATCAGATTATTGCAGAAGTATTTTTGATTTAAGGAGGGTATAGAGGCCGAATTTGAGAAAACTCAAAACATGAAAGTTGTAGATCTTGACAAGATCTACAAGTTTCATGTTGACCAAAATTGAAAAAGAGATCAAACAAAGGCCCGAAATATTTTTGAAGGTATTTTTAAGTCTAAAAATACCACGAATTTTTGTTTTGTCATTTTTTTGTGGTTTTTAATTTATTAAGGACTCTGTTAATTATAAGATATTAACAGGGATTTATTGACAAACTTTTAAGCAAGGGGGTTAATTATATGAAATAAAGATGATGAAACTGAGGTTCATCACATATACAACACTTGTATATGAAGTCTACTTTAGACTTTATTGCTAATATCCATCTTTCCATGTCACGATCCTTATAAGCTTCATCACATGAAGTCCGATCATGGAATACATCCTCAAACTCATTTGAAGAGGTATTGGTGCTTCATCTTTAATTGTCCCTTTTAGTTTCCAATTTCAGGAGCCTCATTGTCATCTCAAGATTAAATGAGTTCCTTCACTTCATTTTCATCTTGATTCTCAAGAGAGTCATCAATCCTCCAATAATTACATTCTCAGAGATGAGATCTTTTAAGAATCTCAAGGTCATAAAGTAGGTATCCAATACCATGCTTTATTTTCCTAATGAAGTAGCACTCTCAAGTGCTAGATTCCAGCTTACATCCATGGAACCTTATTAAGGATATATATTGTAGTCTCTACTACACATATATACCTGGAAACTAAGGGATAATTATGCTAAAATTCATCATTGATCAAATCATGTCACACATGATCCAATTGTATCTCCCTACAACTCTATTGAGTTCAGGTTTATGAGGAGGAGCGAGATAGAAATGATATTCATATCTCCATAAGGTATTCTTTGAAATTTATCCAACAGGTACAAGCTACCTGGGTTAGATCAAATTCATTCATCTTTCTTCAAACTTTGGTTCTAAACCAAAATTATGAAATCTTTGAACATTTCAAAGGTTTCTTAGGTGAAGAGAAGAAATCTCATATCATACGTAATCATCAATAGATATCACATATCCATAATGTTTACTACGATATAGATGATCTACATACATCAATATGTATGAGATCTTGAATACCTCAACATCTAACACCATTCCCAGAGAGGGTGTATTGGACATTTTACTTCGAATACAATATTCATAAGTATGTAAGATTTGAAATTTTAGACATTCTAAAGTTTCATATCTTACTAGTCTATGATCAAATCAACAGACATATGTCCAAGGCTTGATGCTAGATCATTGTCAAATGATCTTCATCCTCCTATTGATCTTATAAGGTTTGATTTTCAGTATTAGAAATCTTAATGAACCATTCATTAATTTTCTAATTTTGTGGAGTCCACTAGATGTTAGATTACTATCTGAAATATATCCATCATAACCTTTTATGATAGTTCTATCTCAGAATTCATGTTTATTTCCAACATTTAGAAGCAAACAATGAGGGTATTCTAATATCTAGGTCATAGAGACATTCTCTAAGACTAAGGGCTCTCCCACTGAGAATATGAAGTCCATCTATCCAACAGAGATTGTTGCAACAATTACAGCAATATCTAGGTAGATGACTACTAAACCTTAAGATCAAATTTCTAATCTTCTAATATATAAAAGCAACCAATTGCAAATGTCATTAGAAGATTGAGATACAATTGTCAGACTTTATCTTATGAAATAAGAAAGTCAGAGTCAATGATTATATGTAGATTATTCTGATGCTCTATCTGAGTCCTTCACTAAGGATTCTAGACAGATTTGATAGTCATACTATCAACACATCAACTTATTGCAGTATTGGCATTCATCCAACTCTTTGGATGTCATATGGAAGTCACAGAAGTATGTCAACTCTTTGACTTTCCTTCTTACTCGGGTCTGACCCATGCTTCCACTGCACTCTCTTAATCTATAAACAACCATTGCTTAAGACTAAGGATCTCTTATGTTAAATTCAAAAGAATTCAATGTAAGAGCATTTCAACATTTATACATGCTTCATTAAATTCATACAATATGAATATCATAAAGCTTCATGAATGACTTGAGTATAGATAGTAGAATGATGACACTCATCATATCTACATACATCTTAACTCTTAGACTTAGGTTCAGGTAGGTATTCAAACATTTTGAATACATCATCTCTTTCGAGCCACCATTCTGCATAATGCAGAGAACCGTGTCATTCATGATTAAATGTCTAGAGCACATACGTATGCCAAAATACCTTCTTTTATTTTATAAGGATTATTCGACAATTACGATCACCATCGACATGTCACTTCCAAAGTACACTCGATGAAAGATCAAGACTATAGAGACATACAAACCCTAAGGTGATGTCTTATTGTCTTATTTAATTGCCCTTCCTCATTATGTTGAGGGGACTTGCACACTGCAACCACATACATTATGTGTCCAATTGCAAGTACAATATCTGGATCATGAGTCCAATCCAAGATATTTTTTACTGGTTATCATTGAGTATAACATTGAGTGGGTTTAATGAAGGATTAACTGAAATAAGAAATTTGCATAAGGGTATATATATTATATATACATGTTTTACTTTGATTTAGGAATTTTTATATCAAAGTTGTCTTGCCTTGTCAATACTGAAAGTTCATTCCCTTAATCACTTTCAATGTAAGAGATATTCTTACCATTATATCTCTAGCAAGATCTGGGATCTCCTTTCCTATCTTCGTTGCATCCCAATAATATGAGAACCTACAACTCGGATAAAAAGAAGCGGGAACACATTCCGCCTTGCAAGTCCAACTTGCATTTCCCAATTCGGTCTTTAACACCCGGGCCCACCACCCCTAAGGCAATGTTGACTCGTCATTAATTGAACCAACCGTCAACAGGCTTAATACTCGCTATACGCAATCCAATATCGCCCCAATAATATGAAGACCCGATATTGGGGTCACTACGTATACGGCCTTACTCTTTCGAGAAGCAAAGAACCCGATCCAATTAAATCATGCACAGGATCTGTCACTTCGGACAGGCGTCTCCCATACACAACAACTGGCGACGGAATCCTTTGCCTTGACGGGAGACCATGGATGTCACTTATGTGATCCTCCACCTCATATTCAAATTGTAATTAATTATCGTGAATCATATTCACATAATTAATTCTTCCAAGGGAAATACACATTTATTCATAATAGAGTGTTTATTGGATATAATTAATTTAATCATATTAAATTAATCATTAATCCAGTCATCAATCAACAAACATGTCTTTTACTTGAATAGTAGGTATTATCTCAAAATACGTATTATTCGAATTTTAATAATTAGAAAAATACACATTGTCTGTCTCCGGTATTATACAGTCCCTACCCGCTGTCATGGCCAGTACTGACGAGAGTGGGACGGACCACATACGTTGCAACCCGCGACCCCAATACTCTCCGACTAGGCACCACATCCGCCTCGGGAAAGGATAATACCAGATAGACCATCATGTACTTTGAGATGTTCATCGGTTTTTCAACCGAAATTATACCATATAATATACATCAAAACATTTTTGATTATATTATAAGGAGATTTGCTAGACAAATCCCCAATCCTATTCAAGCAAAAGGGTTTTTCATGTAAAAGTTGTCCTACAACAATTGTAGGATAAACTATGGTTTTCATGAAAGCAATGTTTGTTGATGAACCAATGATCAAGATCTAATATCTTATCATTGTAGTTTAGGCAAATGTCATTCAATGAAATAATTATTTCTTTAAATATTTCACAAATATTTATCACTAATTATTCCAGAAAATTAACAATTAATTTTCATCATGATAATTGAATGACATATCACAAGGTTCAAGATCAAGAAATTTTTAATTTCCAACAGTGACCCCCAATCACTAAAATTAACTTATCTTGATCAATTTAAATCCAAAAAATGCAAACTCAGTTTCCAAAGATTGCTTATTTGATTTACTAAAGAACCCAAGTGATAATTCACGCATTTCAAGGAGGATTAAAACCGTAATCATCTCATTAATTACGTTCAAATCCGCAGTTCCCGCAACAGTGAATATAGGCATATTCAAAAGACCATATCTTGAGCAAATGAAGTCCAAATTTAGTAAACTCAAGTCCTATGATTTCCTTGTTTAATGGGGAACAAAATCAAATTGAAAATTTCGTGTTTAAACATTTTAAACAGAGCAGAAAAATTCAATTTTACAGAGGTGCGAAAAATTGAAATGCAGTAAAATTTCGCAACCCTTTCAAGAACCAAATCGTCTAAGGTCTATGGATCATATCCAAAACCTTATTCAACCTGGCTCTGATACCACTTGAAGGATATTGTTGAATCCTCAAGCGCATCACGGAAGCGTGTCGATCGCATCGTATGCAATTGGAGCAACTAGTCGTACTAGATGCTAGATGCAGCGGAAATTAAAATTTTTTAACTTTAAAGATGAAACCACATGATCACGAGAACACTTCTCGGATCGTTTCATCAAACCACAAAGCACAAGGAATACCTCTTGAAGCGTGGTTGTGATCGCGAGATCCCAAAGTAGAGATCCTCCTATCTTAAGTCCGATCCACGAAGAACGCACTTGCGGGCGTGATGATGAGTTACGTTCCTTCCCGCAATCCTCGATGAAGATCCAAGCGTCGAAGAAGAAGCCGAGAGTCTCTCTTTTCTCAACACAAAGTGGACGTCCACTTGATGAAGAAGAGAAAGAGAGAGGGCGAGAATGAGAAAGAGAGAGAGAGAGAGTTGTAACTTTGCACAACTCTTAATGATGTACCATGGAAGGCTACCCTAGCCCTCTATTTATATTAGTTTAGGATCCAATGGATCTCAATCCATGGGACACATGGATCCAAGGGCTATGCTTGGTCCATGCTAAATCAATGGCTATGATTGTTGTTGGTTAAAACCAACAACATTAATTTAAATTAAAAAATGTTGCAACATTATCAACATAATTTAATTTAACATTAACTAATTAAGAGATAATGTGATAAATAAAAATGGAGTCAACCAACCTCCCTAAAATTGGGGGGCGTCACCCATGAACAATTCATGGGTGATGCCACCTATGGAGGGTGGTCAATTTTGGCTCCTTTTTATTTATCTTATTATTCCTTAATTAATTTTGTATTCACAAAAATATTCACCAAATTAATTCCAAATTAATTTGTGAATATTTCAATCATGCCATTGAATATTATGTGAATCATATTCACAACCCAAACTAATTAGTAAATTGCATTTCCAATTAATTAACAAATGTGAATCCAATTCACACTATTAATTAACAAATGCTATTTACATAAATTCTCTCTCTTATATATGTATATTATAAATCATATCTATAACACACATATATCATGGATAGTGTTATCCACATTCTCTTAATCCTTGATAATTAAATCCCATTTAATTATCTTAGATAATCATTTTCACAATATGAATCATATTCATATTTAAGCTTGATAATTAAATCTCATTTAATCATCAAGTCCTTGCTTGGATATTTCATCAAAAGAATTATTCTTGAACCCTTTCAAGAATAATGTGCTTTCTCCGCAGATACTTGGAGATAAGGACAGGGCGATTGTATTATTCCATGTATAGTGACTTGGATGTTGAGATCTCGTCTCAAATCCAGATCGTACGAACCTCCCACAGATGCTTGATTAAATCAAGACCGCAAATCCAATCTTCTCATTGAATCTGAATCTCATTCAGATCAATGTCCAACACTTGGACTAAGATCAGATTGCTTCTCTACTGGAAGGAGTCACTAAAATCCAGACCTGTTTCATCACTCCCTCGGAATGGAAGCGTCATGGATATACAATCGTTTATGATCACATCACCCTTAGGTATTCCCAATACCTGTACATCCTGCATACTGGAAGACCCATGGTCAACCCGAAGATCAAGATCTGTTTTACACTGTCTTCTTCAGGGTTTGATCACCAAGTTTCTCAATTGATCATTGGGATTTGGTATCGATCATATACTTTCCAAAAGCATATATCATACCTAGGTCTTGATCATATACTTTCCAAAAGTATATATCAAACCTACAAATTCAGTCAAGCTTCCAAAGCAAGACGACCGTGCACGGAATTTGATTCTTCCCAATATCTCATGAGTGAGCTCATGTCTTCCGGTTCAGTAGTGAACCTGTATGATCCCTTTGAGAGATCGTATTACTCATATGCCCTTATATGCACACCAGCGCGCCGGTGTATAGACCTTGGTTAGGTCATCAACCTATTGGTCTGCCAAATGTACACACTCAGACATATAGTAACACATCTGTCTCCGGTCAGAGGATGCGTGCCTATGCTGTGACAGCATTCAACATAGGACTTAGGTTATCTCGATCTCGTTAAGTCAACCCATTGACCTAACTAATCTGACACCTCCGAATCTCTATTCCTATGCAGAGGACCTACATCAAGAGGTCGGTCAGATATCAGCCTATGTGAGAAAGGATTGCCATCTCCTACTCAGGCTGGAGATCACATCTTAATAATCATTTGACGGTGCTTGATGAGTCCTCAATCTAACCCTTTAGATATTCATCCAAACACCAGCCTCTATGATTCAATAATTGAATCAACAGCTGTATGATCATTAAGACAACCATGGTACATAACCCTAATTGTACAGAGGGACCTATTATGCAAATTATTTATTCTTCATTTCAGATCAGGGAATGATATGTGCAATAACATTTATTGCATAATGGCTCGCCGTGGGCTCACATGTCCAACACCCCCCTCCCGCTGCTCCTCCTCCCGTCGCCCCCGCGCCCCCTCCCGCTGCTCCTCCCCCGCCCCTGCCCCCGTCCGTAGCACGTCATCCTCCAGGACCTCCTTGAAGTCCACCGGTACTGATGGATACAGCCTCAGTGCCTCCGACAATGCTGCGTGGAGGTACATAGCCTAGATATTTGAACATTTGGAAAATTAGGGATGAACGGGAGCCGACACCTTGTAAGTGCCTCATGCGCAAGGGGGGCTTGTCGGAGCCTTGGCGGACGACAGCTGGGTGGAGCGGCGGCCATAGGAGAGCAGGGTCAGACAGTGGCAACGTGAGGCCTGCACGGGTTCAAAGGCAGTTGCGTTCTGGAGGTGGATCAAGGAGCTCGAAGCTGGAGTTTGTCGAACTAGGAGGGGCAGGCTAGAGTGGTAACTAAGCTCCCATAATTCTGACCATAATACCCTTCTTAACCACACCACGGTTTGAATAAACCATGGTTATTTTATTTTTTTATGGCCAATCTGACGGAAGGGCACAGGTGATACCGGAGAAAGAAGTGAGGGGCACAACTGATATTACCAAAAAATAGGGGCATAACTGAAATTGCGATATCTCAAAGGGTCACAAGTGATAAAAACCCTTAAATGTACATGTGTATAGATTGTAGTAGTACTAGACATTGAGGACAACAAAGGGAAAGCTGGCAATAAAGACAAGGAGCTCTGTGGGGTTCGAAATGCTAAGACAGTTGGACATGATGACGTACGCAATGTACTAGTACCTATACATGGTAGTGTTAGCGGCTTGGTAGAAGCTCTTTAGGGTAGGTAGGGAGACCCCATGGCATTCGGCTCATTCATTAGATCCATTCCCAGGAGGGCACCTACACCTCGCATACCTACAACAAAAGGTTCTTCCCTGTCTTGACTTTGTAGAGATCTTATGAACAAGACTCCTGCAACCACTTCCTTACTAAATAATATAGCAAAATTGAGGCACAACATGATTTCCATTGTCAGAATTGTTAGCACTTGTTTTTCATGTAGAGGGTATATCTACAATAATATTTTTCTGGGAACGCTTTCCATTGCCAAAATTGTTCTCCCTCCTTTTTAATTGTGTCACATAACAATAAAGAAACTATCATGTGGAGGTCATACAAAATTACAAATAAATATTTGTTGACGTAGTAAATTCAATTTCCTCTTGCAGCTTTTTTGCAGCACTCTTTTGTTGGGCCACAAGATCCATTTAAAAATCCATTTTGCTCAGACATAATCATGTTTATATTTCAAGGCATCATGAACACTTCTAAATATAAGAAAATAGTTTCACATAAGGGGTGCATCAAACATTCAGCAACCTTTCGTGGTGAATTCGACAGTATATCCACAAACATGCTGCAATATGGAACATGTTACCTAAGCAGGATTGTTCTTAGAGATGTAGTTAATAACGGGAAAATAGTAGCTACATGGTTTCAATGAAAATTTTCAGAGTTGATCAGATAAGCTTTTTTGAAAAAAAAATTGAAGAGAACATAATGTCTTATGCGCATTGATAGATCGTGTACCTCTCTATTCTAGATGCTTGTTTATTCATTCAATTCATTGCTCATAATGTTTTGAAAGATGTTATGCTCCATCTTTCGCCACCTCAACTCCATTTTGCTTATGTATGTTACCTGTAAATGATGATTAATATAATCAAGGAAAGACAAAGGTCAAGTCCCTCATTTCTATATGCTTATAAAAGAAGGAATCCTAACGATGTCTAAATTTCGAGTACAACATTAGAAAGGCACCAAAAAACGACTACATGAAAAATGACTTAAACTAATTTTTAGGATGTCATCATGGTACCATAAACTGATATTTGATCATACAACAATACAAAAGTGTAACCATTGAGAAGTAGTGATGAAGTCTTTGTTCAAAAATTGCAACTTTAAATATAGTAGTAGTAGAAATTGCTAGGGCTCTATCTACAAGACATTCATAAATATCCATTCCACATCTATTATGATCAGAAGTTTGATTAAGATACACCTTTAGTTCTCTATATAGATTTTCATTTGCAGCTTCAAGCCAAGAGAACATATCCTACTGTACCTATAGTGATATAAATATTTACACCAACTACACGAAGCAACTCAAGAAGAAATGCATACTCAGAGAAAAATCTTTCTTTACCCAATTCTTGTCTGCAAAAAAAATTCTTCCCACGAGCACAAAGTAGCTCATCTTGCAGGTACTTAATTTGTTGGCGAAACTTTTCATCTCAGCTGCCAATGAATTTCTATTCATCTACAAAAAAAGTTTAACAAGATAGTCAAGAAGAAAGAAATAGAAATTAATGTACTTACGACGATAAGTTAGAAAATAAAGTTCATAAAATGGGTATGTTCTGGATATTGCAAGCAAGATTAGCATAGTTGAGAGTGTGTAGAGTGTGCCATCAACAAAAAGCAACATCACTTTCCACATTTGTTGTCAATGAAACATTTCCAGTAAATAAAGATGCACAATTATGTTATAATACATATCTTGAATATAAGAATAATCCCTTTATAATCAACTTTTGAAAGACGATTGTAAATGGTTTAACTATGTAGTTTTAGAACTGATAAGATTAATCCCTTTATAAGAATAATCCCTGAAAACTAATAAATGATTTAACTATGTAGTTTTATAACTAAAGAGGATTGTAAATATCTAACAAAAGTATACCCTAATTTATAGCAATTTAAAGCATGACTACAAATGGAACCACAAGATGCTATCTCTAGATGCAAAAAGCTACTTCTGAAAAAGATATTGCAGTAAACACTAAAAAAAGGAAATATATCCTGAAAGAAGACATTTTATAAATACCTCAATTACTGTCCAATTCGAGTAGGTGACCAAGGATTAGACTGAACAATCATACTGAGATATCATTTGGAACAATATACAAAGGTATATAAAAAAAAACCCAGTCCAGAACAGAACCATTACTGACACACCACAATCATCAATTAATCCACGAAGCTAGCCTGAATTTGAACTGATTACTTGATTAGGTTGTTGCTATATATTTTCAACTATGAAGACGAAATATTATCAGAAATTGCATCAATACTAGGTTCATAATTGATCATATGCATTTGGTGATAAGGATAATATTTGATTGATATAGATAACGATGTTAATATACCCCAAAAGCAAAGTAGAACTACAATAGACATAGATGATAATAGATAAATTTTTAAAAACAAATTTTATTATTCAAGCAAGCAAAATCAGCTATCTAAAATCCTGCACAATCAACATGAGCTCTAAATCTAGAATATCAAGGATGCGTACTCAAATGCACCGAACTCTACTGCTGACCGGCAAGCATTATGCCCACCATCATCACCCACACAAGTGGTTGCCGCGGGTTCAGGCACCTTCGATTTTCATGTTGAAATATGCCGTAAAAATAGATTAAATGGATAAAACAAACAATGGAATCAAAATCATAGTAGTGAAGACAGATTAGATCAAAACCGAATCATGGAAGGGGGAAGAGAGGAAGATCCGTTCCATTCTGATCACCAGAGATGATATGTTCTTCACTCCCTCTCAAACCCTAAGTGGCGATGCAAAAAGGCGGAGGAGAAAAACAGAGGACGGAGAAGAAAAGCAAATGATTTGAAATCATAATGGTAAGAGGGAGAGGGTTATATATACCCGAACGCTAAACATGCCGAGGACGAAGCATGTGTGGTAATGAAGGTTGAAGCATCAACGATGGAGGTTGGGAACTATCAAGGAGAATCATTGGTGAGGAGATCACTTGTGAAGGATGAAATCGGACAAGGGTTTCTCATGGTGGCTGTTTAAATTCATGGGGGAGTGGAAGGGGCAGGGTTTTGATGATGGACAAGGGTTCTAATGGCCGTTGAAATCAGATTTTTTCTTACATAAGGTGTAAAGATGGGGTTGACGAGGCAATTTTTCCTTGTTGCAACACAGTTTCATTGCAGTGTAATATAATTGTAGTGTAATATAATGTAATTGAAAATCAGATTTTCATCTTTTTCATCCATGTAAATAGTAAACGCTCTAACTTCAATTAATTATCTAATAAGTTAATATATAATAAATAAAATCACCTAATATTCAGAGTTTTTTTTAATATGCAAATTACCTCTTTAATTTGCTAAATTCAGTAATCATAACTAATTTGAGCAACGATTTATTCGTTGCTATATCAAAATAGCAACGAATGCAAAGAATCGTCGCTATTTCTAAAATAGTTAGCAACGAATGTAAAGAATCGTCGTGATTTCTATTATAATTAGCGACGAATAGATATAACCGTTGCTATATTAATGACTTCCAATATATTGTGACGAATATAAATAATCGTTGCTATTTAACCGTCACGATAGCTACAATATGTTGTAGTGTATGTACATGCACAAAAAGTTTTACGGTAAATGAATCTAAGGTACAAATAGGGGACCATGATCCAACTCTACACAAACCATTTCCTCCTTTTTATGAATGATTATTGAACTATTGAATTTATTATTCGAACTGCAATTCCGAGCCTATTCATTTTAGCAAGTTTAACTTTAAGTCAAATCGTTAACAAACTATTATCAAATCAGACTAGAACTTATGCAACATCGAACTTAGCAACCGTGAACCGAACTCGAATGTGAACCTCTGTACTTATTTTTCGAACCAAACTCAAATACACATTCATTCATTACAATTCAATTCAATTATCATCCCAGCCTGGGTTCAAATTTTGGTGAAATTTACCGAATTTCGGTTTCGGTTGGTGACTGAAATTCAGCCGAAATTGCCTTTGTCGGCTGGAATTTGAGAGCTCCAATATAAAAACTGATCGAAATGATCGAAATTTCGGTCGATTTTCAATCGAAATTCAATCGAATTTTTTTCGATGACTCTGAAATCGAAATTTAAAGACTTGCATCGCAGGGACAATCAATCAAAGCAAAGTTTATATACTGCGTCTGACATCTAAAAGGGACGTTAATATACTTTTGGGCCCGGATTGAAGCTAATAGTTAACCGTCCAATCAAAATGTTCACATTTTCTTTATTCCAGAAGGTTATTTGAAACAGCACGTGAGCATGAAGTTAAAGCGGACGAGGAAGATGAATGGGTGACCCACTGGATTGGATCTCTCGACGCAACGGATCCAATCATTTTCAAAAGCAGACCATCGGAACGGCGCCGCTCGACTTTCTGGTGCTCTATCTTTGCGGGTCTTTCGCGGAAGCGGTCTCTCCTTTCGAATTTAAGCCTCGTGGGCCGGAAGAGGAGGCGCCCACAATGCCCACGTCTCTCTCTCTCTCTCTCTCTCTCCTCCCCTCCCCCCCCCCCCTCTCTCTCTCTCTCTCTTGCTGATGTGAACTTTCTATCGTCCACGTCCGAGCAAACTATGACCATTCTTTCGATCATCCAATTAAAAAGCAACGGGAAAGAGGAGAGAAAGCTTAGGTTACATTTGAAAACAAAAATATATGCAAGAAGGTGATCTGCTTAAAAGTTAAAAGTAGAATTGGCTTGTAGCAATTATTGTATTCATAAAATGTTAAAATGATATATTATGTATAAAATCGAGCAACGAAAAATTATTATCCCACAATGATTATGTGTTGTCGTTCCGTTATATTCCGTTATATGTGTATTGATCGTTATCAATTTAGCAACGATTGGGAGAAAATTTCGATAAGATAGGACAAGGGATAAGCGGGGTTTCTCCATCGGTCTTTCCTTGTTGATTTGGACGATAAGAAAAGAATCAATACTGTAGGAAAAGACTAGAGCTGTTAGGAAAGCTCGAGCTCGATGAGCTGAACTCGGGCTCGATTCGTTAAGGGCTCGTGACCCGGACTCGAAACCTTAACGAGCCCGAGCCCGAGTTGGATTTTATGGCTCGTTAGCTTATCGAGTCGATTCCGAGTTGGGCATTGTTCAACTCAGAAACTCGACTCGATAGCTCGTTTTCCCTCTTAATAAAAAAATAAAACATATATACCGAAACATCCCATTGAGTTTGATATAAAATAGAGGTTAACATTTTTCTTGTCCAAAAAGCTACAGAAAAGAGTATAAAAAAATCAAAATTACAAATGTCATTTGCATAATTTAATGTATAAAATGGAAAAATAACTCATTAAGAGGTTCATGAGCCTGCTCATTTTGAGGCTCATGAGCCAGCTCCGAAACTCATGACTCGATAAGAGGCTCGTGAGCCAGCTCATTTCGAGGCTCGTGAGCCAGCTCAGAAACTCGTGGCTCGATAAGAGGCTCGTGAGTCAACTCGAACTTGACGAGTTCGAGTTGGTGGTCCAAGGATCGATCCTTATCGAGCCCGAGTTTGAGCCTTAGGTTTCTTATCGAGTTCGAGTCCGAGTTGAGGCTAACTCGACTTGTTGAACTCGATAGATACCCCTAGGAAAGACATGATGGATGATATAATGAGAATGCGACCACTTATCTAGATATAGATATCGTGTTGTAAAGTCTTTTTATCCCAAGATAGATGGATGCTATGTTACATACAAACATTTTCTATATGATGAAATATAGTAATTTTTTATTTTCTGATTTAGGGCTCATAAACATATGTATAAGGGGCATGAATTCCTCTACTCATACATAATTATCAAGATAGGTTCTTGAAGAGGAGATTCTAGAATGAATAGTGGTAGAGAAAAGATTTATACATTTCCTCACTTCTCCTAAAAGTTTTCGATATCTCCACCACAATACGAGCAAGAGAAACCCTCCTATGCTCCCATGTTCTAGAGGTCATACTGCAGCAAAGAGAATGCTAGCATAGAAAGAAGGAACATGAAACTATGGGTTCTTGCAATCAAATGCATGATTGAATAAGAGAATATCTATAATTATATGTACATCGCTTCACCGAAATGAAACACAACCAACAAATCTCGATATCAACTTAAGATGAGTGGGAATCCCTATAGGCAAATGCAGATTTGAGGGGATCGTGCTTCAACATTTAATCTTTCTCGAAGAGTGTCAGACCGTGAGGATAAAAATGTAGATATGAGCACACAATTGAAACACAGAATCATATTAACAATCGAGAAGGAGGAATGAAAGGAGGATTTGGGGATTAATGAAATAAAAGGAAGTTGCATGAAAGAAGGGATTAGAAATAATGAACTCATTGTTGGACATGCGAGCCTACGACGAGCCATTATGCAATAAATTTTATTGCACATATCATTCCCTGATCTGAAATGAAGAATAAATAATTTACATAATAGGCCCCTCTGTACAACTAGGGTTATGTACCATGGCCATCTTGATGATCATACAGCTGTTGATTCAATAATTGAATCATAGAGGCTGGTGCTTGGATGAATATCTAAAGGGTTAGATTGAGGACTCATCAAGCATCGTCAAATGATTGTTAAGAGATGATCTCCAGCCTGAGTAGGAGATGGCAATCCTTTCTCACATAGGCTGATATCTGACCGACCTCTTGATGCAGGTCCTCTGCATGGGAATAGTGATTCGGAGATGCCAGATTAGTTAGGTCAAAGGGTTTACTTAACGAGATCGAGATAACCTAAGTCCTATGTTGAATGTTGTCACAACATAGGCACGCATCCTTTGACCGGAGACAGATGTGTTACTATATGTCTGAGTGTGTACATTTGGCAGACCAATAGGTTGATGACCTAACCGAGGTCTATACACCGACGTGTTGGTGTGCATGTAAGGGCATATGAGTAATACGATCTCTCAAAGGGATCATACATGTTCATTTATGAACCGGAAGACATGAGCTCACTCATGAGGTATTGGGACCGATCAAATTCCATGCATGGTCGTCGTGCTTTGGAAGCATGACATGAATTTGAAGGTGTGATATATGCTTTGGGAAAGCATATGATCGATACCGATTCCCAATAACCAAGACTAAGAAACTTGGTGATCAAACCCTGAAGAAGACAATGTAAAATTGATCTTGATCTTCAGGTTGATCATAGGTCTTCCAGTATGCAGGATGTACAGGTATTGGGAATACCTGAGGGTGATGTGATTATAAGCGATTGTATAACCATGACACTTCCATTCCGATGGAGTGATGAAAGAGGTCTGGATTTTAGTGACTCCTCTCAGTAGAGAAGCAATCTGATCTTGGTCCAAATGTTGGACATTGGTCTGAATGAGATTCAGATGCAATGGGAAGATTAGATTTACGGTCTTGATTTAATCAAGCATCTGTGGGAGGTACGTAAGATCTGGATTTGAGATGAGATCTCAACATCCAAGTCAATATACGTGGAACAATACAACTACCCTATCATTATCTCCAAGTATATACGGAGAAAGCACATTGTTATTGAAGGAGTTCAAGAATAATTCCTTTGATGAATTATATATATATATATATATATATATCCAAGCAACAAGATGTTGATAATTAAATGAGATTTAATTATCAAGAATAATATGAATATGATTTATATTGTGAGAATGATTATCCAAGATAATTAAATGGGATTTAATTATCAAGGAAATGCAAATTGTGGATAGTGCTATCCATAATATATGAGCATATATTATAAGTGTGATTTATAATATAGTAGAGAGGGCACCTTTGTAAATAGCATTTGTTAATTGTTAATGTGAATTGGATTCACATTAAGCAATTAATTGGAAATGTAGTTTACAATTTAGTTTGGGCTGTGAATATGATTCACATATTTTCAATGACATGATTGAAATATTCACGAATTAATTGGGAATTAATTTAGTGGATAATTTTCCAATAAATATTCACAAATTAATTGGGAATTAATTTGGTGGATAATTTTGCAATAGATATACACTAATTAATGGGGAATTAATTTGGTGGATAATATTGCAAATAAATAAGAGATAATTGGATTAAATAAAAAAGGGATGGATAATACACCACCAAATGAGGTGGCGTCACCCATGACTTGGTCATGGGTGATGCCCCATTTATTTGGTGTGATTATCATCTCATTTTATCATTATCCTATTATCTTGTGTTTATTAATTTATTTGTTGAATTAAATTATATTGATAATTATGCAACATATATTTAATTTAAAATAAATTAATATGTTGTTGTTTTTAACAACAATTATCATGGCCATTGATTTAATATACATATTATTCTAACCATTGATTTTGTATATGCCATGGATTGTGATCCATTGACTTCCAAACTAATATAAATAGAGGGCAACCCTAGCCTCTACAATGGACATGTTCAAGAGTTGTACACGCCTACAACTCTCTCTCTCTCTGTCTCTCTCATTCTTGCCTACTCTCTCTCTCTCTCTATTTCAAGATGGCCGTCCATCTTATGTATTGAGAGAGAGACCTTCTCGGCTTTGCCTTCGACTACTCGAGCATCTCCATCTTCTTTAAGGCCGCTTACTCTAGAGGAAGACGACGGATTTCGTTGGACGAAATCAGGGGACTCGAAGCTTGGATCTTCATCGAGGATTGTGGAAGGAACGCGTCTCATCATCGCACCCGCAAGTGCCATCTTTGTGGATCAGACTTGAGACAGAAGGATCTCTTACTTTAGAGATCTCGTTATCGCAACCATGCTTCAAGAGGTATTTCTAATACTTTGTGGTTTGATGAAACGATCCAAGAAATGTTCTTGTGATCATGTGGTTTCATCACTTGATTAAAAATTTTAATTTCTGCTGCATCTAGCGACTAGTACGACTAGTCGCCCCGATCGCATAAGATGCGATCAACACGCTTCTGTAATGTGCTTGAGAATTCTCAATATCCTTCAAGTGGTATCAGAGCCTTAGGTCGTAATAGGTTTTGGATATGATCCGTATACCTAGAATGACTTGGGTTTGAAAGAGTCGCGGAATTTTTACTGCATTTCAATTTTCACACCTCTGATTAATTGAATTTTTCGGCACTGTTTAAATTGTTTAAACACAAAATTTTCAATTGGATTTGTTCTCCATTAAATAAGGAAACCATAAGATCTGAGTTTATGTAATTTGAATTTCATTTGCTGAAGATATGGCCCTTTGAATGAACAAGTATTCACTGTTGCGGGTACAACAGATCTGAACGCGATTAATGAGTTAATTACTGTTTTGATGTGCCTTGAAATGAAATATCACTTGGGTTTTGTCATAAATCAAATTAACAATCTTAGGAAATTGATTTTGTGTAATTTGGATTTAAATTGATCAAGATAAGTTAATTTTAGTGATCGGGGGGTCACTGCTGAAAATTGACGAATTTGATCATGAACCTTGTGATAAGTCATTCAAATATGATGATGAAAATTAATAGGTAATTTTTTTTTTCTGAAATTGGTTATTGATAGATATTTGTGAAATATTTAAAGATTATAATCAATTCCTTGAATGACATCCCACTAACCATAATGATAAGATAGTTGATCTTGATCATTGCTTGATATGAATTCATCAACAAGCATTGATTTCATGAAAAACCATAGTTTATCCCACAATAGTTGTAGGACAACTTTTACATGAAAAACCCTCTTGCTAGCATAGGATTGGGATTTGTTTAGCAAATCTCCTTATAATATTATCAAAAATGTTTTGATGTATATTATATGGTATAATTTCGGTTGAAAAACCGATGAGCATCTCAAAGTACATGATGATCTATATGGCATTATCCTTTCCTGAGGTGGATATGGTGCCTAGTCAGAGAGCATTGGGGTTGCGGGTTGTAACGTATGTGGTCCGTCCCACTCTCGTCGGTACTGGCCATGACAACGGGTAGGGACTCGATAATGCCGGAGAAGTCAAAGTGTATTTTTCTAATTATTAAAATTTGAATAATACGTACTTTGAGATTATACCTATTATTTAAGTAATAATCAAGTTTGTTGATTGATAAATGGATTGACAATTAATTTAATGATATTAAATTGATTATATCCAATTAAAAACACTCTATTATGAATAGATGTGTAGTTCCCTTAGAAGAATTAATTATGTGAATATGATTCACGATAATTAATTATTACAATTTGAATATGAGGTGGAGGATCACATAAGTGACATCCATGATCTCCCATCAAGGCAAAGGATTTCGTCACCAGATGTTGTATATAGGAGACGCATGTCCGAAGTGACAGATCCTGTATATGATTTATTTGGATTGGGTTCTTTGCTTCTCGAAAGAGTAAGGCCGTATACGTAGTGACCCCAATGTCGAATCCTCATATTATTGGGGCGATATTGGATTGCGTTTACGAGCATTAAGTCTGTTGACGGTTGGTTCAACTAACAACGGGTCAACATCATCTTAGGGGTGGTGGGCCTGGGTGTTAAAGACTGAATTGGGAAATACAAGTTGGACTTGCAAGGCGGAATGTGTTCCCGCTTCTTTTTATCGGAGTCGCAAGTTCTCATATTATTGGGATGTGACAAAGATAGGAAAGGAGATCCCAAATCTTGCTAGAGATATAATGGTAAGAATATCTCTTACATTGAAAGTGATTAAGGGAATGAACTTTCATTGTTGACAAGTCAAGACAACTTTCATATAAAAATTCCTAAATCAAAGTAAAACATGTATATATAATATATACCCTTATGCAAATTTCTTATTTCAGATAATCCTTCATTAAACCCACTCAATGTTATACTCAATAATAACCAGTAAAATATCATTGATTGAACTCATGATCCAGATATTGTACTTGCAATTGGACACATAATGTATGTGGTTACAATGTGCAAGTTTCCTCAACATAATGAGGAATGACAATTAAATAAGATAATAAGACATCACCTTAGGGTTTGTATGTCTCTATAGTCTTGATCTTTCATCGAGTGTACTTTGGAAGTGACATGTCGATAATGATCGCAATTGTCAAAATAATCCTTATAAAATCTAAGAAGATGCTATGTCATACATATGTGCTCTAGACATTTAATCATGAATAACATGGTTCTCTGCATTATGCAGAATGGTAGCTCGAAAGAGATGATGTATTCAAAATGTTTGAATACCTACCTGAACCTAAGTCTCTAAGAGTTTAGATGTATGTAGATATGATGAGTGTCATCATTCTACTATCTATACTCAAGTCATTCATGAAGCTTCATAATAATCATTTTGTATGAATTTAATGAAGCATGTATAAATGTTGAAGTGCTCTTGTATTGAAATCTTTTGAATTCAGCATAAGAGATTACTTGTCTTGAACAATGGTTGTTTATAGATGAAGAGAGCACAGTGGAAGCATGTGACGGATCCATGTGAGAAGGAAAATCAAAGAGTTGATTGTACTTCTGTGACTTCTATATGACATCCAAAGAGTTAGATGAATGCCAATATTGCAATAAGTTGATGTGTTGATAGTGGGACTATCAAGTCTGTCTAAAAATCCTTAGTGAAGGACTCAGATAGAGCATCAGAATAATCTACATATAATCATTGACTTTGACTTACTTATTTCATAAGATAAAGTCTAATAATTGTATCCCAATCTTCTAATGACATTTGCAATTGGTTACATATATATATTAGAAGATTAGAAATTTGACCTTAAGGTTTAATAGTCATCTACATGGATATTGATGTAATTGTTGCAGCAATCTCTGTTAGATAGATGGGCTTCATATTCTCAGTGGGAGAGCCCTTAGTCTTAGAGAATGTCTCTATGACCTAGATATTAGAATGCACTCATTGTTTGTTTCTAAAATGTTGGAAATAAACATGAATTCTGAGATAGAACTATCATAAAGAGTTATGATGGATATATTTCAGATAGTAATCTAACATCTAGTTTCTAATACTGAAAATTAAAACCTTTATAAGATCAATAGGAGGATAAAGATCATTTGAAAATGATCTGGCATCAAGTCTTGGACATATGTCTACTGATGAGATCAACAAACTAGTAAGATATGAAACTTTAGAATGTCTAAAATTTCAAATCTTACATACTTGTGAATATTGTATTCGAAGAATGTCCAATACACCCTTCTCTTAGGAAAGGTGTGAGATGCCAAGGTATTCGGGATCTCATACATATTGATGTATGTGGATCATCTATATCATAATGAACATTATGGATATGTGATATCTATTGATGATCATGTATGATATGAGATTTCTTCTCTTCACCTGAAAAACCTTTGAAATGTTCAAAGATTTCACAATTTTGATTTAGAACCAAAGTTTGAAGGAAGATTAAATGAATTTGATCTAACCAATGTAGCAAGTACCTATTAGATGAATTCAAAGAATACCTTATAAAGATATGAATATCATTTCTATCTTAATCCTCCTAACACACCTAAACTCAATGGAATTGTAGGGAGATACAATTGGATCATGTGTGACATGATTTGATCAATGATGAATTTTAGCATAATTATCCCTTAGCATCCTGGTATATATGTATAGTAGAGACTACAATATATATCCTTAATAAGGTTCCATGCATGTAAGCTGGAATCTAGCACTTGAGAGTGCTACTTCATTAGGAAAATAAAGGATGGTATTGGATGCCTACTTTATAACCCTAAGATTCTTAAAAGATCTCATCTCTGAGAATGTGACTCTTAGAGGATGACTCTCTTGAGAATAAAGACAAAAATGAATTGTAGGAACTCATTTGATCTTGAGAAGATGATGAGGTTCCTGAAATCGGAAACTAAAAGGGACAATTAAAGATGAAGCACTAATACCTCTTCAAATGAGTTTGAGGATATATTTCATGTGTCAGTTATGTCTGACAATGATCGGACTTCATGTGATGAAGCTCCTGAGGATCATGACATGGAAAGATGGATATTAGCAATAAAGTCTAAAGTAGACTTCATATACAAATGTTGTATATGGACCCTCGAGGATCCACCTATAAGGGTAAGACTCATTAAGGTGTAAATGGATCTTCAAGAAAAGAGGGAACCTGATGAGAAGTTAGAGACCTTCAAAGCACGGTTCATAGCCATGAGCTACACACTGGAAGAGAAAACATTACTTGCAATGAGACTTGCTCTTCGTTGACCATGCTTAACATCATCAGAATATTGCTAACCTTAGCTACACAACTTTACTATTACATCTTCAAAATGTAAGTCAAGATTGCATTCCTCCAAGAATACCTCTCTGAGGATATTCACATGAAGTAGCCTCAGGGCTTCATGATTGGGGAAAGTAAGGTGTGAAAGCTAAAGAAATCCATATATAGACTCAAATAAGCTTCTTTTTATTGGAACATAAGATTTGATGAAATTATAAACGTTATGATTTCAGATAGAATCTTGATGTACCATGAGAAGCTTAGTGGGAGTGCCATTGTGTTCATCATGCTAAATGTAGATAATATCCTAATCTTAGAATGATATAAGGATGATAATAAGTTTTTTATGATCTGGCTATTCCATACCTTGAGATATGATCTCAAAGACACCTCTTGGATCTTAGTTCTGAAGGTGTTCAGAAGCAAAGAAAAGAGGGTGTTGGGACTATCACATTTGTAGTGCACCTTGGACATTTTCTATTTTCAGGAAATTCCAAGAAAGGCTTTCTTACCTTAAGATTTGGTACTGACCTATCTAAAAAAATAGCACCTCAAAGAGTTGAGGAAATGAATGCTAAAACTGGTTGCCCTTTTGTGCATCAGTTACGAGAAGCTGAAAGTATGCTAGATGTGTACAAAAGCCAGATGTTTGCCATGCAGTGGGAGTAGTAAAGTGTTGCTAATCCTACTATGGAGAGAAAACACTTGATTGCAGTAATAACAAAATCTTCATAGATGACAAGTTTTTTTGAGATAATGATCTCAAAGTCATATCTTCAAAAGCTTGAGACTTTATAGATAGAGATCTAAAAGGTCTTAACTGCGGCTACTTTAAGAGAAAGTGATCTCCCGGAATAAGGGTATTTTGATAAGGATTATGGAAATATTGGTTATAATAATTATTGACCAATAGTGTCAAGGCCACTATAACTGCTTTGACTAGATTGAGTATTGGTTGCATTAGATGCAACATTCGCATTGGATGCGAGCATTGTTACTAGGGATATGCAAGTGCCGTAAAAGGACTTGGCATAGTCTCTTGGGAACAGAGTGACTGATCTGCTTACCTAGCTATTTTCTGAATAGCCTATGATTGTCACATGAGTGTGGGTTTAAATGATTAGCCCATTAATGGCTCTTTGGGCTAGTAGGAGATTGTTGGACATGCGAGCCCACGACGAGCCATTATGTAATAAATGTTATTGCACATATCATTCCTTGATCTGAAATGAAGAATAAATAATTTGCATAATAGGTCCCTCTATACAATTAAGGTTATGTACCATGGCCATCTTGATGATCATACAGCTGTTGATTCAATAATTGAATCATAGAGGATGGTGCTTGGATGAATATCTAAAGGGTTATATTGAGGACTCATCAAGCACCGTCAACTGATTGTTAATAGATGATCTCCAGCCTGAGTAGGAGATGGCAATCCTTTCTCACATAGGATGATATCTGACCGACCTCTTGATGCAGGTCCTCTGCATGGGAATAGTGATTCGGAGGTGCCATATTAGTTAGGTCAAAGGGTTGACTTAATGAGATCGAGATAACCTAAGTCCTATGTTGAATGTTGTCACAACATAGGCACTCATCCTTTGACCGGAGACAGATGTGTTACTATATGTCTGAGTGTGTACATTTGGCAGACCAATAGGTTGATGACCTAACCACGGTCTATACACCGATGTGCTGGTGTGCATGTAAGGGCATATGAGTAATAGAATCTCTCAAAGGGATCATACAAGTTCATTTATGAACCGGAAGACATGAGCTCACTCATGAGGTATTGGGATCGATCAAATTCCATGCATGGTCGTCGTGCTTTGGAAGCATGACATGAATTTGAAGGTATGATATATGCTTTGGGAAAGCATATGATCGATACCGATTCCCAATGACCAAGACTGAGAAACTTGGTGATCAAACCTTGAAGAAGACAATGTAAAATTGATCTTGATCTTCAGGTTGATCATAGGTCTTCCACTATACAGGATGTACAAGTATTGGGAATACTTGAGGGTGATGTGATTGTAAACGATTGTATAACCATGACGCTTTCATTTCGAGGGAGTGATGAAATAGGTCTAGATATTAGTGACTCCTCTCAGTAGAGAAGCAATCTGATCTTGGTCCAAATGTTGGACATTGGTTTGAATGAGATTCAGATGCAATGAGAAGGTTAGATTTGCGATCTTGATTTAATCAAGCATCTGTGGGAGGTACGTAAGACCTAGATTTGAGATGAGATCTCAACATCCAAGTCACTATATGTGGAACAATACAAACGCCCTGTCCTTATCTCCAAGTATCTACGGAGAAAGCACATTGTTCTTGAAGGACTTCAAGGATAATTCCTTTGATGAATTATATATATCCAAGCAACAAGATGTTGATAATTAAATGAGATCTAATTATCAAGAATAATATGAATATGATTCATATTGTGAGAATGATTATCCAAGATAATTAAATGGGATTTAGTTATCAAGGAAGTGCAAATTGTGGATAGTGCTATCTATAATATCTGAGCATATATTTTAAATTTGATTTATAATATATTAGAGCGAGAGCTGAATCTGCGGGCAAGGTGAGGGCTCGTGCTACGGGATCTGTCCAGATGGATTCATCATCTGTCATCACAAAATCACACTCCTGGTGGACGTCTCGCTCAGCCTCTGTCATCTGCTCGGTATCGCTGGACTGCTCTGAGCATGCTGATTTTCTCGCTCTAGTCTCATCAATCGTCTCTATTTGTATACTTTCACCCTCTACGCAAAAGTACACCTTCCCACAATCATGGTCGATCACCGCCTTGGCAGTGGCCAAGAATGAGCATCCAAGTATGATGGGGCATCCGTTACCGACTCAGGGATCTCCATGTCCAATACATCAAAGTCCACAGGGAATTTCAGGTCATGAATGGTAACGACCACATCTCTCAACAATCCCCTTCGGCCTCTTAATCGATCAATCAACAAACTGAAGGACTGTCCTGCTCCGAAGAAGAGGACCAAACTCGAATCGGTTGAGTAAGGCTGCCGGAAGGAGGTTGATAGAAGAGCCGCTGTCTAATAGAGTACGGTCGAACTGCTGCTCTTGAATCTCGTATCTGACATAGGGAGCTCCTGCATCAGGTCTCTTGGTTGGCAATCTGTTCTGAATGGCAAAGCAAGTAGAACGGGTGAGCACATGGATCTCATCTCTGCGTTTCCTCCTCTTCCTGCAAACTGTTGTCTTCTCTCTCAAATTCTTTTGGAAGAGGGGGATGTGCTCAAGCGCCTCCTGTAGAGTCAGCTGGATTTGAAATATGTCAATCATATGGTTGCTGAACTCTAACTGATGAGTCTTTTTAGGATTTTTTCGTTTATTCTCCTTCGCCAAGCGGAGTGCTTGAGGGAAGGGGATGGTAGGGGCCTCCTCATATGGAGGACTAGGAATAGGTCCATGTGCCTGTGAAGGAATGGAATCCATACAATGATCATCATGCAACACATATGGACTCGAAGTGGATACAGAAACCTTTCCTTTATTCATATTTTTGTTCTTTTTCTTGTTACCACAGTCCCGAGATACAAAAGGTGGCAACACAACATGTGGAAGCTCAACAAAAGTAGAAGTGGTGGCCTCAGTACCACCCAGGACATCTGACTTCGCGGTATCAGCACTGTGTTCTGGCTCAGCATCAAAAATGGTGGCATCAGCACCACCTGCTGCATCGGGTGTCACGACGGCCTCAGTACCGTCGTCAGGATCTCCATCCTTGGTAGCATCAGCACCACCTTCATCAACATCGTCAGCGGCATCAGCACCGCTACTCCTCATTTGGCGCTCCTGGTTCCTCGTGTGGCTGTCGCTCAGGTGAGGCACCGTTGGCTGGCATCCTACCGCTCCTAGTAGTCACGAAATCAACATCACAAAAAGAAGACATGTCATCCAAAAAGTCACTAGGAGTGGTATCCTCTGAAGACTGTACCTGCTCATATTTCCTCTTCAGATTGTTCAGATTAGGCTCAGTCTGTGCTGGTATGGCGGCCTTGCCCTTGATGATATCCCTCATCTCCTGCCAGAACTCATCCATTTCCCCCGGAAGGATGCCTACTGTTCAGAGAGTAAGTGGGCGAGGTCATCTAGAGCTGGGTTCACGAAGGCAGGCGCCTGAGAACCGAAAGTGTTCCCCTGTTAGAAATGAGGCTGCTGCTGCTAAGAGTAGTGATGGGAAGGCTGGGAGTATGTCTGGTGAGGCTGTTGATGATGCCTCCAATGTTGTCCCTGATAGAAGGGACGAGGACCCTGCTAGTACTGTTGCTGGGAATGATGGGGCTGCTGCTGGTGTTGGCTGCTCTGACTTCCCTAGGCGGGAGACTACTGTTGGGAGGAGGTGCCTCTAGTGGTCCAGCGGAATCCGGGGTGATCACGCCGAATCCCGACCTGCTGTGGGTACCGGTCATACCATATCCCATTGACTTCCATCAATGGCTCCTGCTCGAAGGATGGTGGAGGTAGAGCTGTCAGTGGCTGATCCGGCTGATAAACCACCATCTGAGTGTCCTAAGATGGTGGCTGCGACGGGTAGTACTGTAGCTGCTGGACCGGCTCTGTCTGTATGTGGTGAACCTGGCGGTGTGGGGCAGAGGGCTGGGTGGAGTTGCTACTGCTGGCATCAGCATGCGATCTGGGGGGTTGCACAGACGTCTGTGCTTCCTGAATACACAAGATCTGTGTCTTCAGGTCACTCATGGTCTTCGTCAACTGGTCCCTCTGGGCCAGCCCCTGACTCTGCTTCTTCTCGAGGATCTCAATGCGACCCAACTTCTCTCTAATGATCCCCATGTCGGCTACGGTGGATTTGGCTTGAGCTGCGGCTGCTAACAGAGTGTGGGGACCGGCATCGATGCGGGCAATCCTCTGATATGATCCTGCCCCTTGGGGGCCTTCTGCTGCGTGTAGACTCAGACTTGGGCCATGACTGTAGAGTTCTCTGCCATCCCTTCATAGATGGCCCAAACGTCATCTTCACCCTTGGAAAAATAAGACCCACCACAAGAGGCATTTATAAGCCCCTGCAGATCCGGTTTTAGCCCACAAAAGAAACTCTGAACCAAGTTTGGCTTTGATATGTCATGATGTGGACACCGGTCAATGAGATCTCTAAAGCGCTCCCAAGCCTCATGGAATTGTTCATTCGGGACCATTGTGAAGTTACTGATCATAGCTCGTGCTACGTTCGTCCGGCCGAGTGGATAGTACTATTCAAGTATGCGGTCCGGAGCTGTGCCCAGGATGTGACGTACCTCCCAAGATGTTTCAGCCAATAGGCTGCTCTGTCAGCTAAGGAGAACGGGAAGGCAATCATCTTGATTGTGTCCTCGTCCACGAATATGCCATGGACAATGTTGCAAATCATCTCAAACTCCTGCAGATGGAGATGCGGCTCCTCGGTGGCTATCCCATGAAACTTGGGCAATAACTGAATCTCCAGGTACTTTGACGTTGCCGAGGTCTTCCAGGATTCCTCAGCCCGATCGGAGCAGGCCATCAACTGCGGACGTCTTCGAGCTTCGTTTCGCCCATCAGAGCAGCCCCGGAGGAGCCCCCAGGCGTGCGTATTGGCCGGTCATAGTTCACCGGCGAGCTGTTCTTCCAAAGACCCTCCCAGCCATCCGATCGAGCATCCTCGTCAATTCTGATCCCAATCATCCATCATCTGAGGATCGCAGCCGTTGGATCCATATGAGGATCTCATCCTGAGCGTCCATCGTCGAAGGGTACAACCAATCATAGCCGTCCGATCTCACGCGAAGCCCCTTGGCCGTTGGATTTTTAATAAAGGGGTAAATTACACTTAGGCCCTCCTTAACTTCTGCAATTCGTTTGTAGTTCTGTAAATATTTTTAGAAGTATTTTTACCTTGAATAATTTGCATATGGGACCTTGAGTTTATTTTATTTGAAATTTAGTCCCTCTGAACGTGTAGCACGTGGTCTGTCATGAGCTTCTTGGCATATTTGCATTTTTCTCCTGCACTTTATTGCTGTTACTGTTTGAAGTTTTATTAATTGGAATGGCATTTATGCCACTCTGAGTGCGATTCATGTGTCGCCCACGTGCGACCTTGGGCTTCTTGCATATTTGGCCCCGTACTTTTTACACGTGTTATAGTTGTTTTTAAATTTTAAACTTTTTTCGGGGTGATACGTGGCGCCTCCTTGGGTGACCACATGCCATCTCTACTTACTCTCTCTCCCCTCTTCCCAGATGCACGTGCCTAGCACGTGCATCCCTAACCTCCAGTGCCTTGCCCCTCGCAACCTCCAGCACCCCATCCTCAGCTCCGCAATTGTCGGCCAATCGTCGCTCGACCCCCTTATCCCATATCCATTTTCCCTAGGCGACCCAACGCTTCCACCTTCCCATCGTCGCTGCCCTATCGCCTCTACCCACCTCCCTCCACAACCGTTGGGATTCCACCCCTTTCTTTGCTTAACGACCTTATCCCTCATCATCCTTGCCTCATCTCCCTATATAACTCCATCACCACCTCCCTCGATTGCTTCATCTGCCATCCTAGCAAGAGAGAGAGAGAGAGAGCTCTCAACCGCGTCAGTGACAACGAGCGTGGCCCTCCGGTTGAGCGACGACCCTCTTCATCTCTGATAAGATCCGTTGGAGCCTCGAGTGCCAACATCACAAACTTCTCGTGTGGAGCATCGAGGTTACGACCAGTAGTTGCTCTTCGAGCATCTCTACTTCTTCCATGCAAACCCAAGATATCCTTTTTTCTCCCTCTCCTTCTTCTTCCTCCCTTCTCTGTCTCTTCTCCTCTCTTCTTCCTACGTTCTTTCTCGAGATTCTCCTCATCTCTGCCCATCACTACACCCCCATCGATCTCATTGTCCCCTCATTTGAGCTTCGTAAAAGCTTGAAGCCACCCTCATCGCTCCTTCCTCTACCTTTGATAGGAGCCATCACCCCCTATCTCTTTGCTCTAACTTTGCAGACAGAGATCCTCTGTAGGATCAACTTCCTCCCGCTGCCACACACCACCGACAATCGCTGTCCACACAAGCATAAATAGCCACGTCTCTCTTGTCCGCCCCAAGTGACCGCTTCAACTGCCTCGCACCAATTACCCGTCGTAGATAGCCACTAGCCGCTGGACATCGAGTTGCAGCCATCTGCTCAACCTGCAACCACCTCAACATCGGCTGCTACTCCACTCGATCGCCTTTGCTTCTTGATCTCCAATCTTCGTCATCGCCTGGAGCAACCATCTCAAGGCCACCGCTCACCTTCGATGCTGACGCCTCGAATCTCGTGTTCGATGTTCTCCGCCACTAGATTTCCCCCTCACGTGCAGCGTACGTGGGAAGGGGAGACTTGTGCACACATCCTCCATCATCCAGCAATTAGCAGAAGTACCCACCAACGCCCCGAAGCTTTCCAAAATTTCAGATCTATCCCCTACTGTGGAAAAAAATGTAAGGAAACCCAACGATTTCCACTATTTACAGATCGTTCCTTCCCAATGGTATAACTACGAACATTTTATTTATTTTAGTTATTATTTAATCCTTGAACTTCTGATACCCATATCTTGAGCATTATTTATCGAATTTTTACATTCTTAGTGTTATTTTGTTCCTTATTTGATCCTCTATCATATTTCACTTTAAGATTCAATTTCTGAGACAATATTTAACATGAATAAATTGAGGATGTTTATCTGAAAAATCTTGAGCACTTTTATTGATATCAATTGATTCTCTTGCTCATTAAATTGTGCATTGATTTATTCGGGGAATTTAACTAGTGCTTAATTGTATCTTTAATTGTTGTGGTCATTGGGGATTATGCTTAATTGATTGATCTGTTCTTTATGCTTGCTAGGTTGCTCCACATTTCTCACCATTTGCATCATATTATTGCATCATTTAAAAAATTATAAATATATTGCTTCTATTTATTTCTTGTGTTACCTCACATTGCATAGATAGCATTATTTTCCTGTATTAAAATTATTTTGCAAAACTCCTGCATCATGTTCTCGTAATTAATTAGATCCTCTTAATTAAAAACCTTAAAAAGGGTGAAAAAAGAGAAATATAATAAAAATATTCTTCTGAAAACCTAAATTTTGAATCTTCTAAAAATTGATCTAAGGAGACAGTGGTCTCCCCGAGTTCGACCTTATACTTCCCAAGTAAAAAAAATTGATCGCTCGTCTTAATTAAATAATAATTAATTTAGTGGTTTTTATTGACTCTTGATTGCTCGAATATTATAATAAATTGACAAATTAAGTAGGCGATTTCAGGATTTTTCAATGGATCATGTCGCAACGAGGATGTTGTAAATATAAGTTGGGGATGTCGTAACACCCCAACCCTCAAACATAGCCCACATCTAAAACTCATGAAGTGTGTGTGTGGGTTTTAAGTGGTAGGGATTACTACTTGATAACTTAGGCTTAAGCATTTTGGATGGTTGTTAATGAGTTCAATTGGGCCCAAATCCAACAAGTTATTAGGGCCAGTTTTCCTCGATAATGGACCGGGGATCTGATCCCGTGTCATTACAAAAGACCTGAAGGAAGTTTAATACCTTGCATCACGGAAATACGGAAAAAGGAAATAATTTGCATTTACAAGGAGAGTTCATCACATAAACATAGATTCAACACATCAAAAATTATGCATTACGAACCACATTCTTAAGGAAATGATTTTCAAATATGAGTTCTTATATTCAAATGAATATTAGGAAGAGATCAGGGTTACCTATTGAAGTGTGAGTCTCTTAAATAAGAGACCTTCCGAGTGAAGTCACTAAAAATGGTACAATTGGTTTGCACATCCTAGCTTGCTATGGGTGAGCACATGTGCTCGCCCGACTCTAGGCAAGAACAGGAGGATCACATGTGCTTGCCTAGACTTCTCTCCAATTGAATTATGTGGTGCGGTCACGTGACACATGTCTAAAAATATGGGCGAGCACTTGTATTGCACATGTGCTCGCCTAGATGTGCTTGCCCACTTGAATTTTCGTGCGCGACTCATGTGGGCGCGTGTCAATATTTGAGCGAGCACCTATGGAGCCATGTGCAAGCACATAAGTATGCTCATCAGAAGCCTTAAACAGAACGTCATCCATCCTTTTCTTCCTCATTCTATATGCATTCTCTCCCAAAAATCACCTTCGGTGATCCCTACATAGCCATCCTCACCATCGAGGACCTTCCTTTGTGTATTTCAACTACACACACATCTTTCCTTCACTATATTGCTTCATCCTTTCTCTTGTTTTTTAACATATCATTGCATATCAATAATGTTTGGATAGTTTTAGTTTTTCAACTTATTGTTATACCATTTTTTTATTTTGTATATATTCGAGTGATTGAATATGTTATCTATGCTAAGTATACGACTTGTTTAATATCTGCTTGTTAGATTTGATGATGGTTGCCTAGTTTATATGGAAATTCATATGCATGGTAGGTGTATGATGAAATGACACAACCAATAATATGATTAAATGTGGATAATAAAGTGAAAAAATGAATACCTTTGTCAACATCAAAATTGGTTGTATATTTTGTTGTGCTTTATAAAGAATATAAAGGATAGGAATATCATGCCATGATAGATTATAAATGAGGTATAACTTATTGTATTGATGTAACAATTTGAACATTGATAACATATAACGTGAATAATATTATGGTTAACTTGGATTACACAGTTTAGCCAATTTGATTTAGTTTAGGAAAACTCTCTTTATTATAAGTCTATTTATACAAACAAACATCCTTACATAGAGTGTAGATATGAGATATAGGGAGAGATAGGGAGAGATAGATATAATATGTGAATCCATGAGCATGATGTAAGTATGTGGAGATCGGTGTATATATGTATTGAGGGTTGATTAGATGGGAGAGTGTCTTATTATAATTAAAATATAATAAATTTCATGTATAATTATAGAAAGAAGAAAATATATTTATATTAAATATTCATTAAAAAAATAATGCACTTCCATAATAAAATTATACAATACTACTATTTTTGAAATTGGCTATATGGAAACCTTCTAATATAACTTAAATTGAAACTACTGTAGAGACTACTAATTATAATGGAATTAAAATTCATTATTTTTAATAAATATGTTATAACTTAAAAACAACTTATAACTATCTTTTATCGATATAGATTTATATATTATAATGGAAATAATAAGACATAACTATAACATTTAAAATGATGTATATTCCTTTAAATGACAAAGTATAAAATACTTTTAATATATTTCAATAAATGCAAAAATATTGAATTTAATTATTTCTTTTATTTAAGTAAACATTATTATATATTAAAATATTAAAGAGTAATAGTAATAAGTGTGTAGATATGAAATTAAACGTAGGTATAAATGCGATCAATATAATGGCAAATCCAAGTGTGATGTTTGACAAATACCAATATTTCTTCTATGATAATTTATTATCACATTAACTTCTAGTTAATGTGGCCAAATGTATAACATTAACTTATGATTTGGTTGATAATAAGGCTAAAACACTAACAATTTATTACTAAACCGCACAAAATCATTCACACAGAGTGCATCCCTCCACACTGGGTAGTGTGTGGCCCTACACACTGGGAGGTGTGTGCAACACATTGGAGGATTTCATCATTCTCCAATTGTGTTATATTTTTTTATATTTTTTACAATACTATTGGACTCACTTTGGGATGAGATATCCCACTCCAATGGTCAGGGACGGAGGGAGGGGGGACGGGAGGGGGCCAGGCCCCCCCGTTCCTCCACACCTCCTCCTATTGCTAAATTTAGAATCCCTGCATTGGCCCCCCTCTCCCCTTCCCCGTGTTTCCCTAATTTCAAGGGGAAAAAACTCGCCTCACACCTCCCCTCTATTTTTCAATGATTACTACCGTGCCTTCCATCCCCAAAATTAGGAAAAATAATATTAGTGGGCCACACTCTCCTGATTATGGAAACAACATTTAAATTATAAAAATAGAAAAAAAATTAATGTTAATTATTTCCCAAGTGGACGTGATTACCCCCAATGTTTATTTTCATGATGCGAATACCTAGTGCATGCAGCCCACTTATTCTTCTCTTTTTGTATTTTCAATTTCTCGGCTGGACAACGCGAACGAATTAAATTGCTCTAATTTCTTATGTCATAACTTCAACATAGCCGTCTAGGCACTATCCTGGCCTTCGCTTCTATTCATTTAATTCAATCTTCCTTCGTTACTAACAAGAAGTGTATGCAGTATCAACACAATCAAATATATTTTTAATTTATTATTCTTTTTCAATTGATCTATTATAGATGCTAATTAAATTATTAATACATGTATATAAAAAAACTTGATCAATTAGCTTGTTGTTTGTTATGATGGTAATTGTATCACTTCTTATGGATGTGCCTATTTAGTTTCCACACCGTCAAATTCTCAATAATTTTATTTATGTCTTGTGATTGTAATGAATTTTAGAGAGGATGTTGGAGTTTTTGCTATACCATAAAAGAAGTGATACAATGGAATTGTACTTTTAGTCGTTAATCTATAGCTATAATGATGCTAATAGTTTGTGAGTACAAAAACAAGATTTTTTTTCATAATTTCCATCTAGTAACCATCATATTGTCAAAAACTTTATAAAAAAATATTACTTATGAACTTTGACTATCTATTTATAATTGACAAACAATCGTATCATTTATAAAAAAAACTTACTTATGAACTTTGACACTCCATTTATAATTGACAAACGATTGTATCATATTGGTTCGTTCAAGTTAAGTACATGCATTATAATGTGGTGTTTTTTCTTTGTAACAAAATATACTAGTTGAAACCACTGACCACTAGTCAAAATAAAATGTGTAACTATTTATAAGAAGAAATTATATTGTCGAGGCTGAATACATGTATTTTACATTATAAATTGGATTGGATGAAAGTTGTAATGATACACACACACACACACTTGTATAAATGATCTCCATTGGTAAACTTGTATATCAAACATATGGATACAAACTGATGGATATAAATACATATATAGATATTACCATATCCTTATCCGTTTTTAAAATTACCATATCCTTAAAAAACAGATTTCTATTGAGAAAGAAGTTTCTCAAAAAAAATTAAATATATGGTTGTTAGATTTTTAAATACGAAGATGATTTTCTCACAAATTATTTATTGATATATATTGAGAAAGAAGTTGATTTCAATGGAATTAATTATAGATGAGTATGATTCAAAGCTAAGGGGAGTGCGCTTTAAATAGCTTAACATAAATGTATACTTGATCTCTTTTTATTCTTTAATGATGGAAAATTATAACAAGGTTAATTGTTTCTTTCATGATCAATTATAAATTGTAAAGAAAAGGAACAACTGCTTACAACTATAATTTATATATGACAAACTATTAGTTCCCAAGTCATATTTAAATGTAGTACGTTTGTTGGTAATTTAAATACTGAAGTATTCCTTTTCATATTTTTAAAATTATCGTAATATGTTACAGATAATTGTTTAGTAATTTTGATGATGGTACGATATCAAGTCAAAATAAATTTTGCATCTTAAGTAAAAAATATTGTATATATTTAAAAAAATATCTTTCTATTATATTTGGCCCCCCTGAACCAACAATCCTGACTTCATCCCTGCCAACGTTCGTGGATTTTGATGTTTATTGGTGGACAAATCTTTTTTGCAGTGTTCATTTAAACACTTTACTAGGTACTAATTTAGGAATACAATTATCCATATCGTTAACCAAACAAAAATATATAAATGTCCGTTTAACATAAATGAATAAATATTTTAAGATTATTTTATAGTCTCTTTTGTAGCACATACAAATGTACGTCGTAAAGTGATCTTAAAATATTATATTTATGTTGTCTTTCCTTAGTTCGGAGATCCCGGACTATGGGATTTATTAGGGTTCAAACTTACTAAAAGGAGATCATTGTCACATGTTTGTTTCTGATGGAAATTCGACTCCATAACCCATTCCTCTTCGATATACCAAACCAATCGTAATTTACTATCGAAATAGTCACTAGTGATTGTTTTGAAAGTTGATTGCGATTGGTTTTTTAGGTATACTAGAGAGTTATATGGTTATGCTGCCGAATTTTCCTCAGAAATAAACAAGCATGTGAACACGATCGTCTTATAGTAAGTTTGAATCCTCATAGACGAGCTCAAGTGATAACATAATTAACACACTTCTCTTCTCATCTCCTAGAATAAGTATGATAGGTTTAGACTATCGATGGGTTAGGGTAGTTTAGGTTTTTCTACTTAAGTTCTCTGAGATTAAGTCAAAGTTAAATATTCTCATCTCATTTGACCATATGAACTGTTACACTCATGTTATAAAGATGGCTAATAGAGAGTGGATGTACAAGCATGTAGTAGATGGACATGTTATAAATACCTTTCAAAGAGGTGTTCAAGAATTTCTAGAATTTGCTTATGCACAAGATTCTCATGTTTTGGATTCAGATGGTACTATCTTGTGTCCGTGTCAAAAGTGTTGTTTAACGAAGAAGAGATTTACTGATGAAACTCAGTTGCATCTTTATAAAAACGATTTCATAGAAGGATATCAGATTTGGTGGATGCATGGTGAGGATTTCAAGGACACGATGAATGAGTCATAAGAAGCAGACAATATTATCCCATCCGTAGATATGGTTATGGATGTTGTAGGTTCTGATTTTAACATTGCTTATCTAGATGATGAGGAAATATATGAAGAGTCTGCAAACTTGTACGAGCTGTTCAAAAAAGTAGAAGAGACATTGTGCTTGGGTTGTAAGACATATTCAAAACTCCCCGTAGTTTTAGATCCTCTATCGATGAAGATGGAGTATAAAATGACTGATTGTAATTTTGATGTCATGCTTAAAATTATCAAGAAAATGTTAATAGAAGATGCTGAATTATCTGGTAATTATTACAAAATCAAGAATATGATGCGGAAGACGGTTTTAGTGGAAGTTAAAATAGACTCTTGTATAAATCACCATATTTTATACTACGGTGAACATCAACATTCGATACGTTGTCCGGAATGTGATTAGCCAACATTTCAGGAATCAAGTGAGAGTGAGAAAAAAATCTCAAAAGAAGTTTTACATTATTTCCTGTTGACACCCAGATTAAAAAATTATATTATTGTAAGGAAATGATGAAAAATATGATATAACATGTAGAGCATATAGTTGATGAGTACATGTATCATCTATCCAAGTCTGATTGTTGGAAAGTATTGATATAAACATTTCCTTCATTTTCGAAAGAAAAGAAGGAATTGCATTATAGGTTTACGTACATACATGTTTAATCCTCATGGAAGAAGTAAATATTATTCTTGTTGATCAATAATGACAACACCATACAATCTAACCCCATGGTTATGTAATAAGAGACAATTTACGTTTCTATCGTTGTTGGTGCCAGGACTTACACATCCGAGAAAATACATCGACGTGTATTTACATCCTCTAATAGATGAGTTGAAAATGCTATGCGTCGATGGAGTGGATACATATGATGCAAATAAAAGTCAAACATTTAATACAAAAGTATCTCTACTCTGGACTATAAATGACTTTCTGGTATATGGGATGTTATCTGGATGGAATATACATATACGTAAAAATTATCCATATTGTATGGAAGGTACAAAATTATTCCAGCTTCAATACGGTTAGAAATCCTATTTTTTATTGTCAAACAATCATCCCTATAAAAAAGAAAAGTAAGCATTTAAAAAAGAATACCATCAATCTCACAGATCCTTCATTAATTAAGACCGATGAAACGATATTATCAAGTTTAGAAGAATTGAAAAAATCAGCCTTAGGAAATGGAGATAAAACAAAACCTCTTCCTGATTTTAGCAACAGTCACAATTAGATTAAGAAGAGTAAATTTCGGGAATTAACGTATTGGAATAAGCTATTGATATGACACAACTTATATGTTATGCATATAGAGAAAAATGTATTCGATAACATCTTCTATATAATTATGAATGTAACTATTCGCATAAAAAATACAATAAAGTATCATCTTGAATTAAAAATCATATGCAATCGGTTAGATTTGTATATAGAGGAACATGATAATGGAAGGGTTGAAATTCCTAAAGAGAAGTATACATTAGATAGAAACAAGTGAAGTTTATCTACAAATAGACAATTAAATTGAAGTTTGAGATGGATATGTATCAACTCAAATTTTGTTGATTTAAAGAAGTCCTCATTTAAAGGAATGATGAGTCATGACTGTTATATTTTCATGAAATGATTGCTACCGCTAGTGTTCAAATGGTTGTTATCGAAAAATATTGTAGATATTTTATCAGATGTTAGAAGATTTTTCTAGGTTCTTTGATCATCATGCATGCATCAAATGGAGATGGAATATCTTGAGAAAAATAATTATGTGATTATATCTAATTTGAAGAAGATATTTCCGCCATCATTTTTTGATTTAATGAAGCATCTGATGATAATCTTCCATACGAAGCAAAAGTTGGAGATCCCGTAAAATATTGATGGATGTATCAATTTGAAAGGTATTTCTAAATATTAATTTCTTTTTTATTATTCTGATATATGAATAAAAACATATACATGTTTTACGTGGCTTCATGTTCTTTCTGAAAAGAAAGGTCCGAGATAAAAAGTAAAGTGGAAGGATCAATAAGTTCGTAGTATATTCACGAGGAAGTTGCAACATTCTGTGCTAGATATCTTTCAGAAGATGTTGAGACTATCCACAACATATTAACGAGGAACGAGACAATTTACTCTGAAGAAAAACCTCACATCAGTGTCCTTTGTCAATCCACTCAGCTCATAGGAAAGGCTACAGAACGTATATTATCGAGACAAAAGAAATATGCTGCAGAGCCATACGTATTAGACAATTGCGAGGAAATAATACCATATATTCAGTACGTCTCTGTATTACTATATATACATATGTAAATTTCCTTCCACTTATTTATAATGTTTCTTATACCTTTTTATAGAATTTAGAAGGAAAATTATCGAAGAAAATTCTATGTATTCAGATGATGAAGCTGTGAGCATCTATATGAATCAATTTTCATAATAGTTTAAGAACCGAACAAAACAATTAGATGGTTATGATTGCCATATACAAATATTAAAATATTTCAGAGAAGGTCCGGTTTATAAGGTACGATCTTACAACTCTTGTTGCAGTAATGGTTATCGATTTCATACATTTAACTGTGGTAGATATTTAACAATTTAGACTCGAAGAGTGATGATTCATGGATCTTATTACGACGAAGATTATTTGGATTAGTATGGAATATTAAAGGAGATACTGGAAGTAGAATATAGTATTCCATGATTTAATAAAGTAGTTCTCTTTATGTGTGACTGGTACGACCCCAATGGAGGCGTAGCGATTGATAGGAGAAATAACATTGTTGTTGTGATACCAAGAAAATTTATATGCAGATTAGAACCCTTCGTTATAACTTCTCAAGTAGGCCAAGTTTGTTATCTCCCACAAGTGTCCAAGAAGAGAAAGAGCGTTGAATCTTTCAATGTCGTGAAGCTAAATTCTCGAGGTTATTTTTCTAGTGAATGCACTCATCTTGAAGATGTTAAGATGAAGCCTTCACACCGACTCATGAGCGAATAATATAGCAGAACAAGTCCCAATCATTGAATCGATTCGATTAGCAGATAACGAGCTAGTGAATGCACTCATCTGGAAGATGTTAAGATGAAGCCTTCACACCGACTCATGAGCGAATAATATAGCAGAAGAAGTCCCAATCATCGAATTGATCTATTGGTGGATAATGAGGTGTTATATGTTGATCTACAAGATGATGTAGATTCCATAAATGATGATTCAGATAACTCAGAAATTAATGAAATATACGTTAATTCACCCGAATCATGACAAAGATTAACTCTAAGTTCTAGTAAAATATTATACTTGAATCAATAAGAATATTCATTAATAACTTTATAAGTAACTATTACATCATCATTACAATCATGGTAGGTTTTTTACGTAGGCACTCTTATGGATCTCAACGATCCACTCACCCATCTTCGTTAGACTCACCTTCTTCTAGTAGGTAGCCGACCCTGCCTGTTACTTTAGAGATACTTCCTGACGAGGCTCGACAGGTCATATCCTACTATGAGTCTCTTGGTTATCCTCCTCGTCTCTTTTGTGGTGGCATATATGGAGAGCCATCTTATACAGTTGCTCTTGTTGTATGCCCGATATCTGTACCAACATGGACCTTGATGTATTCTGGTTCACTTTCTTCTCCACGTCTGAACACCCACGTGCCTTTTCCCAGTTGAGGTGGGCATACTTCGAAGTCCTACCCTTTGTTGGATGTTACTAGGAATGGGATATACGATTTTTTATAAATTTTCTAAATTTAACTTTCATATAAATAAATCTTCTCATTTTAACTTTCATATTATTTGAAAATTTTACAAAATATGCAGGAATTTTTTTTTGAATAGAAACAATGTGACAAATAATATTACCAACATAATCAAGACACATTTGACTAGCATGCAATTTCATTGTGTTGCATTCCTGCTACCAAGAAGGAGAGATTTTTGAGATATTTCTGGTAAGTATAGTGTTTTAGTGCATTCGTTGAAATTTATTGCTACTCTTTAATCTAATATTTTGCAATACTTTTTAGAATAGGTATCATTTATTTCTGGTCTGGAGAAGGATGCTTATCATCGAGCATTTATTTGTTTGGTTGAGAAGGGGATGAGAAATACTTTTTCCAAGGTAAGGAGATACTCGTATAGGAAGACGAGATGCGATGAGATGAATTTTGAGGAAATGAAGAGGTTCCCACCAACATGGCGCACAAACGAAAGGTATTATATTACATCCATAATTTATGATATATTTTTAAAAAAATAATATTTATAACATATTTATTGTAGATGGGTGAAATCTTGTGATGCATTCATTATAGATATTGAGTTTGGAAGGAGATCGATGGCAGGAAGGACAAACTACCAAAAATTTAGAATCGAATTGACCAGTGGCTCTAAAATTCACAAACAAATTAGAGTGGAGACGATACTTTCTTTTAAAAATTATATTTTAAATACTAACTTATTTTAGCTCCATTATGTTATTACTTTTTATATTTATTTTCAGGCGATAAGTTTGAAAAGAGAACCTTCTTTCAGGAGTGGTGGTCTAGGTCCCGCATGAATAGGAAAGATGGAGAGTCTCAATGGTCCACTCTTGAAGCAGGAGAATTATTGGTTAGTTTTTTAATATATATAGGTAATTTGAAAAATATAATATAATTATTTTTTATATTTTTTAACGTGTAATTCATTATCGTTATTCGGCACTAACTGCAGAGAAATAGGGTGGAGATTCTAATAGGGAATAACCATCATTTGATAAAGCAATTAGTAAACATGTATAGATAAATATTATTCTAGTATATTCAAATTTTAACTATATATTCATATTAAACAATCAAAATTTTAATGGGTGTTGAAAGAGAGGGATGTTGTGGTGAACGTGAAGCAGGCGCTTCACTACAAGAAAAGTGATAAAAAAACAACGAAAAATTTTATATTCGTTGTCATATCTTCCGTAGTTAAATATGTAACAACGAATATTATTCGTTTCTTATTTCTTAAAATTCACAACGAATAATGGTATTCGTTATATTCCTCGCAACGAATCATACAACAACGATTATTCGTTGCTATTTTCTTCTAATCGTTGCTAAATTTGGCAACGATTAGTGTGAATTTTAACGGATAATTCATTGAAAAAATCGTCGTTATATGGATCTTTAACAACCATCATCGTAGATAGAGTCCCAGATGGCGGTGATGGTGGAGAGCGTGATGAAGCTCCAATAAGATTTCTCGGTGTACATGTAAGTGTTCTCCTTCTAATCCCTAATAATTTCATATTTCAATATCTTCAATTGCATATCATATATATATATATATTCTATAATATAGGTTGCAAGGGCATGCATATCAATATGAGGACATTTAATCAAGTGAAGATGAGGAGGAGAATGACCAAGAAGAAGAGGTACAAATGTATGACAGATTTAAGGAGAAGGAGAGGGAGAAAAAGAAAGGAAAGCATGCTTTAATTTCAAAAATATTTAGATTAAAAAAGGAATGATTGGTGGTTTTTATCTTATTTTTTGTGGATTTTTAGCAAATCTTTTAATCTGTATGAACTTTGAAAATAGATTTAGTTGTACTTGTAATTGTCAAACATTTCGAAAATCTATTGGTATTATATTTAGCTGTTAAATGTGATGCATATACGGAAATTGTATATTATCCTATATATATTATGTGAGTTTGACAGGTACAAGTTACTTTATTTAATTAGATGGATGACATATTAAAGGTACTTTTCTCGACTCTAATAAGAACCTGCAATGGTTTCTTGGTAGGCCATACAGGTTCGACGGGACGTCAAAACCTTGTCGAATCTGTATACTTTTTCAGCTCTTTAGCTTGGGACGAGCACATGTGCTCGTCTAGTGCTCTGTGTTGTCTCTCCAGCACAGACGTGAGTGAGCCTTTAGCGAACACAATTGTGCACGCGCTTAGGTCGGACGAGCACCTGGTGTATACAGATGCTCACCTACCTGCCCTAGAGAACCTCCATTGGGAGAACACACATCTGGCGTGCACTTTGCGTGTGATCGACGTGCACATCACGAGCCACCACGTGCACGCCAATCCTGATTTTTTTGTAGTGAGTCTGGTCCAAAGACTCTCCTCTCATGGGTACAAGGATGAGTCACATAGCTTCCCACGAACAATGATATCAACTTCTCATTGAAGTTTTCTACATAAGAATAAGATCTGGATGATCTCAAGATTCTTATTTCATCTCACAAAATTGAGTCCATCTTTACGTATGCAAGCACGATGAAGAAGACTATCTTCTCTTCCATCGGGCCATCCCTATGAAGAGAGAAAAGAGGCCTGATGGTGGGCATGTATGGTTGCAGAGAGAGAAGGTAGAATACGTACTTGGGAGTCTTCTACTCTCAATACTTCTCTCTCATTATTCAAGGCAACTCAGGCTCTCATAATGCAAAGGCACATCATGTGTTGAAAGAGAGAGGTTTGCCTTCTCTTGTATACACCTTGGTGAACATCCCCTTAGAGTCCAACTCTAAGAGGGCATACCTATCATGAGGGCCTTAGATGATCATTCAAGGGTTAGGATCATTTCCTAGTCCAGGATTGAGAGCCATGTTGCCTCAATTAATCATAAAAAATAAATAAACAAAAAACACAAAAATATGAGAGTCTATCAAGACTCAGGGTGAATGGCGAGACTTCTCAAGCATGGACATCTACATTGTTCTAATTTATGTCCTATTTGATGTTTGTTAGTTGTGGCATTATCTTCATGATAATTCAATTATCATAATAGTGAAATCTATGAGAGTTATGTCATAACTTATGGATATTTATTCATAAGCCCAAATTAAAATATAAATCCAATTTACATTTAATTTCAATATGAACCACATTCATATGTATGCCCTGAAATGATATATGAATTGTATTTATATATATTAATTATTATGAATCAATATTCATATTAATTAAATACAAATGATATGGATCATATCCAAAACACCCTGGATACTAATATATCCATGATAATAACAATTATTATCATAATATTGATATCTTAGTATGAGTCATAATCCAATTAGGACTCATGAGCATAAGTCTTGGATACTTGGAGATAATGTCGGGAAGATCATACTATACACGTATAGTGACTTGAAATTTGGTTAACTATCCAATTTCATAGTTTATACCACTTTTTGCGAAATATGTCACTTACAAATATTGAGCTTGAGCTGAATTATTTCACACTTTATGTGATCTCAATGGAACACATAACAATATCCATGAGCTCAATAAATGAGCACATTGATGACTCGACTTCCAACTACATTTCTAATCATAGTCCAAACCATTTAGAGTTTAGAAATGAGCGCAAGAAATGGGTCTGCCTCCATTTCGATTATTTTCTAACATTTGGACATTGAATTGGAATTAAAAATTGGAGTTAAATGAAATCAGACTTAATCCAATTAATTCTCATATCATTAAGTCATAAAGTGGAGTAACTAAAATTTATCTGGTTTTGTCATTCCCTTGGAATGGAAATTTCATGGTAGATGATATACTAAGATAGATTTAACCTAAAGTATTCACAATACTCCTTCATCCTTCATTTCTGGAAGTCTTTTACATATCCAAAGTTCAAACCCTAGTTTGACCGTCTTCTTTAGGACATATCAATATATTTCTCAATCGATAATTGGGTCACAATATTAATCATGTACTTTCTAAAAGTGTATATTAATATCGTGAATTCACATCTCATTTCATAAGCAAGACAACCATGCATGGAAATCTTTATGACCTTAAAATATCTGATGAGTGAGCTCTCTCTCCTGGTTCATCAAGTATGAACCTGTATGAATCTGTTGAGAAATTATACCTCTCGTTTATCCTCATATATACACCAACTCATTGGTATATAGTTGGTTAGGTCTTCAACCTAATGGTCTATCTAATACACACATTTAGATATATAGATGTATATTGTCTTTGGTTAAAGAAAGTGTGCCTGATCGAGACAGTTACGATTCAAGTCTTAGTTTATATCGACCTCATCAAGTTAACTCTTTGACTTGATTATTCTGACACCTCTGAATCATTATTCCTATGCATAGGATCTGCATCAAGAAGTCAGTCAGAAATCTATTTTTAGATAAAGATTGATATCTCTTTCTCAGAATGGAGATCATCATTGAATATGTAAGATATTCAATATGACCATGATATGTAACTCTAATTGTACAAAGGAACCGTAATTTAAATGTATTCACAAATATTCATTTCAGACAAACATGTCATCGCTAAGAGCTTACAAGTCCAACAAGACCAGCCAAGACCAGTCAAGGCCTTACACATGTGAAGCACAGACCGAAGCAAAAATAAATACCTTATAAATTTAATATTATATCAAATAATATTAATTTTAAAATAATTAAAATATATTAAAGACAATTAAATGTATGACATATTTGAATAATATTATTTAGATAGGGAAATTAAATAAAAATGTAATTTATAGGTATGATATACTGATATAATATGAATTTTAATTTTTAATCTAATATTTTTATATAATAACTCCCTATTTTTATATTTTATTGATTAAATTAAATTAGGATTTTAAACTGACATATATTTTTTTTATTTTAGGGATAGTTGACATATATAAGTAGAGGAAGATAAAATATATGCATTTCCATACCTAAATAATAGTGTTATTATTATTATTTATTTATTTTGATGTATTTTAACTTTTGATATTATTTTATTTTAAAAGTAAAATATAAATAAAAAATACAAGTACATACAAAATATCATTAAATAATACTCAAACAAATGTTAAATACAATAATACATATAGGGTTCCAACATCAAACTTTTGCATGTTAACTTTGATTTTATTAAACTACCTACATTAGAAAGATAATTTCTTAATAAGAACTTTAAAAGCGAGTTTGATAAATTTAGACTTTCTATCGAGTAGATATTCAGACTGGAAGTTGAGTTTTATGGCTTTTAAGGTATGAGTTCTAAAGGCATCTGTACATTGTGGACCTTGAGGCATATTTATCTTTATATTATTATATATAAGTTTTAAGAAGAAATAAAGTTAATTTGGGTGAGTATAATTTTTGAGAAGTTATGGAAGTTTATAGAATCTATAAATATGGATTCGAGTCGTTATTTTTTGTGCAGAAATCAATTTTCTGTGACATTTTTTGGTTATTGTCTATCTCTCTCTCTATTTTATTGTAGTCGTCCAACCATGATGACTCGGTATCTGGGCTAGAGTTAGTATGCACATATTTACAACCTTCTTTCTATTTATTTTCTTAATTATTTCCTTTATTTCCTTTTTGTTTTAAAATATGTTTATTCGTGAGATGCATTATGAGATAGGATAAAAGAGGAAGGAGATGAATACCGGATTCATCACCCCTGAAGCATACGCAGGTTTGTCTATGATATGTCGTTGTATTAAATCAATATTGCTAATATGGAGGGATGACATGATGAAACCGTGACATTCACGGCTAGGGTTGAAACAAAATCGAATATGGTTTGGACAATATCAAATACATGCACAGATTCTTATTAGATATAAGTCTTAGAAACCATATCCTTAAATAGTCTAATACAGTTCACATATTCATTGTTTGTGAATATGGATCTAGGAAAGATTGAACACAAATACGATTGAGGAAAGAACGAGTATAAATATGGATGGAATATTATTGAATATGAGGTAGTTTATATGAAAATCTAGTTCAAATAATAAATATAAACGGTATGATAAAATTTTTTTACATGGATTCATCGAACAAAAGGTTTAGCTTTTTAATTATTGTTGCTCTCAAGTCATACGCACATTTCACCACTATTGTAATATACTCTTGAAGATGAATAAGGTCGATTTCATCGTGTCACACAAGATCGAATCTTGGGGGAGTTCATGTACAACGTGTTAAGAAAAAAAATCTTAAAGACAATTGAATTGGATTTTTTAATTTTTTACGTCTAAAAGGTGAGGGTGTTTCCATCGCCTCGACTTCCCATGTCACTTCCTCAATACTCTGACTTTATCACATGAACTTGACCAATTAAATGACATAAAGATATGTGTTTTTATCAGATGCGCGCTCTGAAATAATGCAATATTAGTTATGTCCCTCCCTTTTTTGGAATATCAGTTGTGACACTTCTTCCAATTTTGTCACATATAGGTTTTAGATTAGTTGTCGTCCATTTAAGTACCAAATAGAATTTTTGACATAAAGGTACTTTCTAAGTAACCTCTAAGGTAGATTGGTCATTACTCTTCTCTTTATCTTCCATCTCTCCTCTATCTTCCTCCTCCTTCTACCTCCTCCGCCACCCCCTCCAATCCCACCCACCCCCACCCCATTCCCCATCTCTTCCCGCCCCCTCCTCCCACCAGCTCCTCTACCGCCGACCATACCTCCTCTAGCACCCTCCTCTACCACCGACCCTACCTACTCCAGCCCCCTCCACAGTCACCGCCCTCCTCCTTCCCCCCACCTCCTCCGACCCCCTCCCCTATACCCCTCCTCTTCCCACCTTATCCAACTCCCTCCTATGCCACCTACACCTCTTCCTGCCCCTCCCCTGTTGCCGATCACCCCTCCTTCATCCCACATGTTAGTTGAACCCATTGGATAAGTTGTGGAGGAGAGCCATGATCAGACACAGATTCTATTTTGGGGCTTCTCCCCCTTTTAGCAACAATTTAAAAAGAACCCATTAGAGGGTTTCGACCACCAAGCACCAAGTCATCCCTCTGTTGCTGCGGGCTGCCCTCCACCCCTACAATTTCTCTCCGAAGCCGCCTCAGTATCCGCTCCTCCTCCCAACCTCCCTTCGAGCTCCCACACCCTCCTCTGCCCACCTATTCCAGCCCCTCCACCTTCTCCCACACCTCCTACCGTCCTCACATACTCTAGCTTCGAGCAGAGGAGATGCCATAGCCGGCAAACACGTCATGGAAGAAGTAGTTGAGAAGAAGAAGAAGAAGTAGAAGAAGAAGAAGAAGAAGAAGAAGATGATGATGATGATGATGATGAGGGGACTGGAGAGGGAGGGACCGGAGGAGGAGGGGGTCGAAGTTGACCTAGAAGAAGAAGAGAAGGAGGCGTTGGAGATCCCATGTTATGCTACTTGACATGAGAAAAAGAAGAGAAGGCGGTGATGGAGATCCCATGTTTTGCTACTTGACTTGAGAAGAAGAAAAGGAGGGGTGAGTGGGGCAAAGGAGGAGGGAGTGGGGTTAGTTTTGACATTTATTAACCAAACCATGGTTTATTCAAACCCTGATTTATTTCAACTTATTGACGGGGAACTTAATGGAATGGCGCACATGATAACGATGCAAAAAGTTATGGGCACAATTACTATTCCAAAAAAAACGAGGGGGCATAACTGATATTACAATATCTCAGGAGGGCACAACTGATAAAACCCCTAAAGATATATATTTTTCTTCATACATTTGAAAATAACTCCAAGATGTAATATATTACATGTAAACTTTTTAACATATTTAGATATGTCTATAAACAAGATAATACATGTCTATATATACATATAGATTTAATAATACGAACACACACACACACACACATACACATAAGGAAAAAGGACCTTACGCCAGCAGGTGTAGGAAACTCCCTACACCCGATCTAATTTTTCATTATTTTTTGATTTTTTTTTGAAATGAAACCTTTGAGAATTCAGATCACCATGTATCACCATGTTGTTATTCCAATTTCAACTTAATTTGAAACTTCTATCATCTCCATCAAGACTATCAAACTTTAACTGTCTCAGAATTGCTGAAATTGACCCCCTTTAGATGAACATGTTAGGAGTGTTTATTTTGCATGAAACTTGAAACACGTATTCCCCTCAACATATTAAGTAAATCCCTCAACTTTTAATTCAAAAAAATAAAAAAATAATGGGAAAATGGGATGGGTGCAGGGAGTTTCCTACACCCCAAGGTGCAGGTTCCCTGCCCCCATATATATATGTGTGTGTGAATTTTTCCGAGAAAAGATGTAACCATATCCGTTTCAATATCATAAAAAAAATGCAAACGATATTAGAAAAAATAAAAAACTCAGATTGGTGGAGTAATAAAAAGGGCGCAACTCCCAAAATCAGATGGTGATTTACATCTTCCTAACTGTGGGCGGAAAAGAGGATTGTAGAGAAATTTAATGTGAAATTGGTGTGGAAATATTTTTTTGGCAGGACAAAATATTTTAAAATGCGGTTGATTTTACATGGACGGTGCAGATACTATGGAAATAGGCACTTTGAAACACTATTGGCAAGATTCGTGGTTTTTAAGTTGAAACACCATGGAAATATGGACGGAGAGGAAATATTATGTGGGAACAAATGGGTGCTTCCAATCATGGGTCATATGCAAGAAACGTTGAACTACTCTTTTTAAGCTGGCCACGAAATTGGTAGGTCTAAGATTGGCCAGGCCGATTATTATTATGTGTGAGAGAGAAGAGACAACCAAAAAAATATATTAAATTATTACAAGTTATACAATATTATTGAGTCAAAATAAACCATTGCTAAGTTGGAGTCCAATGTTGTTTTACGTGAGAAATTGTTATTGGGACTTGTAACTAAAAACCTACCACATTTTGTTTCCGATATTTTAATTTTATAGGGACTTTTACACTGTTAATTGTAAAAACTTCATCATTTATTCAATGATCCGTGTGTTCTTCATAATTAATCCAAAAGCCCTATAGACTTGCTCCGTTTAATATTAAGCCCCTTCTTTAGTATGATGTGTATAATGTAACATAACCACAAGACCTACAACTAACCTCAACGTCATTCTAGAAGGTGATCGATGATCGGCAAATAAGGATTAGGGCGGGAAGGCTAGGCCTCACTCCCACTCTCCTTATTTGACTTCTATAATCGCCCTTGCATTCATTGTTAGAGAACTCCTTGATCATCCATATCACCCTCTTCCTCACACATCTCACTTTGCAGCTTTCGATCTTTCCTATTGGCTAGATTCAAGGTTGGGATTTTAAGTTGCAAGAATGTTTACCATGTTTAGTTATATGATGTTTGACGTTGGGATATCACTTGCACATTTTTTATTTTTAATATTTTAGTTCTAACTTGTAGGCTCTAGGTTGTGAAGATGAGTTGGGTTGGGGGGTCACTAAGGCATTCTAATGTTGTTGAGATGTTCAATGCACACAACAATGGATCAATGTATTCTGTTTTTAAGATTTCGACACCCTCTCTGCATTTTAATCCAATCATCATTCATACATTCCTAGGTCAAGAATCTAGACTCCCCGCAGATGAGGAGCACCAAGACATCACCTACCTCATGGGGAAGCAGGAAAAGGAGGAATTAGACTAGGGGATCAGAGTTTTACAATGTATAGAGGTTGAACTGGTGATCAGGATGGCAGAAACTAAGGTTTTGAGTTGTGATGGTTCCCACAATCAACCGGATTAATTAATTCATGTCGATGTTGTTGTAGTCGGATGTATGGATTTTGACAAATATTTTAATGTATGAAATAATGTTATGCAATACATGAGAAAGAAATGAATAAATGAATTTTTTTATGAATTTTAAAAGATGGAAAAATGATGCAATGTGAATGCTATAGTAGAACTGCAGGTGCAAGAAAGGCCAAGTCAAGCAATTAATGAATCCTCAAAAACCTCATGTTTATTAATCTTCGAAAATAATTTTAAATTAATGTAAATTGTATCCTTAAACCAAGCCCCGATTTTTCACAATTTATTGAGCAATAGAAACATATATCAGAAAATAAATATACTCAATATATATGAATAACTTCCCAATTAATTAATACCAAATAATGTCTCCATGATGAATGATTTAGTGTTCAACATCAAATATAATTAAATAAGGTTTAAATCAACATAAATAACACGAAATTCGGGCCCCGAATGTTCAAGATAACAATAACTAAAGTTAAGGGACTAAATTATAATAAAAGTAAATAAGAAACTCTTAGATTAGACCTTTAGAGGGACCTTCTTGCAATTTCCCAAATCCACCTGGGTTTCTTCTACAATTTACTCCACAAGGAGGTGTTCTAACAATTTCCAGGAGGCGCGCGTGTGCTCTACAATTTGGCCAAGGTCACGCGTGCAATGCGCGTGACTAGGCCTCCTCACAAATAGCGAGGAAAGCAAGGACACTTTAAAAAATAGACCTACACGTGCGCGTGCACGTGAGACCCCCTTGATCCAACAACTAGAATGTGGTACTCTTATCTTAATAGAGTGACTAATAGATATGCCACACTGTTTCTTTGCATATCTTGATTGGAATGGATCCAAGGGTAAATATTTGGGCATAAATCAATGATCTGTATGAGATGTTGCTTCAATCGAGTGGCAATTTTAGTGTCTCCTAGTTTTTCTCCTTCGTCGAAGTCGATCAGAGGGAGGGAAGCATGTCCATGTTGCTGTTGGTTGGCACACGATCGATGGTGTAGTTACTGGCTCCCCGAGGATGCTTCTCGCTGGTGGTATTGGTTGGTGTCCTATAGATGAGAGGAGCTAGTGCTTCATTGATGGGTCCACCAGAGATGGTAGGGGTGTGAGGGATAGAAGAAAAATGTGAAGAGGGTTAGAGGTGAGGTGGTCCACGGTAGGTGTGTGATGCTTGCATATGGTGAAGGCAATGGTCGCAAAGATCAAGAGAATGGAAGATGAACGAAGTAGGGGAAGAAATATAGGAAGAGAGTTAGGATAGTGATGAGGAGATAAGGATATATCTGATGTAATGTTCACCGGAAGGAAGGCGTGGAGGAACCTGTCTGCGCTTTGGGCTTCGATCTAATGGTGACTCTCCCGAGAAGCTTCACTACGATAGGTGGATCATGCCTTGGATAAGGGTTTCACCAAAGTAGATCTATTGCTATCACCAACCAACAACTCATCTTCCTCTCTCTCTCTCTTATTGAAGAATGAAGGATGACAGATAATTCAATCTAATGGTCTGACTAGGGGTTAAATAGGAAGAGGTGGAGGAAGAGACGTATGTGATAGAGGGTAATCGGTTGGATTTTGATAGGTGGTCGGAGGAGGTTGCAGAGGATAGAGATTGAGGATCAAGAGATGGTGGCGGTTTTGTGGTGGTAGGGGCGAATAGATAAGGGATTGGGAGGATAAGAGATAGTTCGATTTTGGTTTGCTGGAGAAGACAACTAGAAATGGAGGAGGTCGTTGGGTTTGGTCGAATGGTGGTTGTAGAGAGGCAAAGATGAGCATATGGTTTCATTTGGTGAAGGTGATAAGATCTGAGGAGTTGGTTTTGTCAGATGGTTCTGAAGAGTAGGATAGAGAGGGGATATGCCAGTTGGTTGTTTCTTCCAAGCTATGAGTCTCCATATGAAGGGATAAGTGAATGAGGGTACTCTGGAAGGTGATCAGAGAGGCTATGTTGTCAGAGATCTGCTGGTTGGTGAGGCTGGAGGAAGGGCAGGGCAAAGAGAGCGGTGAAGGACCAATCACTAAATGTAGGAGAAAACAACGACAACCGTTGGTTCGATTTAAATCCAACAGATGGAGGAGGACACATGCTTGACACATGAGGGTTTCACTACGAGTGTCTCCCGAGAAGCTTCACTACGAGTGTCTATCGTGGATCATGCCTTGGATAAGGGTTTCACCAAAGTAGATCCATTGCTATCACCAACCAACAACTCATCTTCCTCTTTCTCTCTCTCTCTTATTGAAGAATGAAGGATGACAGATAATTCGATCTAATGGTCTGACTAGGGGTTAAATAGGAAGAGGTGGAGGAAGAGACGTATGTAATAGAGGGTGATCGGTTGGATTTTGATAGGTGGTCGGAGGAGGTTGCAGAGGATAGAGATTGAGGATCAAGAGATGGTGGCAGTTTTGTGGTGGTAGGGGCGAATAGATAAGGGATTGGGAGGATAAGAGATAGTTCGATTTTGGTTTGCTGGAGAAGACAACTAGAAATGGAGGAGGTCGTTGGGTTTGGTCGAATGGTGGTTGTAGAGAGGCAAAGATGAGCATACAGTTTCATTTGGTGAAGGTGATAAGACCTGAGGAGTTGGTTTTGTCAGATGGTTCTGAAGAGTAGGATAGAGAGGGGATATGCCAGTTGGTTGTTTCTTCCAAGCTATGAGTCTCCATATGAAGGGATAAGTGAATGAGGGTACTCTGGAAGGTGATCAGAGAGGCTATGTCGTCAGAGATCTGCTGGTTGGTGAGGCTGGAGGAAGGGCAGGGCAAAGAGAGCGGTGAAGGACCAATCACTAGAGGTAGGAGAAAACAACGACAACCGTTGGTTCGATTTAGATCCAACGGATGGAGGAGGACACATGCTTGACACATGAGGGTTTCACTACGAGTGTCTCCCGAGAAGCTTCACTACGAGTGTCTATCGTGGATCATGCCTTGGATAAGGGTTTCACCAAAGTAGATCTATTGCTATCACCAACCAACAACTCATCTTCCTCTCTCTCTCTCTTATTGAAGAATGAAGGATGACAGATAATTCGATCTAATGGTCTGACTAGGGGTTAAATAGGAAGAGGTGGAGGAAGAGACGTATGTGATAGAGGGTGATCGGTTGGATTTTGATAGGTGGTCGGAGGAGGTTGCAGAGGATAGAGATTGAGGATCAAGAGATGGTGGCGGTTTTGTGGTGGTAGGGGCGAATAGATAAGGGATTGGGAGGATGAGAGATAGTTCGATTTTGGTTTGCTGGAGAAGACAACTAGAAATGGAGGAGGTCGTTGGGTTTGGTCGAATGGTGGTTGTAGAGAGGCAAAGATGAGCATACGGTTTCATTTGGTGAAGGTGATAAGATATGAGGAGTTGGTTTTGTCAGATGGTTCTGAAGAGTAGGATAGAGAGGGGATATGCCAGTTGGTTGTTTCTTCCAAGCTATGAGTCTCCATATGAAGGGATAAGTGAATGAGGGTACTCTGGAAGGTGATCAGAGAGGCTATGTCGTCAGAGATCTGCTGGTTGGTGAGGCTGGAGGAAGGGCAGGGCAAAGAGAGCAGTGAAGGACCAATCACTAGAGGTAGGAGAAAACAACGACAACCGTTGGTTCGATTTAGATCCAACGAATGGAGGAGGACACATTCTTGACACATGAGGGAATAAAGGGGGAAGGTGGGCAGGATCATGGCCTTGGAATAGAAGTCGATCCAACAGCCGAAGATAGGGATGCTAGAAGACAATAAGGGTTGACCTAGGAGTCTGGTAGTTTGTTCAGTGGAATGACGTTGCTGCAGTTAAGGGATAACACATGGACTATGGATCAAGTTGACTAATGCATAAAATAAAGGATAAATAGATTAAATCACAAATGACCTTAAAAGCAAAAATGTTCAAAATGAAAAATATCACCCGAAATGTATCCCACAATGTTCAAATAAAGGACTCAAATGCAAACCAACTTAACTGTGCAAAGTTATGATTTTTAATGATATTATATATATAATACATTTTTTAGTTTTGTAATTTTTATTTAGTTTTCTATACATAAATAATGTAAGCAAAATCAAGCATGGTTGAAATTTTGTAGTAGACTCTAATGCAACCTTTCTGGATATTTTATGAGTTAAGAACACTCAGAATAAATTAATGAAGCATGGATTAGTATAGATGAATTAGGTCAATGTGCTTAAGTAAGAATATGCATTTTTATTTACTTTTCTGAATTTTGGTAATTTGATTTTACGAGTTTTTGTAATTTAATTTTATGTGATTATTAGAACATTAAATGAAATAAAGAAATGAAATATAAATAAGTCAAAAAGAGATAAATATTTACATGAAATCATAGGTTAAAAATCAGTAAAAATGTACAATATACAATTAAGCCTCTAAAACTCATATTTCATAAATGAACTCAAGTTCTTTTGACTTTAATCTTTATTTATTGATAAGTGAATATACATTAATTCAAAATTGAGTAGAGAGGAATTAAACATTGTATGAGAGAGATATAGGCATTTATGGCTTTCTGTACCGGAATTCTGGTTGGGGCTTATTTCAAATATTGTAAGTTAGTATTTTTAGATTTTTTTAATTAATGTTAGTGATACGTACATAGATAATTTCACATTGGAGTTAGGATGAAATAACTAAAAACAGGTGAAGTTAGGTGAAAATCTACAAATGATTTTGAATGCAGAATGAAATGCAAATTTACGCAATTTATTTATAAGTGTATGTATGTTAATTTGAAGATATAAATATATGAATGCATCTAATATCGCGAGATGAAGATCTATTTTCAACTAATTAGAGCGATGAATCACATATTCATCAACGGTCCTGATGAGGAATATCGGATCTCACGATCTTGAGGGTGTGACGAGTTTTAGCAGCCTGCGAGGGGGGCACTGAAAGGTGGAAGAAGAGGCTAGGACCGTTGGATCTCAAAATCGAACGATCCTGATGAGTGTGCGTGCATAAAGGTTAGATCAGATCGATGGATCTGATTGAGCAGTGGCAGGAGAGTAGGAGATGGATGGTGGGGATGAAGTGAGGACGAGATCTGATGGTTGGTAAAAGTAGGGCAACATGGAGGAATTTGAGACACTTGATGTGATGTTATCTTGTAGTTCAGAAGAAGACGGGAGCTGATGGTAAGATTAAATCAGGAGGCTTGATCATATAGGGGACGCCCAACTGAGGTGGGGAGAGGGGATCCAATGGCCACTGGAGAGGCTGGATGGTGCAAGGAAGAAGCAGCAACGTGGGCGGCCCAGAGGGTGCCATGTGACCCAATTAAAAAAATTAGAAAATAAAAAAATAAAGAGGCCAAATTAGGAAAAAGTTAAAAAATGAAATATGTAGTTCTCATCGAGATATACAAGTTTCATGTTGGTTAAAAATCCAAAAGAGGTCATTTGTCCATTGAAGAATGCAAGCATTTTTATTGTTTAAAAACACAATTTTTTGGTATCGAGATTTCTTTGTATTTTTATTTTCCTTTTAAGACCAAAACAAATATATACAATATTTGATATAATCTTTAGGGATTTTTAATAATTTATGAAAATAAAAATGTCAGTAGTTAATAAATTAAATTAGGGTTACAGAATATATGTTTATTATATACACCATAATAATGGTTAATAATACTGAATTAAATGTTATTTTTATTCAATTTTTTAAGTTAAGAGGATAATATGTAAATTTTGTAACAATGTATATGAGTTTCATCACTAGTGTCATGCGATAAGGAGCCATCGAGATCGATAGTATTTCTGGCAATAATGTGATCTCCACCTCAATCTTTTTCTCTCAAGTGACAAATCAAGCAAATCATTAGGAAACACGTCAGGGTAATCTGACACTACCCTGATGTCCTGAGCCATCATCTCTCCATCAGATGTCTCTTGAACAAATTCTAGAAATGCTTCACATCCTCGGTCAGCTAGTCTCCAAGCTCTAAACACTGAAATGTACTCCATTTTGGAGTCATGTAATGTACCCTCAAAAATAAACTCAGGCAAATCTGGAATCCTGAAGACAACCATCTTCCTAAAGCAATCAACTAAGGCATGATGAGTTGACATCCAATCTATGTCCAAAATCAAGTCGAACTAATCGAGCTGTAGTAGCAGATAGTCTGTGATCATCTTGTAACCACTATTTAACACTAGAATTCCTCTGATTATCTGGATTATGATGAACAACTAGCCACCTATCTCATGGATGTGGCGGGGAGGATTTAGGGCCTCTACAACTCTACCTACTGAAGGTAGAAACCTCGAAGCTCATTCATCACTCCAAAATTAATTAAAACATAGAAAGGTCATCTCTAGACGTCATGATTGTGTGTAATAACCAGTATCAATAATTATTACAATAATTGATGTTCACGGATAACGCTGGCTGTGCTTTTTCTCATCTTGGGATACAATATGAAAGTTAGTTGTAAATGGTGACATCTGTGGTCATTGATTTTGAATGTCATTTTTCTCTCTCGGACTCACGACAAATCGGAAGATTGCCGCTATCCAAGAACTTAATGTGATTGGAATGATAATACTGCAAATGTGTGTTAGCAGGGTACCACTGCTTTGATACCATAAATGTAATGCTCACGAATCTGAGATACTCGTTTACACATCACTTGTAGTATCATATTCGCTAAGATCACATCAGAGTACTGGAAATTAGGGAAAATTTTCCGCATTTCGAATGACATTCATAATTAAATAACAAACCACAAATCCAATAATGTGCCACCAATTTATATTGTATTAATTTCCATAAAAAATTACATGTAGAAAAAGAACTGCATTATGTACATGTATCCCAAATCGTAGAAGAAAAGAAAGAAATGCATTAATATTATCACGAACATAAATTACAATATGTGTACCTATCGAGAGTAACTACGGAAGCTCATGTTCATCTGTTGGACTACCGCGGTGCATGTACTTATTCTGCAATCCATGCATTAGGAAGAAAAGAATATCAACAAAAGTTGAGCACAATCTAATTAATAAAAAATAACAAGTAATTCAGTGGCTCCAAAAGAAAGCAAGTAAGTAAGGTTTGACAATTAAATTAACAAGCTACTTGCATGGAAATTGGTTTTTAAGTTGTTCAGTATGTGAATCCCATGACTTACTCATGCCACCTCAATCACCCATATTTAACATTTTCCTATATTGAATGTATAATTCATTAAGCTATTGCCTTTTTATTAACTATGTTTCATGTTTGATGGATCTTGGTAATGTAGATGATGAGTCTTTGATCTGATCTTTGTCTTTGTCTAATCTCTAGGCTTAGTGGATAGTCTGTGATCTTGGTCTAAATGTGACTTCACATTATGAATCTAAGGCGTGAAGCATTCCTTAGGGTTGGGAGGCCTCTGTAGGCATGCGGTGGGGTAAAATGCATCCTAACTAAGTTCCCAACACGTCCATTAGCTTCTCTAAAGATCATGGTAGTACCTCTTAGTCTGATAAAGATGAGTTTCATAATATGATCTTTTCTCTTTGTCAGGACTTAGTAGTGGAATAGTAATTAGCTCAATGGAGACCAAGCTCAACTTTAACCAATGCAACTGTAACCAAGCTCAAATGCAGCCAACTCAATTGTAACCAAAACTCAACTATAACCAAAACTCAAGTAGTAAGGAAGCCTCCAAAGAATCCATTCTGTCTCGCCCACCCAGTGGAAGTGCGATCCAAATGAGGGTTATGACTACTCCAAAACTACACCCTAAAGATGGGGGTGAGACTTTTCGGAACAAGTCACTCCAAAATAGGCCCGATCGGTACGGGAAAACAAGCTCCAAAAAATAAAACCAAGGGCCCTCCAACCTAGGCACCCTAAAGAACACATGACTGGTCTAAAAGAAAACCTGTGGATCCCAAAGATGCGTAAAATTGTGGATGTTGGGTCTTTAATCCGATCTTTATCTTTGTATAATCTCTCAAGCTTAGTGGATAGTCAGTGATCTTTGTCTGAGTGTGACCTCACACTAGACCTGGCCAAATTGTGGGCCGGGCTGAACGGGCCGAGGTTAAAAAACCTCTGTTAAAAGCCCGCCATGGGCCGACCCATGGTCCATTTTGGTCTTTTTCCATTGATTTTTTAATGATTTTTAATATGTATAAAATGATTTTATTAATACCAACTATACTTTATATAACTAAGATATGTAGTTTACATGTTACTTGACAAGTAAACTTTTGAATTTTTATTTAAAACTAGTGTCATAAATGAAAAACTTAAAGCATATCATATTAATACATGTATAATTTGACATATTTATATATTTTTTATTTTTTGCAGGTTGGGCCGGGCCAGCCGATACTTAAATCTCGAAGCCCAAACCCGTCCCATGAGCGGGCGGGCCCCAACCCGTTGGTTAGGTCTACCTCACACTATGATTAAGGCATGAAGAGTACCTTAGGGTTGGGGGGCCTCCGTAGGCATGCGATGGGATAAAATGCATCCTAACTAAGTTTCTAGAACTTCCACTAGCTTCTCTGACGACCGTGGTAGTACCTCTAAGTCCAAAAAGGATGATCTTTTCTCTTTACCATGATCTATTGGACGAATAATAACTTGCTCAACAGAAATCGAGCTCAACTGTAAACAAGCTCAACTGTAACCAACTCAACTATAACCAACTCAACGTAACCAAGCTCAACTTTAACCAACTCAATTGTAACCAAGCTCAATTGTAACCGACCCAACTGTAACTAAAACTCAAGCAGTGAGGAAGCCATTGAAGATACCCTTCCGTCTCACTCACCTAGTGGAAGTGCTGTCCAGGGGAGGGCTAGGCCTACTCCAAAACTACACCCCTGAGATGGGGGAGAGACTTCTCGAAACAAGACACTCTAAAATAGGCCCGACGATATGGGCAAACGAGCTCCAAAAATAAAACCAAGGGCACTTAAACCTAGGCACCCTAAAGAATACAGGATCAATGGAACTGGTCTAAAAGAAATATGTGGATCCCAAAGAGGCGTAAAACTGCGAGCGCTCACGAAAAAAATTGAGAAAAGACTGGGATCTGAGATCCATGCACTAAGTGACCGTTGCCCTAACTGGGCTTCCTATCTCCCGCTCAACTGAGGATCACCGTACCCTTGCACAGTCAGGTGTAAGGTTTACCATGGCTGATGCTCTTAATTATCAGACATCACTAAATCACTATCATTGTCTTGATCCCTCATATGTTCTCAATTCTTTATGTAAAACTTTACAGATTCTGATTTGCATTTGATAAGACATTCCCAAACAGTCTGGCATTTCAAACTTGTCTAACTGATAATAGGATAGTTAAATATACAATCTTTTCCTATCTTGACCAAAGTGAAATTTTGAATAAATATAACCTAAAGCTTTGTAGCATTATTAAGTTCTATTACATTGAATTCATTATCATGATGATAGAGCCAAAGGTTGGTACTATTAATATTTATTGCAAAAACATATTTATTATTTGCTTTATTACATCTTCCATTATTGACTTGGTCGGGAGTACATATGTTCCTTAGTTATTTCTCTCTAAATAATACTATAGTTGAGGAGCTAAAAAAGGTAAGAACATGGTTAAAGAACTCTACAATCGGTATGGTACATGAAAGAAGAGATCATCTCTGTAGATAAATACCTAGAGATAGGATATTGTTACTTAAACTTTTGGAATAATAACTGAGCCTTACTTAATTATACGTCCACATAACTGTTAATAAAGTCGAATATAATAAAACTATACTATCCTACTCACTTGGGTAGACAAGCTTTTAAGCCAAAATGTCAGTTCTTACAAAAGCATTTTTCTTCTTAATTATTGATGTCTAGATTTTAACTTCTTTCATTTCACAATTATGTATAAAATTTCGCACATTGCAAGAATCTGACATCTTTAACCCCATTCAATGTCCATGGTTTCAATCACAACAGTAAAAGTGTTAAAGGGGACTATCTTTCATGACGCCTCTCTAATATATTAAGTCTAATCCTAACCACCTCCCATACCCCCAAAATTTTCATTTATATTTAAATTTAATAGTAGTATAATTTGGATGATAAATTCTCAAACTTCTAAAAAGAATTCTTGGTTCAACAATAGCAGAAATTTAATGCAACTTTTCCCCAAACTTCTTATCTATTAAATCATTAAATTTAGAGCAATTTAATGGGTCTGAAATTCGATACAATTTCATACTAAAACATCCCCACATCTTTAAATTTTAACTTGAGATATGGAGCTTATTTAGTAGTATGTAATCAAACTCAATAACATGCTAAATTCCCAAATGTTTTATCTTTAAAAGCTCAAAATTGAAGCAAAAGAAATGTTCTGAAATTTGATGTTACTTTATGAAAAAACACCCTAATTTCTTACATTTTATGTATAAAATCCATAGCTATTTATGGTCTGAAATTTGACTTAATTTCAAACGATTCATCCCTAATTTTTTTTCAATTTTTAAGCATGAAACAATAACTAATAAGTGATCTGAATTATATACACATTTCATGATATCCCCCCAAATCTTCCACAATTTAACATGTAATTAGAGTATAAACAATGGTTTAAATTTTATACTAAATTCATGTAATTTACCATCAAACTCTCATATTTCATAAACCTATAATCAGAGTTAGTTAGTTGATCTTAAATTCTTGATCAATTCCTTATAGTACACTATTTCTTTGCCAAAAGACTTCTTGGGAGAGGGAACCTATATACTTTCCTCTTGTGACAGTAGTAGCACCGGTTGCTACTTGGACAACAACAATTTGGTTGTTGGGAGAAGCTCTAGCGGAGGAGGAGGGTCTCCCCAGGGCTTGGCAGCAACAGGAGAGAGTGGGAGGTCCTTTAGAAAGAAGGGAGGTCCAACAGCTCACAATTAGCTTAGGGACAACATCTACAAGCTGCTAGAGTTGCGGCACACACCTTGAGCTGCTTGGATAGCAGCTGAACTGGAAGAAGAAATGGCTAGGAGGAGCCCTTCGGTTGAAAAGTTGAGGGTTTTGAGAAAAAAATAGGGTGGGCTGATATAAATGAGGTAAGGGGTGGGGGTTTAGATAACAAGTGGAGAAGTTGAGAAGCCAAATGGAGGGACAACATAGTTGTTGTTGTTATGGAAATTGAAAATTTTATTATTTTTATTTTTTAAATCTTTATCTCTTTCTTCTCTAGAATACTAAAGTCATCCTCATTTTCACCTCAAATCTCTGATTCTGATGTACAATAGTTCATTTTGATAGTCTTTGAATGATAACCAAAATGAGTATAATATTCCTTAAATTTTCAAGAAACGATCTTGATTTGCGATAACATATTGTGATTTTAAAGTATCAAACAACATCCAATTTACGAACGATTTATTTCATTGGTCCTATTTTATCGATCGGATTTTATGATGATCTTTATTTGTTTTGCGATTCGAATTTCACATTGCGGCTTTTTCTGATGGCATGCATTACAATGTGATTAATTTTTGATCGATTGCAATTGAATGAGCTCCGATCTGCAATTTACAAATTGATTTGAGTTTATTCAATATTAATTGAATATTAAATGATCTTACATACTCTTAATTAGGTCGAATAAACTTATTTGGATCTGGATGTCACATTTTCTCCTCAAAGTAACAATCCTAAGCTTTCATAATTATTATAAATTTTATTTTCATTTGCAGAATTTTTAAAATATATTTTCCACAATCAAAACCGCAGGAAAAAAATAATATACATGTTATTGTGAATTGAGCAAGGGCCAACACTTTTGAAATCTTGAAAGTAGAAATAGAAATAGAAATCCAATCTTAAAAGCTGAATTAGCTTGGATCATTAAATTAAACTAGTTCAACCAGATGATGATATCATTATTTTTAATTTTGGATTAAATCAAGTCCTTGAGTAAAAGCGTTGAACCAAGTGATCAAACCGGATTAAATCCAATCATGCGCAAATCACGTTTTACTATTATTGAAATAGTTGATTGAACTATATATAGAAAACCATCAATAAATAAGTTGCTAAACTATAAATTTATATGGATATATATTAGCTTGCACAACTTTTTTAATAACAATATTTTTTTGTATGTATAGATATTTCTAGCTAAATATGTTATAAATACATACATACATATAAGCATACATATACATCCAAAAACTAACAGAAATAAACAAAATCATATCAATAAATAAAGTACATAAAAGTATAACAAAAGCAATTTCTATGTGTATACGTATAGTATAGTTATGATGTAATGCATACTTCTACATATAGCTATTAAAGTGCATACATAATAATCTAAAATACCATATATTACGTGTAGAATATTTTCCATATTATATAAAGTAAAATGAGACTGAGTGAAGTTAACTTGGCTCCATGCACTTCATTTTCAACATTTTTTAATTTTTTGAAAAATACTTTCATGGATTTTGACAACTTTAACAATGTATTATGTTATTCAAATTTCATGCAAAATAGAGACTCCTACGGCTAGGGATGAGCAAAATGGTGGGCTGGCCCGACCCGGCCCATTACCCGGCCCGAAAAAACCCGCCCATGGCCCGAGCCCGCAAAGAAATGGGCGGGCCTGGGCCCAAAAAATACCCGATTCACTTAACGGGCCGGGTTCGAGCATAGTCAGACCCGAGCCCGAAGCCCGCGGGCTGGCCCGACTAAGAACCCGGGCACTGGCCCGACGTACCCGGCCCGGCTTTAAGCCCGGCCCGACCTCAAAATATAACCCTAACCTAACCCCGACTCAAACCCCCGACACCCCCGACGCCCCAGCCTCCAGGCCCCCAACCCCCGACTCCCAAACCCCCGACGCCACGCCCCCCACTCCCGCAAACCGACCTCCCCCGACCTCCCCCGCCCGCAGCCGACCTCCGACCTCCCCCGCCCCTCCAGCCTCCGTCCTCCCCACCTCCCTCCAACCACCTCCTCCGTCCTCCATCATCCCTTCTACCACGACCCCACCTCCTCCGCCCCAGCCCATACCCGCCCTCCACGCCCCACGATGCCGCCCAGGCCCGCCACGACGCCACCAAGGGCCGCCGCCACGCCGCACAGACCAGCGCGCCCCAGCAGCCCGACCGTCTCCGCTTCTTCGACCGCCCATACGGCCCTACTCAGAGGTATAACTTACTATTTCTCGTTTTCGATATATATTTTTTGGATTTATATTGTTGAGTAGTATACGTGTTGGATGTGTGAATATATTGATGTTTATTGGAATTTTTCCAATGAAATTCGGTCGTTAGATTTAGGAATTAGATTGTATGATTGTATGATTTGTAATGAGTGAGACATTGTGCTTGTCGTTGACTCGTGGTTGTGATGTTATTTTTAATGTTAGTAGATGTCGAATACACAAAATGAGCATCATGTCGCCCCTCCAACAAGAGATGATGAATTTGTGAGAGGAGAAGAACAAGAGAAACATGACTTGGTTGAACAAGAAGGGCAGAACAAACGTTCACGACAATCTCAGTCATGGGTTTGGAATCATTTGACAAAGATAGGTACCGTTGATGGAAAGGAAATGTGTCGTTGTAATCACTGCAAGAAACCATTATCATGCCAAACGAAAAGTGGGACAAGTCATCTAATACGACATTTAGAGAATAAATGTCTCTACTACAAGCGGGATGGGAAAGGTCAAACCTTGTTGAATGTGTTTACATCTGATGAAGGGAGTACAATTTCTTCTTGGAAATTTAATCCCGAACATAGCCGCTCTGAACTTGTCAAATGGATAGTCTCTGGAGAAATGCCATTTACGGTTGTAGAAAATCCCAAGTTTCGTAATTTTGTTGGAAGTCTACAACCTAAATATAATGTAATGTCTCGTTTTACGCTGAAAAGAGACTGCATGAAACTGTATGAGGTCGAGAAGAAGAATTTGTTGAGCCTCCTCAATAAGTCTGGTGCTAGGATTTGCATAACAACTGACATGTGGTCTTCAATTCAGAATTTGGGTTATATGGTCATCACAACTCATTTCATTGATGATTGTTGGAAGTTGCATAAGAAAATTCTGAGTTTTTCAGCACCAGCTTTACGTCATACTAGTGACAACATATCAGATATGATGATCACCAAGTTGGCTTCATGGAATATTACAAAATTGTGCACGTTGACAGCAGATAATGCGTCCACCAATGATGTGGTGACAAGGAATTTGGTAGACCATTATGCGACTACCAGCTCACTTTTACTTGGTGGTCGTTTTTTTCGTGTTCGATGTTGGGCACACATTCTAAACCTTATCGTGCAGGATGGTCTGTCTGAGATTGGCGAAATAATTGAAAAAATCCGCACCATGGTGAAATGCATTAAGTATTCTACCCGTCGTCATCAGGAGTTTCTTGATTATGCAGGTCAGGAACGCATTCCAGTGACGAAGTCCCTAAAGTTGGATGTAAGCACACGATGGAATTGTACATTCCTAATGCTTGAATCTGCAACATTGTATCAGAAAGTCTTCAATCGAATGAAGACTCGAGAATTCCAGTTGATGGATGTCTCGTCACCATCCGAGTGGAAGAAGGTGGAGCTCATAAAGAGAATTTTAGAAAACTTCTATGCTGCAACTAACTTCTTTTCTGGTCAGAAATATGCAACTGCCAATCTATTTTTTTACTTGATTTTTGAGATAGAGAAAGAGTTGATTTTCTTACAACACAATGAAGATGCTTCAATCCGAAGTATGGCCACAAAAATGTTCATTAAATTTGACAAGTATTGGACGGACAAGGAGGCTATGTTGCCTCTAGCCATCGCTACTGTTCTAGATCCACGTTACAAGTTTGAGTTTTTGCGTTTCTCTTACTCAGAACTGTACTCGCCAGAGGAGATAGCTGAATATGTGGGACATGTGGAAGCAGTTTTCCAAGCATTATACGATGAGTACGCTTTGAATTTCAAGGGAATGGAAGGTGCAGAAAATGCAATGCAAAGGCCTATTGAATGTGATCCATGTGAACCACGAGTGAAGGAGGACACCAGATTGAAGTTCTTAAAACAGAAGAAGGTCTTGAGATATACAGAATCAGGAAAATCTGAGCTGCAATTGTACTTAGAAGACACCTCTGCTGACAATGTTGATGATTCCACCTTTGATATTTTGTTGTGGTGGCAACTAAATGCAAGCAAATATAGAATTTTGTCACACATGGCACGTGATATTTTGGCAATCCCGGTCTCAACTGTTGCATCAGAGAGTGCCACACATGGTTTATGATGCGGATCATTGGAAGAAAATGTCAACACTCGAGAATCATGACGTCTCATGTGCCTTTCTCTCTTTTTTTGGAAACTTTTAAAGACCTATTGTAATATTTCTTAAGTCGAACAATATTTTGTCTTTGGAACTACCTTCTAGAATCTAGTCTTCTACTTCTACAATTGCATCTATTCTCTAGAGCACTTCAACAATCAAGCATATATTTAGAATGGAAAGACACCAACAAATTGGATGGGGGATCCTTGCGCTACAGTTGACTTTATTTGGGTTGGCTTAAATTGTAGCTATAGTGATTCGGATTCCAGCAGCCCATTCCCTGTGAGTATTACTTATACGCGATTCTCACTGTGAAGATTTAATTATTTCTTTGATTTCTCTGCTTCGTATTAGTCCAAGGATTTAATAATTGGCATTGATTTCTCTGCTTCCTATTTAATAATTTCTTTGATTTCCAGTTGACTTTTCTAATTTATATTATGGTCCACAACATTTGACACGAGCGTGTATATGTTAAATAAGGTTAGAAGATTATAGAGCCATTGGTGCATTCACAAAGATTATAGGAATTCGGGTGTAATTGGAAAAAATATGGGGTTATGATGTAGGATTACATTTTATTTGCCAAAAAGGTTTGCTGATTTTGTTAACGGGCCGACCCGACCCGACCCGGCCCATAGAGACGCGGGCCGGGCTCGGGCTTGGGCCCCAATTTTAAAAAAAAAACGGGCCCAGGCCCGGCCCGCTAGCCCGCAAATAGGAACCGGGCTCGGGTAGGGCTAGGTTGGGCCCGGCCCGATACTCATGCCTACCTACGGCCTCCATCCAGGCAGGGTCAATTACGATAATTCTGCGACCGTAAAAAATGATCATCTATATGAAGCCGTGGGAGTCTATGTTTCACACGAAACTTAAATTACATAATATAAGGATATAGTGATGAATTTTCACGGATTCATTTAAAAAATAAAAAATTGGAAAATGAAGTAAGAGAAGACAAGTTAGCTACCTCTAGCTAGCGAACAACTCCATTCTTCCATATTATATATGGATATTTAACATATATACATATATAATATTTTAGCTATATACGTCAAGATTTTATAATAGAAGTATATTCTTAGGATCCATTTTCTACCGGACATGGTTGTGTTCGGTTCTTTAGTAATTTGTCTTTGGTAGCCAAAGGCCATAGATGCAACCCCTACCATTATAATTATTTTTGGATACAATCAAATTTAAATTTCAATTCGATCTCAATTAAACCTGGTTGCAATCAGATCTTAGATAACATGATTTAGATTATGATATCGGTATTATCGTTCAACTAAAAAGAAATATATCGACGATATTGGCGAAAATCTAAGAAATGTTGAAAACAAATTTTTTCACAAATTAAGACCATCCAAATGTTTAAATAATAAGTAACATACAAGTACATACCTATATGCAAGAATGATGTGTATTTAGAACCACAATATACATTATATCACATATGGATGTTGTCAATGCTGGCTTGTTGACTGCTTACTGTTGAGAGATTATAAAGGAAACGACGAAATTCGAACAATGACAACTTAGTAACATCAAGGATATGTATTTAGCACATTAACTTTACATAACATCACATATTATATATAAATTAGTTGAGCTATATCAGATATCCTACAAACAAACCAATGAGCATAATAACATAAATGTCTGCAGAAATTCCTTGATCAACTTTAGAGTTGTTTCATGGGATACCGATGAGAGTAAATGCAAAAGAAAAATCTGAAATAAACAGATCAAACTTTAAAAATTGGGTGATATTGAGCGATATCAATCAAATATCGATGGTATTAATAGAATATTGTATTGAAATCTTCAATTTTTGACTGATACACTGATATCTCGCGAGATATCATTGAGATATTTGTCGCTATCCTATAAGTTGATATGTGAGCTAATATCAAAACCTCCTACACGACATACCTATCGAATTTAATATATCGACGATATATTGATGTATTTCAGGAAAGTCAGAACCATGATTAACAAAGTAAAACCTTACCACATGATGATCAAAACCAAGAGGTACGTAGTGGATCGACATAACCACTCCTTTCTCCCCATCTTTCATGTCACATCATTGACTCCATATACTCACAATAATTCTCACATGTTATATAGAAGCATACAACCTTGTAATCCATAACTTGGAAGGGTAAGTAACATCAATATTGGAGCTGAAAATTGTATCATCAGTGCCACAATACGAAAATGAATATCTTAAGAATCTTGTGATGGTGATGATGAAGTTGGAGATTATATCCATGATTGAGGTGCTCATTCATGAGTAAATCGTGCATCTAAGATTGTATCTTATGATGTTTAAGAAAAAAATCTAATTATAAATAAATACATCGAAACCCTAAAAACCATCTTTCCAAGATCTTAATAAATACTAGAAATCGCAGCCTGATAATAGGAAAAACTCAAGAACAAGTAATAGAGAACAAAATATATAAAATCTCTAATTAATTCACCCTTAAATGCATTTAAAATGATGCAAATCATGTTAGTAAAGTCTTATATGAAGTCAAGAAGAAGTTGCATCCAATAACAACTTGATATGACGAGAGTTGGTATCGATGATAACGATCAATATGGAGGAAATTCACATTCAAAACTTAAAGTTTGATCGATACCCATCGATATCAAGATATATCGGCAATATATCTATCGATATATGGGAAAACTACATATATAACAATATCGATATCGATTGATGTATCGACGATATATCTCGATAATTGAATCCATGTTAGATAATTAAGTAAATTAGGTAATTTTGAATTGAACAATTGAAATAAAATAACAGTAATTGCTATAAGTTCGGTTCACCGATGAAACCGGTCGTTCTGATACGGTTTCAATAATATTGGTATATGCTGGTTATGGTCATATTCAGGTACATAAAAGAGTAATTATGAACGTGGAACCTATCGAATACAAATCAGATATGCCTATTTCCATATCCATATTCGCTTCATCTATATCGAATAAGAATACAGTTGAGGATATGATTCGGATATGATTCGATAAATATCCGAATAGGATATTTATCGAATCCGAATACATATCTAATAAAGAACGGATTTGAATACAAAGATTAAAGATCTAATGCAAATATGAATCGAATAAAGAGTGAAACCCAAATATGAATCCAATAAGCATGGAATATGAATACGGATCGAATAAAGACTGCATATAAATACGAATTGAATTTTTATCGAAGTTCATAATGATTTTAAAAATGGTAATGAACAATAAGTTGTATCATGACAAAAAAGGAGCGTCAAGGTGACCTGTGTTCTTGGCCATAAGCAAAAAAGGGGACATGATTTTGTAACTTTTATTCGTGCCCATCGTCAAACAAATGAAAGTTATTAATACCATTTTTATATTATATTTTGTAATATATATACCAATATAATAACAAAGGATTGTGGCATATATTATATTAACTAATATTTAAAATAATATTAAATATTATATTCGGATGTCTGGATCCGGATCCGGATATTCAAGCCATTACCATATCTGTATCCGTATTCGGAAAATTTTTATAACCCATATCCATATTCGATCCGTATTCAATTAGTATTCGGATACTGATACCTATAACTGGTAATTTTTCGAATATAGTAAGCGAATATTCGGATATATCCTTATTCATTTCCATCCCTAACATAATTATAAATGCATCGGAAAGAGCAGAGGTCAGTCTTCAATTAAAGATTCAAGACATAATGCAACCTAGGTAGGATATTCAAAGGACACATACTTTGTAAAATTTAAAAATAAACCCTCAATATAATATTTGATGCTTTAGCCATGAAAGAAATGAATCCCCATTCTTAGTCTAGTAAAAGTCTGAGGCAATTAAATGCCAAACTAATGGCATGCAAGTTCCCATTATGGCACGGAATATTATATGGGACCTGGAGAAGAGGGTTGTTCTTATTACCTTTATTTTAATGTTCAAAAGTGGGTGCCCAACAATAATAGATATATGCTTCTTGTGGTCAATAAATAGAAACCATATATTAATTATTAAGGTCAAGTCAGGCGTAATAAATTATGTGGAGTGGAGGGAGAGAATGTCTTCGTTAGTTTGCTAAATACATAGCAAAGTTTTCGTAGACCAAATTCCAAATCACACGAGAGGTGCCGGACCATAGTATACATCCACGACGAGTTTGGATGTATGCATTAAAAATGTTCCTAATTCGTGTCTCGATGCTTTTAGACTAGTTTTAGGCTAGCCATGAAAACTAACGTGAATATATTTATTTCCGATTCGTTATCGTATTTGTTTTATATAATTTCTGATATTTGTATTCGTATCTGTTTTAAAGTGGATATGAAGATGCATATTATTTTGACATTTGCTGATGTTCATACTCGTATTCATATGTCCATTTTAATACATAATCATAGTCGTAGATTTATTTATAACTATGTGTAACAAAATTATGATTACATCAACTATTGTTGATATAGTTACTATAAAACTAATATATTTATTTTTTATTTTATGTGTAAATTATCATATATTTTAGTTAGTCTATACAATATTTCTTTTATTATCTGTATCCTACTCGTATTCATCTATAAAGTATATCTGAATTTCGATAAGTTGATTTAATTACATGTTATTATTATTTGATGTGATTACTTTTTGAGGTACTTATGTATTATTACTGTATTATATATTTTTTTATAGTAGTTCTATAGTAGGTTTAGCTTAATTTTATATTTTAACATAATGACTATGCCACTTATTATATATCGGTGTCACAAACATCTATTTTTTCTTAGTTTTTCTTATATTTTAGAAGTGAAATCTTAGAGAATTTACTTAGAATGATAAGTGGAATATAAGTCTCATATTAAGTTGAATTTGTAATTGCATCATGATGATACATGGTGATCTAAATCTCAGATTCATTAAAAAAATCGATGCACGTAAACTTAAAGGTCCACCGGCACGAGAAAATCACTACTGATAACCTTGATTTTAATGTAGAAGTCGATGAAAATCATGACCCATAACCTTGATTTTGGATAACCATAATTTCAATAAATTGTTAGTGTATCTGTAACTTTACATCTTCCAATAACCTTAGAAATCCTAAAAGCTTCCCAAAAATTGTTAATACATGGGGTTAGGGAGGAAAATTGACTGGATATAGATCAGGTGTGCATATTTCCATATCCACATTCTCTTTATTTTTATCTCTATCGAGTACGAGTATAGATACGTATACGATTCAGATATTCATTAAGGAAATCATATCCTTAAAAATGACGGATACAAATTCGGATATTTATCAAATCCGTATACGAATCGAATAAAGAGCAGACCCGAACGTGAATCGAATAAAGAGCCAATCCAAATATGAACCGAATATAGAGTGAATCCAAATATGGATCTAATATATATGGAATCCGGATACGGATCAAATAAAAAGCAGTCTCGAATACGGATCGAATAAAGAACCAATCCAAATATGAACCGAATAAAGAGTGAATCCAAATAAGGATCCAATAGACATGAAATCCGAATACGGATCGAATAAATATTACATACGAATACGAATTGAATTTTTTTTATCAAAGTTCATAATGATTACAAAAAATGTCAGTAAAATACAAATAAATTGCATCATTACAAAATGGAGCGTCGAAGTGACGTGCATTCTTGATCGGAAGCAAAAAGAGAGATAAAGTTTTGTAACTTTTGTTCGTGCATATCTCCAACCAAACGAAAGTTTATTAATATCATTAATATATTGTATTCTATAATATATAATATTAACATAATAACACATGATTTTGGCTTATATTACATTAATTAATATATAAAATAATATTAAATATTGTACTTGGATATCCGGATCATATCCGGATATTCAAGCCATTACCATTTCTGTATTGGTATCCGGAAAATTTTTACAACCCATACCCATATTCGATTAGTATTCGAATACATATATCTATATTCGGTAATTTCTTGTATATGATAAGCGGATATTCAATTTTTTGAATTGAGTAAGCGAATATTCGGATATATCTCTAACCGTTTTCGTTCTTAACTGGGGTAAGAAAAATCAAATCAGGCATTCTAGCTTCATTAAAGTATTAAATAATGAATAAAAATAACTTGATGATTTATTTCTGCAGAAATTGATTATTCTGGATTAAAGTTATTCATGAACATTAACATCGACCTTATCCCTCAGTTAATCTACCGCTATTAATCACGCAACCTTTCCTCAAAATCTTAACGGACCTTATCTTTACATTAAAGTATATTCACATTAAATATATCATGCGTATTTTCTTAAGTACCCCTACAAAATGCTGAAATTATACACTCATTTTTATTTGGTGGAATAATGCCTTTAATTAATGTAAATATAATAGCTTATATCCATACATTTCTGATTAGAAAGTTTTGCTCTCAGCCAAGAACAAACACTAAAGTCTAATTTCACATAAATACCCAATTTCCTATAATTACTTAGTAGATTATAAAATCAAACATTACGTTTAATATGCAAAATACTAAAGTTTGATTAATTCCACGGAAAAAGGATTTCATTCAACTGTAAAAGGTAACAATTATTTACAAGCAGTTTAATTTAATTTCTTTCTTTTATTTTTAGAAGAAGAGAGTGAGAGTGAGTCTCCTCGCACGCTTCGTTGGGTGAATAAATAAAAGGAATTTTTACAATAATGAAAGGGAAATACTGTCAATTTTGTAAGAATGTCAATTTTGTAAGAATATAATGACAAGTATAAATGCAAAAATAAGAGTCTAAGTGTTATTAAAATAACTCAGATGGCACAAGTGTAAAATCTTCAAATAAAAAGGGCAATTTATTTGAACTTTTTTGGTTAATCATATAAACTCCATTCAAGGGTCATGTTGGATCTATTAATAAAACAAGTTTCTATTGTCTTGTTGAATTGACACTGACAATGAGTGCATTTTATATTTTATAATCTTTATTTTTTTTAGTATTGCTATTTTTTAAAAGGAGAAAAAATTGTGGCCGATGATAGCGTGCCATCGTTATCGTAGAACTAAGTTGATATCAACTTCCACATCAGTGACAAAACCTAGTTGATGCAAACCAATAAAAGGAATAACTTTGCCAAATATTTGCTAATATGTATTATGGTACGAAAAAAATGATAACTTTAGGTGTAATTTTCTACCAACATGACTCTCATACCATTTAAATGCATTCAGTCTAATTCAACCTTACATAATCTTCTCTAAGTTGTCATTAGGAGGCTGTTGCATTAAACATCCTTGATCACCAAAGAAAACTAACCTCAACAAGTTGTTGGTTTTGGATCCAATTGCATCCTTTGATAGTATACTTGAGCTCATGTTTTCAAACAGTATGCCCACTCTAACACTTTACATGTGTCAGATCTAGAACTATATTTAGGATGTTACAACAATGAACATCCTCATTCAATAAATTGAAAAGTTTACGACTTAGAAACCTCCTCATGATGTTGCCTATGCTAGTCCAACATCCTTTCTGAAAATTTCATCACATTTTGACCATTCTCTTCTAACAAGAGAGCATTCTATTTTGGTGTGCCTATGATCAACAACTCGATAAAGTGTGAATTCCTCATCACGCCCTCTCCCTTTTTGTCGACATGGGCACTCGAAGAACACACCACCCAACTCCATCAAAGCACCAAGTCCTCTCCCAACTTCAAACCTCTCCATAACTAAAGCAGCTTAACATAAAGAAAGAATATAATTTTTTTCTTGGAAGAAAATGAGGAGAATGAAGAAGAAAGACCATATTTCTTCTATTAAAGAGAAGATATCCAGCTACATCCATCAATCAAAGAAGATGAACTGTTGCCTACAATTATACCACTAATCCAAACCTAGTCGATGATGTGGTTGACTATGATTCTAGCCCCTCACCTCAACAACGACCGAATTCATTTGAGTAACAACCACATTGAAGGCAAATGAGCACACACGAAAGAAAGTGATGGTTACTGCTAAAGAAAAGGAAGGAGACCGAGTGACATACTTGAAAGCGATAAAGATACAAAAGCAAAACAACACACTAGATAGTTGTAAGGTGTTCAATAAAGAGAATCGATGCAGAGCATATGAGATTACTAAGATAAACATGTACATAGCCATAGTAGTGTAGCTAAAGATGGATCCATATCCAAATAAGTAAAACCCATCACCCATCTAGAGAACTCACAAAAGGTATGGGGAGCTTCCTCCCCCATCACCCACCTCCCAAAAGTTCCACACAAACACATGCCTTGGTCAAGCTCCCCCATTTCCCAATGCTCCTAAAAAAACTATCTATAAATATATAATCAATACCACTAGGAAATCCACATCAAAACCAAGGGAACATTTTCCCCAACCAAATAGTTTGAGGTGAACTCACCTCCCCAATTACCAATCTCTCTCTCTCTCTCTCTCCTCCATATCTGTCCCTACGGGAATCCAATCCGATCCCCTCTCCGCCTCTACCTCCAAATCCTTATCCAATCTTTGGTTTTGGCAGCTCAATCCCTTCTCCCCCAAAACCCCCCTTCTTTGAGCGATCCCTCCTCTCCCACCGCAGGAGTCCTCGTTGGTTCCTGAATATCTTTGTGTTTTCGGGGATTCTGGATTGTGGGTAGCGCTCAAAATCCCATCTTGGTGGCTTCTGTTATGGCTTTGATCGTGGAGGCCTTGCTGGAGATATTGAGGAAGCCGACGGTGGTGGGCGTTGTGACGGAGCTGATGGTGTTCTGCGGGCCCCTGTGGGTGGCGGTGATCGTGGGGCTTTTCGTTGGGTGGGCGTGGAGGCCCCGGTGGGCGGTGGAGCTTGTGGAAGGTGCCAAGGAGGCCGTCGAGGGGTCGCCGGGAGTGGGGCAGGAGGGGTTGGCGTCGGCATTGGGGATCCCGAGCTTCGAGTCGTTCAAGGCGCAGTTGCCCTGTTGCTTTTCCTCGCTGATATCGGAGCAAACGGAAGGAAAAATGGATCTTGCTGTGAGGTGGTGCCTGATGCTTTGTTTGCGACATGATTAAGGTGTATTTGTGTAGAATTTAGAGTATTTAATGATGGTTTGCTTCTTTCTTTTTTATGGGATTGTTCAGAGAGGAAGAGCCTGGGGAGAGGAGATTGGCAGTGACGACGGCCGATTTGGAGCACCTGTCGCAGCTGGTCGAGGAGACCGATGGCGGGCCGGCGTGGCTGCAGATGATGGACAGAACCATGCCAGCCTTCCGCTACAAGGCCTGGCGCCGCGACCCTCAGGTAATTATCACATGGATTGATCTTCCTTTTTGCTGAGGAGAAGGCTAGAATTGGCTTCTATTCGAGGCAATTCAATGGTTTTAGTTTCTAGTTTATTGTTTGGATGATGCTTATTTCTGGAGTTGGATAATTTTCTTTTTTGGGAGTGATTAGTAATTCTTGGTTTAGAAAAAAGATTGAGGAAGTGTTTGCCTTAATCTGCAATGATTTTGTTTTTGTGTTGCATTAGACTGGCCCTCCACAATATCGAAGTCAGACTATCTTCGAGGATGCTACGACGGAGACGGTAAGGGATTTCTTCTGGGATGATGAGCACCGGATTAAGTTGAAGTGGGATGACATGCTTCTCTTCCATGACACCAAGGAAGAATGCCAAAACACGGGTACCATGATAGTTCATTGGATCAGAAAGGTGAGAACTGTTTCCTGATATTCTGTTTCACCTTCTCAGCCATATTATGTTATTTCCTTTCTGTTTGTTGTGATTTCAAAAGGGTAATTAATATCTTACCTTCAAGCTTTATCTTGTTGCAGTTTCCCTTCTTCTGTAGTGATAGAGAATACACAATTGGTCGTCGGATTTGGCAATCTGGAGGAGCATACTACTGTGTGACCAAGGTATTGTAACTGCTTGCTTCATAATAGGATAGTTTTCTTGAGAAATATATCGTTGAATATGTAACATCCCAACCCCAAACATAGTGGTACATCTAAAACTCACGAAGTGTGGTTGTGGTTTATAAGTGATGGGGACTATTACTTGGCAACTTGAGCTTAAGCATTTTGGGTGGTTGTCAACGGACCAATTGGGTCTGAATCCAACAAGTTGTCAGGGACAGTTTTCCTCAATAACGGATCGGGAACCTAAGTTCGGACGTTACAAATGGTATCAGAGCGGATTCCCTTTGATAGTGGAAAGGGTTACCCCGGGAGACCTAAGCCGGGAGCGTGCAACCACCACTGTCACTGGGAATAAGTGAATGAGCCATCTCGCAATGAGGACATTGCGAATATAAGTAGGGGAGGTTGTAACACACCAACCCCAAACATAGTGCTACATCTAAAACTCACGAAGTGTGGATGCGGTTCATAAGTGATGGAGACTAACTTGACAATTCGGGCTTAAGCATTTTGGGTGGTTGTCAACGGGTCCAGTTGGGCCTGAATCCAACAAGTTGTCCGGGACAATTTTTAGCTGAGAAAGAGAATTTCTCATATAGTTCGGTCGATTTTGTTTGTAATACATGTCAAAACGCGATTGAAATTTGAAGGTCAACTATGTTAGACAGTGTTTTGTTTCATCACATAGTATGATTTTTTTAACCTATGCAAATAGGTTCACTCTGATGACGACTTTTCAGAATAATAATTATTTAGAATGGTGGTTTCAAAGGGGAAAGCTGGCTGTCACAATTGCATGCTATATATCCAATGTTGTGTTAGAGTTGAAAGCTGAAATCTATTGTGTTCTGCATACATTTTCCTGATTAGGATATTTTTGTATTTTATTAGATGACGGCTTGAATTGTGTTTTTTGCTTTGTACTGTACTTTCTCAGGTTCACAGAAAAGCGTGTTATTGACCATACTGTGAAACGCATGTTTAAGTCGAATTCAGTTTTCCTTTGTCTTTTCCTACTTATTCTTGATTTGCTTTTCGCTGCGTCGGTTTTCAATTGCTATGTACTATCACATTATCGGTCAATTCCAACAACTCATACACGGTATGTTAAGCCAAAAGGGTAATGGTAGATAATAAGATATTATTAATCTTAAAAAACAGGTCAGATGAGTGGTTATGCTCACATTATTCAGATAGCCAATCTTGGCCCTGGAATTGCAAATGAGTTAAGACCAATATTTTCAGGCTAATCTTTCTATGTGGGGAAAAATTTTATTTTATTGACACAAATACCAATCCTCATAATGACATGAACCCTTTCCTCGTGTATCGCGAGTTAAACCAGAAACTAATTACGACACATTCAATTGACTGAAAGAGCTATTTGCATCAACATTCATGTATTTTCTCTTCGTATGGTTGTTGAAATCTTGTTTTTTTGCCGTGCGTGAGGTTGAAAGCAACTTCTTTGATTCTACAGTCGATAAATGGGCATCGTTTTTTTGGTTTACTATGCTGAATAAGAGTGAATTCTAAAGACGCTGCTCAGCCTCGTGCTTCTCTGAGGAATACATATGTCTTCTCATCATATGCTTCCTTGTTTAGTGTCCTGTACTCCTGTGATTTTCTTTTCCGTTATTTCTAATTTGAGGCACGAAAGCCATGCCATTAGAGTATTCTATTGATGTTCATTTGCAGCCTTACTTTTACTTTTTTTATTTTTATAATTTTTTTCATGCCATCTTTCAGGGAGTGCCCTACCCAGACGTGCCTAGACACAACAAGCCGAGGCGTGTTGATCTTTACTATTCTAGTTGGTGCATTCGCCCTGGTAACTTCCTGCCCATCTCTGTCCTTGCTAATTTGAGCTACATTCTTTGTTATTTAACAACCTACATTTTCTTAACCAGCGGAATCGATGAGAGATGGGCGGATGACAGCATGTGAAGTCCTGCTCTTCCACCACGAGGACATGGGTATCCCTTATGAAATTGCGAAGCTTGGCATTCGCCAAGGAATGTGGGGTTGTGTCAAGAAGATCGAGCCTGGCCTCCGAGCATACCAGAAGCTCAAAGAGTCTGGAGCGGAATTGTCAAAGTGTGCACAGATGGCGCATATAAATACTAAAGTAAGCGTGGAATACCTACGACACTTGGAGGGTAACAATGAGTTGACAGAGATCGAAGATGCCAAGAAAGAAAAACAGGAAGGAAAGGCTATTCCGAGGTATTTGTTGCTTGGTGGGGCCATTGCTCTTGCTTGCTCCCTCGACCGAGGCCTCTTGACAAAGGCGGTTATCTTCGGAGTTGCGAGGAGGTTCGCAAGACCAGGAAGGTGATTGTAGTGTGGGGTTGTCATTCCAGGGACGTGGCCTGTATGGCTTGGTGCGTGCTCCCCCGGCCAACTGGTTTCTGTCGGATCTGCTCAACTTGAGCTCCCCTTCCCTTGTATGAGGTTGTATTGTGCCGCTGGAATCATCAAAGTTGATGCTTTGAGTTGAGAGGAGACTGTATGTAGTGCGCTAAGGAATTTTTATCTTATAGATCTGCCTTGGTAATTGGTATACATGATCAATCTTTGCTTTTTGGATACTAAATCTTGATGGTCTTTCTTGTACTGAACTTGAACAACAGAAAACCGAAATCATGGTTCTGTTCTGCATCTGAAAGTGGATGCGCTGATTTGATGACATGCCACTGGGCAATGTTCTACTTAAGAAAAAAATGTGCTAAATCAAACGTGAGATGCTGACATGGATTTAGGGAATGTGGCATATTTCATTACCAAGTTTGGCATGTCATAATATGTCTAGCTTGTCTTTTAGTCCAGGTTTTATATGGTTTCTGTTGTAATGAGATCTTCTGATGCATAGTATTAAGAAGGGGTTCTGGTTTTTCTTACAGTATACCAAGTTCTGACATGAAAATTTCAGCACCAGTTTGTGTTAAAAGTTATTGCACTTTTAGGTTCTATTTTGGAACGAATTATATCACTTCCCCACCTTCTTCGAGAGCTTCAGATCTTCAATGTTCTTGGAGATCCCTAAATAGCTAGGAAAATAAAGGTTAGCTTATACATAAATGAAAGAAAAATTTTGAGATACTGAAAAATGAATGCACCTCTACTTTCCCTGCACATTTCCTCGCATAATTCTATTGATTTTGAATGATTTGGAGGTTCAACTTATCCAAAAGTTAGTACAAAATAATATGGGAACCAAAAGCTCCATTTTCTAGATTTCAGTAAGCCCTTTAACAATAAACAACAACAAAGCATTTTCTCACATCAAGTAGGGTAGGCTACATGGATTCTTTGCTTCCATTCCGATCTATCTTGGGTCATTCTCGGACTTAGTTCAAAAAAACTAAGATCCCTTCGCATAGTCTCATTCCAATACTTTTTTGGCCTTCCTTGCCCTCTTTTAGCTAGGTCAACATTTTACAACTCACAACTACTCACCAGTGCATCAGCTGACCACCTTGATTAAAAATATATAAATATATGAATATAACATAAATAATACATGTATTGATATGATGTACTTCAAGTTTTTCACATGTGACATTAGTTTTAAGGGATTTTTACCCTACAGACCCTATAATCTTTGTCAATTACCTCTACGACCTTTGAAACATCGTAATTCCTCTCTTGACCCCGTAAACTTGTTAACCTTTACCCTACAAACCATGTGGTTAACCACCATCCATTTGACCGTTAAAAGTAACCAGATTCTGTTATCTTTCTTTATATTATACCCATTTTATTTATGAAAATTACTATAAGTGCCACTCCCTCACCCATGTCAACTCCTCCACCTCCCCCACCCTGCCTCCCCAAGTTCGAAGCCCCCCTCCCTGCCGGTCGCACGAGGGCCGGCCCCCCGCCCCAACTCGAAGCCACCCTCCTCGCCGGACGCACGTCGAAATTACTCACGGAATCAAACTGCTTAATAAGAATAAAAGCATTGATCGACATTGCAAATCAGATAGGAGCAATGCATAATGACAACAGGAATCCATGGAAGAGGTTTTAGAACTGGATAAAATAGCAGAGGAGATGCATCTGATTGATTTAAGATAATACAGTAGCAGTAAATGAAGAAGTTCAATCTACTCACATCATAAAACAGTAGTAGTGGTAGAAATCGGAACTTGGTTGTATCAGGATGCAGACGGAGGAGGAGATCGGGCACATAGCCAATCAAGGATCTCCCCGAAGACGAGACGGACATCCTCGTCGAATTCACCCACAAGCTGGTGCCACATGCCCGGATATATCCTGATGGTCTTGTCCTCGCTGGAGGCCCGCCGGTGGAGCTCCTTCACACTCGAGGGGTCGCAGAGTGCATCCTCAACGCCGTGCACGATGAGTAGAGGCGCCGTGATCTCCTCAAACCTCCCCTGCAACTCGCGGCATATGCAGAAGAGCGCCAGGGTGGTGGCGGCTCTCGGCCTCCCCATGGGACGCTTGGGGCTGGCGATGGCCAACTTCCTCTTCCACTCCACCTTGAAAGACACCTCCACGATGGTGCTGCATGTGGGGACGACCCTCCAGGTGGGCACTACGGCTGCGACGACGGAGAGGAGGTACTCCAATGGCCAAGGAGGCTTGATCTTGCTGTTGATGCCGCACAAGGCACCGTTCAGGATGATCTCATCCCAATTGAGGCTGTTTTCGGTGTGGAGGTGGATGAGGGGGGTGATGGCGCCACCGAGGACTCGGAGTAGAGGAAGTAGGGGAGGAAAGGAGGATAGCCATCGCGGAAGGACTTGAAGAAGGTGACGCGACCCCTCTGCCCAGCCCCAGCTCGAAGCCCCCCTGCGCCCCCCCCCCCCCCCCCCCCGGCCAAGCTCGAAGCGCGCGAGAACCCCCCCTCCTCTCTTCCACCTCAGGTTGGGATCCGTGAACCTCGAAAACATGGCTTCAGCCTCTGTTCCTGACACTCGCGAGGGAAGGAGCTCTTCGCAGACCTCCCCAGGCACCATGCTGGGTGCCGAGCGGTAACGCAGCATCCCGGAGCTCATCTGGGGGCCCTTGTCAACTGGAATGGTTGTGTTCCTTGTACATCTCGGATTTTGCGTTGTACCCACAATGCAGAACGAGCAAATCTGCAGAACTCAAGTAGCCTAATCACATAAAAGGGAGAAATATGTGATCTTTTCAGGGATCCATGGATGAGCAGAGGAGGGAAAGTTGGAGGGGAAGAGACGAGAGGAGCGACATGTAGGAGGGATTGGTTAGGTTAACCCAAGGAAGTTAATTCTAAATGTATCAATTTAACGGTAGGGTTCGTGGGGTAAGACGGAGCAAGTTCACGGGGTCGAGAGAGGAATTACGATGTTTCAAAGGTCGTAGAGGTAATTGGCAAAGATTATAGGGTCTACCGGGTAAAAATCCCTAGTTTTAAATAAAATTTAATAGTTTACACATCAAGTAACATGTAAACTACTCATATTAGTTAAATAAAGTATAAATAATATTAATAAAATTATTTATACATATTGAATACCATTAAAAAATCAATGGAAAAAGAATGAAGTCCATGGCGGGCTTTCGATAAGGTTTTTGAACCTCGGTCCATTCGGCCTGGTCCTTGGGTCAGCCCAGCCCACATTTTGGCCAGGTCTACCACTATGGATGTAGATAGATATTAATATATTTGTATCCGATCTGCCGCTGCGTACGTTTTAATTATATATTTTGAGATCTTTATCCGTTCCAGAACAAATATGGATATGGACATGCATCGCTTTGATTTCTGCAAACATCTATATTGGTATTGGTATATCCGTTTTCTTATGATCATCATTATTTTACAATGTGCAATTTAAATTTTACAAAATTGTCACACAATTTACTAATTTGGTGGTGGTTTTTTAAATTTTAGGAAAGGCTCATCTCATTAGAAGGCGTCGTATATATAGAGGAAACTTCCAATCAGATGGACCATTCCTGGATGCATGGAAAGTCACACCAATTTAGATATTTTTTCTATTTATTTTACCATTTCTAACTCGATAGATTTAATAATAAATGTTAACATAATATGTATATCAAGAAATATTTATGAAAATATTATTATATTGGACAAAAAAATTATTTACAATATGGATGCTATATTTTACAAAACAGTATGCTCATCAATATTTTACAATGTGCAGTTTAAATTTTACAATTTAGTAGTTGCTTTTTAGATTTCATGAAGGGCCACATCATTGGAAGGGTTTGCATTAGAGACCCACCTCATTGGAAGGCTCCTTTATATACATGGGTAAAATGGGGTTGTCCCTTTGGGGAGAGCTAACTTGGCTCTCCCACCCTCATTTTCTGCATGTTTTTTTTGAAAAATACTTCAGTAGATTTCCATTATTATATATGTATATTATGTCATTAAAATTTCATACGAAACAGAGATTCATACGGCCTCCATCCAGACAAGATCGATTTCAACAATTCTACGACCGTTAAAAAATGATTGTCCAGATGAAGGCTGTGAGCGTCTCTATTTCTCATGAAACTTGAATTACATAATATATGGATATAGTGATGAATTTTCAAGGATCATTTTTCAAAAAATAAAAAAAGTATGAGAAAAATGGGGGTGTGGGAGCGAAGTTAGCTCATTTCCCCTATGTGTGTGTCCTACCCTTTTTCCCCATATTTTTTATTTTTTTGAAAAGAAACCTAGTTGAATTTAGATTACAATATATCACCGTGGCGTCATTCAAAATTCGACTTAATTCGAGACTTCTATCTTCCAAAACTGTCAAATTTTGACGATATAAAAATTGCCAAAATTGATGCCCTCCAGATGCAAGTGTCACGTCTGTTTTATATGAAATTTGAAACATTATTCTACTTATTATTCTAGGTAAATCTCTCTAGATTTCATTTCAAAAAAATAAAAAAATGAGATAAAAAGGTGGGAGCATGCTCTTATATGCTCTAAGGGAGCATACTCATTTAACCCTATAACGAAGTTTTTGGTGTTTTTCCTTTAATCCTAAGTGAAGGAAAACATGGGGAGAAGACGAAAATACAATGTATGAAAATCAATAATGCAGACAAGGATAGAAGATGCGTACATGTCATCCAGCTCTCTACATGCAAAGTGATCCGTGTAAGGAATTTAAACTAACCTACATGCAAATGAAATTGAAAAAGAAAACATGTAACCTAGAAAGAGTGAACCCAAGGAGTGGTATGGTGGTAGAGCAGTGTGCCTCCACTTTAAAGGAACCAGGTTCGAATCCCAGTGGGGACACTCCGGACCCCTGAAATTACCGGGCATACTATTAAAAAAACCTAGAAAGAGTGATAAGTTCTACACAGGGAAGAACATATTACTTTGACTAGGTTATCATCCTTAGGTCTAATTAACCTATGATGCACAAACAATGAAATAAAATCCTAAACAAGCACTTAGCTACTCACAGAAAACCATGGAAAACTACATTCCTATATTATATAATTCAAGTTTCGTGCAAAACAGAGACTCCTACGACCCCCATCCACATGTGGTCGATTTTCATAATTCTACGATTGTTAAAAAACAAATGTCTGGATAAAGGCCGTAGGAGTCTCTGTTTTCACATGAAACTTGAATCATATAATATAGGGATATAATGATGAAAATCCACGAATGCATTTTGAAAATAATAAAAAATGGAAAAAATAGAGCTGGGGAGCCAAGTTAGCTCCACAAAGGGGCAACCCCATTTTACCCTATATATAGTTAGAGTGGGTTTGGTTCGCGGGTTAGGGTGTGTTAAACTAGTATAGGGTAGCCCATTTTTGTGTTTTGGTATTTCGATAGATGGTTAAACTGGGGGTGGATTTGTTGTGATATGATTATATTGAAGTTTGGAAAAGTAATCAGTTATCGCGATGTGATTGTATTAAAGTTTCGAAAAGTGAGTAGAAGTGGAGTAGTTTATAATTTTTATATGACATGATGATATAATATATTATTTTTTGAAGGAATTAAAGAAAGAGAATTGATTTATTTCTTATATAAAAAGATAAAAAGTGGAACCCATATGATGAGAGAGAAAGAATGGATTAAGGAGGTAAAACCCTCAAAAGGGGGATAACCCTCTACCCGAATGGGGCCATAGAGAATTTTGTTTTTAACCTATATAACATGACTTTGTATATTCCTTCACCATATTTAGTATAATAATTATGATATAAGCATAGTTAGTATATTTATATGATGTGCATTCAATCCAATACATGTATGTCTAAGCTTATACGCAGAGTCTTTCCAATATTATTTGTATGAGATCAAATATCCATTTACATCTATACCCATTTAAAAGGATATAGTGACATATTTTTTGTATCCATCAATATCCGTATTTGTATTTAAAACATGTAAGTATACAATAACACCTATATCAGTATTTGTATCTATATGTTTGCATCCCTATAAATCATTGATTTGTCTCCCAATGTGGAACGCCAAATTCTATGCGACAAACAACACTTCCCTCCATACACTTACAAATTGATGAGCGACTTGACAACCAAGAGCTCATATCCATTTCTCTGGCTAGTTGGAGTTCTCCTAATTGTCAGGATGGAGCCGTCAGCAGTGATAGTCTGATGTTCTTTCCTTATCCCATAGAGTTCTTGCCTATATTGACTTACTAACGGTCGAATTCCACCAGCCCTCCTAACGCGAAAGAGAAAAACCATCTCTTTACATCATCCCATATCCCCTCGGTACTAGTCTCGTGAATGATAGACCTCGCTGTGAGGTAGGATATTCTAAAGTTGTAGTGTGAGAACTTATTTATATAGGCTCTTGGTGTCTTGGCCTTTCCTGCTTTGTACTGCCGATACGTGTCCATAGATCGAAGGAAGTAGTTCCTCACGGGTGACTTAAGTAAACAAATAATCAACAGTCATTGCGATCTGAATCATCAAGCTCGATCAATCAAGAAAAATAACCACTCAATAAAAGATCAAGCAATCAAGCACAATGTAAGCAGTTTCACTATTTATTTTTACCTAGTATAACAACCAGGGTCCAACACAAGGAGCACGAGAAATCCTATGAAGTAAAAAAAATTCAGAAATCAAGCAACACATTTTTGGTGGTTTTTAAATTTTGCAACTTTTTTTGTATTTTAGTAAGGAAGCAAAATCAACAATTAAGAAAATTAATCAACACAACAATATTTTTGGATTTTTATTTATTGCCAAAAATGCCCAGAAAATTAAGATAAAATATTTTTGGAGTTTAAGGTTTTGATGTGTTTTTGATAATTTTCTAGAGTTTGGAAATGTTCATATAGTTTTATAAAAATCAAATAGTGACTAAAACTACAAACAATGCTTAGCCAGAATTAAATTACAAATTAAATACAACTAAAATGTCCTAAAATCCTGGAGAGCAATTTTATGACAAAATAGATATAAAATGCTACAAACAGGAACTGAAATGAGATTTTTTATTTTTTCTTGAATTTTATATAATTTTTATAAGATTTTAGATCTTTTACAAATTTTAGGATTTTAATAAGCAATTCAAACAAAATTTTTACTGTAAATAAAACACATGAAACGAAGCTAACCGAAATTTTTATAGAAATTTTAAGGCAATTTCTTCAATTTTTATGGATTTTCAAAAATAGTCAGGACACTTTTTATAGGTTTTTGATTTTCCAAAAATAACAAATGCGATGAATTAGTCCATAAAAATTACACTAAATAATACACATCAACATAGGTAATTTTTAGGGATTTTTAGGATTAATTTGATATTTATTAAATCAAATCAAAGGCATGCAGTTTACAGGGACCTACATGCAATTAAAATAAGTTTCAAGTCCAAATAATAACACGAATAAAGAGCATATGACCAAAGTTGCAAAAGTCCACGCAAGCACAAGCAGAACATGTGATCCATACACTCAGGGTTATAAATAAAATATCAAAACGTGCCATTCAAGACATAACATATAAAGAGTGCAGGGCATACAATGCAAATATCCCAAAAAGCCATGAGGGGTAGCACACGCTATACATAGAAAGGCACTAAAATGCAAATATAAAAACTACAAGGTCTGAATTGTAAACAGTCTGAATTACAACAAATTTTTACTGGACTAAAACTAAATGCAAAAATAAATGTGGGCAAAAGGGAAATATATCATTCGCAGGCACATGCGAGGCACGTGGGGACACGTGGTGGGCACGGGTGGAAGCTCTGGAGTACGACCCTGATGAATCCACTAATGCATATGTGACGGTCAGAGAATGTTGGCTACGTACATGTCATATGCTCTAGAGGGTCTGATCCAATGTCTGAAGGCTGTTGCTGTCGGACGTACTTGATGGAATCTGGTAGAGGCGAATCCAAAGGCTAACGGAGGGTCTGGAAGGACAACCAATGGGCGAGCTTTAATTGTCCAATGTAGGCAATCCACTGCTCCGATCAAGTCACCAAGGGGGTCTGTAGTGTCACGAGGTGCTCTACTTCTGGTAGACGGCTCTGATGGAGGTGATGACGGTCGGATGGGTATGGTGGTGAAGCTCCTCCAGGAGCTGCTCCGCCTGAGCAGTATGGGCTCCAGAATGCCTCTAGATGTGCGATGGTGCCTGAAAAGGGAAGGAAGACTCGAGGGCATGGCTCTGATCAAGGTTATTACTTAAGTAAATAGAAGCGATGAGGGACTCTGGTTTGGGTCTCTGGCGTACGTGGGGGAAGGAGACGGATTCTAATCTCGCTCTAGGGAGCAAGGTTTAGGATGATTAGGTTGCAGGGCGAGGTGAAGCATGAGTTGAGGGGTCGATATGTGCGGATGTGTGATGAAAACAAAGCTCTGACCAACTGGTCGGAACAAGGGAGTATGTGACCGAGAAAGATGGAAAGATGGAATAGAAAATAAAAATATGGAGGCTATTAAGTTATACATGAAGGTTTAGAGGGGCTCCTAAGCTTCAGGCAAAGATGGTCATCGGGGTAATGACCTCGACTACATTGCGACAGATGGGGAGGCTGTTCGCGGTAGAGTTCTGGCCATGAAGGTCAAGATGTGTTGTTGCTACACCAAATCGAGCTTCAAAGGGCACTCTAGACAGCTGTCAATCGGCTGAAGGTGGCTAAGGGTCGAAATGGGGGCGAGGAACGAGCTGCGGTGCTAGGTAGCGGAAGAGAAGATTATACAGACAACTCAGGGGTCCAGAAAGATCAGCATGGAACACGAAACCCTAAAGGGATCCTCGAGAACCTCAGTTATACGAGGCATCTCGGGTCCAGATCTCGAGGAAAGAGGAGCTCAGAATCGGGCGGGAAAAACCAGAGAAGGAGCTCTGACGAGGAGGCTTCAACCCGACCTGAGCTAGGAGGGGGCGTTGACTGGAGTCAACAAAACCTCCAGGATCAATTAGAAAATTGGAATATACAAAATACTTAGAAATTCAATAAAAAATAGCAAATGAATTCAAAATAAAAAGTGTATAAAATTAAAATTGTTTATTTTTTAAGAAACTATTTTATGTGATTTTTAATTATTTTATAAAAATTAAATTGATGTATATATATACAATATATAGTATTATATACAAGTATAATATACATGTGTATTACCTACAAGTATTTTCATTATTTTATTTTTGTATAAATTCCCTTATTTTATATTTTATTTATTTACAACATATTTTTAGGAGTATAAATTAATTTTTATTTTATTTTTATAAATTAATAAAGGTATATAATAAATAAAGGATGTAATATATACACATGTCTTTTATACAATGAATGGGGGATTTAATTTTTATTTTTATTTAATTTTTTTGATTTTAATTTTATTTTATATTATTTGTATAAATATGTACAAGGATATAAAAATAATAAGTTAATTTTATTTTAAAAAATAAATAAGTACAAATATAGGTCGTATACACAACACATAGTGAGCCCTATCTCTCTCTACTAATTTTATTTTGCAATCAGATCAAGGCTTGACCTTCTCTTGGGGTTTGGATCACTCTATATTTATTCTAAATACATCATTCTTTTCTTTTCCTTTATTCTTTTATTTTTGTCAAGACTGCATGCTAATTATGCAATATTAACTCAGGCATGCAAATTGCTAAATTATTGTATTTATAGGAATTCACATGATGTTTTGCCAAGAAAAAGAAATAAAAGAATAAAGAGTGAGAATCACGAATTCATCACCTCCTATACTTTACCTTTGCTAAACCCTTAACAAACACTTATTTGAAAAAGAAGTGCAAACAGAAAGAAAAGAAAAAGAATCAAGGTTGATTATTAAACTTATCTTCATTAAATTGGAGTATGGAGCTGAATCAGATCTTTGGATTATTAGTTTGTCGGAACGTTATTCAGATGTAGGTTTGAGACTCAACAGCCTCTAAGTTCCATCATTCTATGGTCAAGACTCCTCAATAATCCTGATCAGAACAAGTCTACATAAGCAAACTCTAATGACTATGCATCTTTCCTTGTACTGTGTAAGTGATGTGTAGCTTCCTACCTCAGAAATGACAAAGAAACGCCCTCTCTCAACAAGGTAACTCTAATTCTGCAGTCTAGCAGCTCTTTCCTCGAGGAGTGGAGTATTCCCTTCTAAGTTCAAGTGTAACCGACTCAAGAAGAGGGGAAAGAAGAGAATGGACCGTGGCTAGTGTAGCCGCGCATCCCTGGGAGCCTAACAGGTGTAGCTAGGTCTCCCGCTGCAAGCTTCATGAGATGAGAAGGTATAATACATAAGCTTTGCTTTATTTGACTATATACACTATGGTAGGCATTTTATTTTCAATTAGGCATGTCTACTTTTTTGGAGTTTTTCTTGATTTTGCAAATTTTTTTGATGTACGTATGTACAACATATATACATAGTGCATTATATACATAAGGAATTTTTCTTCTTGAGACAGTAGACTATCCCTCTTTCGAATTATTATTGCAACCTACAACTCCTATCTTTAGACCTCAGCACCGCTAGACCAAGTTGAGGTGCACATCCCTCCCTAAAGGAAGAGTGAGGTTTCACCTAGAAGTACTACCCTTGTTTGCTACCCCAAGCCAATGGATTTTGTCTCCTCTTCATCTCCTCTGTGGAGAGCTATGTGTAAGGTGTTTATCCAAGTAAATCCATTCTCTGTGAGAGTCATGCATGCGTTGTTAAGTGTTCTACTTAGGCTTATCAAGATGACATGTGAACATAGCCTGGTGGACTCAAAGAACTAAGTCACTAATGGACCTGAAAAGTTTTAACCCCAAATCCTATAAGGTTTCTCTAAAAGGTAGGTGGATTAAGGTCTTTAACCAAGATCTATTTTCCAATTAATTCCAGACTATTTTAAATGTCAACTATGATTCACAAGAATATACAAGCAAATATACTTTGTGCAATTTTCAAAACATATATACTTCTATGAAAAATGTTTGAATGCGAGAAAGAAGGAAAGTTTTGCAAAGTATTTACAAACATTTACACACAAAATTTTGCAAACGTTTATTTTTCAAATATTTTTCAAAAATTTTGTACTATATACATAATTTTGATACAAAAACATTTACAAGAATTTTACAATCAAACCTTTTTTACAAACATTTGTACAAAAATAGTTTTTACAAATGGCTATTTACAAACATGTGTGTGTAAGAAAGAAATTTATATGCAAGAATTTTTTATAAAATTTTGTGATTTTTAACTTGTAGTTTTTAGCCATTGTATTTATTAACACACTCACACAAAGTACGAGTTATGTTTAAAGTATATATACAATATATATATGACACCCCCCTATACTTAGATAGAACGATGTCCTCAGAGTGATCAGAGAGCGATGGAGGAAGACATAACTCGTGTTGAGTATTAGGGAGTGAAAAGAAGGCTAACCTATAATGACAAATAAAAGAATGTAAATGAATAGAAGTCAGTGATCCCCCTATACTTAGGATCAAGTAATCCTAAGTATAGAATAATGTACACAAGGGAAAACCGAGGGTTAGAACATACATGGTCTACCCCCTATTCCCTAAGTATAGGCAACAAAACAGAGGTAAAAGAATCCAAAGCATACTCGCAAGTCAGACAACCCTCCTATACTTAGGGCAAAGTACACCCTAAAGATAGCATAATCGCAAGATGGAGATGGGGTGTTAGACTAAAGAATGAATGATATGGACAACTGGATCTATACAACTGCAGGAGAAAAGTGATAATCAGGCATGAGATGCAAATGATGTGAGTCAAAGACCACATCTCATGCAAAATGAATAGGGGCAACATCAACGATCAGCGGATCATGGTCTAGATATGGCTTCATCCGTTAACTCGAAAGGTGGAATCAGACGACATCTCAGATATATCAATGCTACCATTGTCATGCACCTTTCGAACCAAGTATGGTCCCTTCTACTTGCTCTGCAACTTCCTTGGAAATAATGTCAACCTGTCATCAAATAATCATACTCTCTCATTCAGCTCGAAGTGTTTATGGTTGATATGAGAATCATGCCATATCTTCACGCTCTCCTTCTACTGTAGGCTACTCGAAAGGGTTGCATCTCTAAGCTCCTCTAGGTTGACAACTCTACCTTCCTCTGTTCTCGTATACTCTTTGAATCCAACAATAACTCCGTGAATGTCCATAGTGACTTGTGCTTGATCTCCACAGGTAAATGGCATGGCTTGCCATAAACGAGATGAAAGGAAGACGTACCCAAAGGTGTCTTGAATGACGTCTGATAAGTCCACAAGACCGAGTCCAAAAGCTGTGACCAATCCTTTCGGTCTGAGCGGACGACCTTCTGCAATATAGTCTTGATCTCTGTGTTCGATACTTCAGCAAGACCCTTGGTCTGAGGGTGATATGGAGTGGCAACTCGATGGCCACTGTTGAACTCGTTAGCAAGGGCCCTTACCTTGTTGTAGATAAAATGAAACCCCCCATTTGATATCAACACTCTGGGATCCCCGAACCATGAAATGATATTTTTCCTCAAAATTTAACAAACAGTCTTAGCATCTGTGATTCGAGCGGGGATGGCCTCAAGCCAATGACTCACATAATCCAAAGCAAGCAGAATGTACTCAAATCTGGGGAATGAACCCATGATTCAATGTCCCACGCCTCAAAAACCTCATCAAAATGAATGGGTTGTATCAGCATCATGTCATGCTATCCACAAGTGCCAATCCTCTGACAGTCAGTACACCTCTTCACAAATTCATCAGAATCCTTGAAGAGGGTAGGCCACCATAGGCCGGATTGGAGCACTTTCTATTTTGTCCTCCTCCCAGAGTGATGTCCTCCTACCTCAAGCTTGTGGCAGTAAGTGAGGACGATATGGTGCTCCTCTTGAGGAATGCACCAACACCAGACGCTATACTCTCTTTCATGATAAAGGATGGGATCCTCCCAATGGTAAGACTTAGCTTTCGTAAGGAAAGTCTCAAGTTGTTGTCTGGGCGAACCTTGTGGAACTTTCTTGGTGACAAGATAGTTCACAATGTCGGCGTACCATGGAAGCAAGGCGATAGCAAGAATCACCTCATATGAGAAGGTCTCTATAATAGGTGTCATCTGCTCTGATTCCTCAAGATTCTCTAATGGGGAGAGGTGATCCGCCACCACATTCTTGACTCCAGGATTATCATTAATCTCAATATCAAACCTTGGAGTAGAAGGGTCCATCTGGTCAATCTAGCTTTGGCATCCTTCTTTACCATGAGATGCCTGATGGCGGTGTGATCAGAAAAAATTGTCACTCTGGATCCGAGAATATAAGATCTGAATTTGTCCAAGGTAAATACTATGGCTAGCATCTCCTTCTCTGTGACAGTATAGTTCAGCTGGGTGACATCTAAAGTATGGCTACCGTAGTGAATGACATAAGGCAATCCATCCCTCATTTGTCCTAGCACAACCCATATGGCAAATCAGAAGCATCCGTCATGATCTCGAATGGGAGAGATCAATCAGGAAGCTGAAGGACAGGAGCCTCAACAACTAATTCCTTGAGATCTCAAATTATGCTAGACACTTATCATCTACAATAAAATCGATGTCTTCTGTCAGTAGATCAGTAATCAGTCGGGGCAATATGACTGAAATCCTGAATGAATCGTCAGTAGAAACTGGCATGCCTTAGAAAAGAGCGTAACTGTCGTAAGTTGGACAGTGGGTTGAGTTTCCTGATGATATCCACCTTGGCCGGATTGACCTCCATGCCCCTGTTGCAGATGATATGGTCAAGCACCATCCCCTAAGTCACCATGAAGTGACTCTTCTCCCAAGATAAGATAAGATGGACCTCGATACAACGTTGAAGTACGTGGTCTAGGCAGTCAAGACAAGCATCAAATCCATCGTTGTAGACCGAGAAGTCATCCATGAAGACCTCTAAGCAATCACCAACCATATCCGAAAAGATGGACACCATGCTTTTTTGGAATGTAGTCGGGGCATTACATAGACCAAAGGGCATCTGTCTAAAAGCATATGTCCCAAACAGACAGGTGAATGTCATTTTTTCCTGGTCTTCGCATACTATGGACACTTGATTATAGCTGGAGTACTCGTCAAGAAAGCAGTAATGACTCTTCCCAGCTAGTTAATGGACGTGAAATTTGCCTCTTTAATTATCTCAAATTGTCGTAGTATAGGAGGAAAATTTGGTTCAGCAAAAACCACAATATTTGAATGTTGTGGAATATTTTTACTTGAAAGTCTACCGAGGTCGAACACAGGGAACCGTGATTCTTAGTGTTGGACATGCGAGCCCACGACGAGCCATTATGCTATAAAAGTTATTGCGAATATCATTCCTTGATCTGAAATAAAGAATAATTAATTTACATAATAGGTCCCTTAGTACAATTTGGGTTATGTACCATGGCTATCTTAATGATCATACTGCTGTTGATTCAATTATTGAATCATAGAGGCTGGTGCTTGGATGATTATCTAAAGAGTTAGATTGAGGACTCATCAAGCACCGTCAAATGATTGTTAAGAGATGATCTCTAGCCTGAGTAGGAGATGGCAATCCTTTCTCATATAGGCTGATATCTGACCGACCTCTTGATGCAGATCCTCTGCATAGGAATAGAGACTCGTAGGTGTCAGATTAGCTAGGTCAAAGATTTGACTTAACGAGATCGAGATAACCAAAGTCCTATGTCGTATGCTGTCACGATATAGGCACGCATCCTCTGACCGGAGACAGATGTGTTACTATATGTATGAGTATGTACATTTGACAAACCAATATGTTGATGACCTAACCAAGGTCTATACACCGGCGCGCTGGTGTGCATATAAGGGCATATGAGTAATACGATATCTTAAAGGGATCATACAGGTTACTACTGAACCAGAAGACATGAGCTCACTCATGAGATATTGGGAAGAATCAAATTCCGTGCACGGTCGTCTCGCTTTGGAAGCTTGACTGAATTTGTAGGGTTGATATATACTTTTGGAAAGTATATGATCAAGACCTAGGTATGATATATGCTTTTGGAAAGTATATGATCGATACCAAATCCCAATGATCAAATGAGAAATTTACTGATAAAACCCTGAAGAAGACAATATAAAATTGATCTTGATCTTCGGGTTGATCATAAGTCTTCCAGTATGCAGGATGTACAGGTATTGGGAATACCTGAGGGTGATGTAATCATAAACGATTGTATAACCATGACGCTTCCATTCCGAGGGAGTGATGAAACAGGTCTATATTTTAGCGACTCCTCTCAGTAGAGAAGCAATCTGATCTTGGTCCAAGTGTTGGACATTGATCTGAATGTGATTCAGATACAATAAGAAGATTAGATTTGCAGTCTTGATTTAATAAAGCATCTGTGGGAGGTACATAAGATCTGGATTTGAGATGAGATCTCAACATCCAAGTCACTATACGTGGAACAATACAATCGCCCTGTCCTTATCTCCAAGTATCTGCGAAGAAAGCACATTATTCTTGAAAGGGTTCGAGAATAATTCATTTGATGAATTACATATCCAAGCAAGGACTTGATGATTAAATGAGATTTAATTATCAAGCATAATATGAATGGGATTCATATTGTGAGAATAATTATCCAAGATAATTAAATGGGATTTAATTATCAAGGATTGGAGAATGTGGATAATACTATCCATGATATTTGTGTATTATAAATATGATTTATAATATACATATATTGAAGAGAGAAAATGTTTGTAAATAGCATTTTTTAATTATTAATGTGGATTGGATTCACATTAATTAATTAATTGGAAATGTAATTTACAAATTAGTTTGGGTTGTGAATATGATTCACATATTTATCAATGGCATGATTGAAATGTTCACAAATTAATTTGGAATTAATTTAGTGGATATTTTTAATAATGATTTTTACAAATACATTGAGAAATAATAATATAAAATAAAAGGGAGATAAATAACTACCAAATGAGGTGGCATCACCAATGACATAGTCAAAGGTGACACCCCCTCATTTTTAAGAGGTAATTTGTTATCTCCCCTTTATTATATTGTTATCTCTTAATAATTAATTTATGTTAAATTAAATTATGTTGATAATGTTGTAATATATATTTAATTTTAATATAAATTAATGTTGTTGATTTTTTAACCAACAACAATCTTGGCAATTGATTAATACATAGACCAACTTGGCCGTTGGATCTGTGTATCCCATGGATTGAGATCCATTGGATCCTAAACTAATATAAAAGGAGGGCTAGCCTAGCCTTTCTTGGTACATTATGAAGAGTTGTAGAAGCCTACTACTACTACTACTACTACTACTACTACTACTACTACTACTACTACTACTACACACACACACACACACACACACACACACTCTCTCTCTCTCTCTCTCACATTCTCGCCCTCTCTCTTTCTCTTCTCCATCAAGTGGCCGTCCACTTTGTGTTGAGAAGGAAAGACTCTCTCCTTCACCTTTGACGACTCAGGGATCTCCTTCTTCTTTGGGGTTGCTTGCTCTATAGGAAGACGAAGGATTTCGTTTGACGAAATCAGGGGATTCATTGCTTGGATCTTCATCGAGGATTGCGGGAGGAACGCGTCTCATCATCGCGCCCGCAAGTACGTTCTTCGTGGATCGGACTTAAGACAAGAGGATCTCTTGTTTGGGATCTCACGATTACAACCACGCTCCAAGAGGTATTCCTTATACTTTGTGGTTTGATAAAACGATCCGAGAAATGTTCTCATGATCATGTGGTTTCATCACTTGTTAAAAATTTTAATTTCCGCCGCATCTAGCGACTAGTCGCCCCGATCGCATATGATGCGATCGACACACTTCCGTGATGCGCTTGAGGATTCACAATATCCTTCAAGTGGTATCAGAATCAGGTTGAATAAGGTTTTGGATATGATCCATAGACCTAGGACAACTTGGGTTTTGAAAGGGTCGCGGAATTTTTTGTCGCATTTCAGTTTTCGTACCACTGTCTAATTGAAATTTTCAGTACTGTTTAAATTTTTTAAACACGAAATTTGCAATTGGATTTTGTTCCCCATTAATTAAGGAAACTAAGGATCTGAGTTTACGAAATTTGATTTTCATTTGCTAAAGATATGGCCTTTTGAATATGCATATATTCAATGTTGCGGGAACTGCGGATCTAATCGTGATTAATGAGTTAATTACAATTTGGTCCGCCCTAGAAATGCATGAATTATCACTTGGGTTCTTTAATAAATCAAATTGGCAATCTTAGAAAACTGATTTTGCATTTTTTGGATGTAAATTGATCAAGATAAGTTAATTTTGGTGATTGGGGGTCAGTGCTGGAAATTGACATTTTTTTATCATGAACCTTGTGATAAGTCATTCAAATATGATGATGAAAATTAATTGTTAATTTTCTGAAATAATTAGTGATAAATATTTGTGAAATATTTAAAGAGATAATTATTTCATTGAATGACATTTGCCTAAATTATAATAATAAGATAATTGATCTTGATCATTGGTTGATATGAAATCATCAACACACTCTTTTTTCATGAAGAACCTTAGTTTATCCTACAATAGTTGTAGGACAACTTTTACATGAAAAACTCTCTTGCTTGAATAGGATTGGAGATTTGTTTAGCAAATCTCCTTATAATATAATCAAAATTGTTTTGATGTATATTATATGGTATAATTTCGGTTGAAAAACCGATGAGCATCTCAAAGTACATGATGATCTATCTGGCATTATCCTTTCCTGAGGTGGATATGGTGCCTAGTCAGAGAGCATTGGGGTCACGGGTTGCAACCTATGTGGTCCGTCCCACTCTCGTTGGTACTGGCCATGACAACGGGTAGGGACTGGATAATGCCGGAGAAGTCAGTGTGTATTTTTCTAATTATTAAAATTCGAATAATACGTACTTTGAGATTATACCTACTATTCAAGAAATAATCAAGTTTGTTGATGATTGGATTAATGATTAATTTAATGTGATTAAATTAATTATGTCTAATAAACACTCTATTATGTATAGATGTGTAATTCCCTTGGAAGAATTAATTATGTGAATATGATTCACGATAATTAATTATAAAATTTGAATATGAGATGGAGGATCACATAAGTGACATCCATGATCTCCCTTCAAGGCAAAGGATTCCGTCGCCAGTTGTTGTGTATAGGAGACGCATGTCCGAAGTGACAGATCCTGTATATGATTTAATTGGATCGGGTTCTTTGCTTCTTGAAAGAGTAAGGCCGTATACGTAGTGACCCTAATATCGACTCCTCATATTATTGGGGCGATATGAGATTGCGTATAGCGAGTTTTAAGCCTGTTGACGGTTGGTTCAATTAACAACGGGTCAAGATCATCTTAGGGGTGGTGGGCCCGGGTGTTAAAGACCGAATTGGGAAATGCAAGTTGGACTTTCAAGGCGGAATATGTTCCCGCTTCTTTTTATCGGAGTCGCAGGTTCTCATATTATTAGGATGTAACGAAAATAGGTAAGGAGGTCCCAGATCTTGGTTGAGATATAATGGTAAGTATATCTCTTACATTGAAAGTGATTAAGGGAATGAACTTTCAGTGTTGACAGGACAAGACAACTTTGATATAAAAATTCCTAAATCAAAGTAAATTTGTATATATAATATATATACACACTTACGCAAATTTCTTATTTCAGATAATCCTTTATTAAACCCACTCAATATTATGCTCAATAAAAACCAGTGAAATATCTTGGATTGGACTCATGATCAAGATATTGTACTTGAAATTGGATACATAATGTATGTGGTTGCAATGTGCAAGTTTCCTCAACATTATGAGGAATGACAATTAAATAAGACAATAAGACATCACCTTAGGGTTTGTGTGTCTCTATAAGTCTTGATCTTTCATCGAGTGTACTTTGGAAGTGACATGTCGATGATAATCGCAATTGTCAAATAATCCTTATAAAATCTAAGAAGATGTTCTGGAATACATATGTGCTCTACACATTTAATCGTGAATGACATGGTTCTCTGCATTATGCAGAATGGTAGCTCGAAAGAGATGATGTATTCAAAATGTTTGAATACCTACCTGAACCTAAGTCTCTAAGAGTTAAGATGTATGTAGATATGATGAGTGTCATCATTCTATTATCTATACTCAAGTCATTCATGAAGCTTCACAATAATCATTTTGAATGAATTTAATGAAGCATGTATAAATGTTGAAATGCTCTTGTATTGAAATCCTTTGAATTCAACATAAGAGATTCTTTATCTTGAACAATGGTTGTTTATAGATGAAGAGAGCGCAGTGGAATCATGGGTCGAACTCGAGTAAGAAGGAAAGTCAAAGAGTTGACCTACTTCTGTGACTTCCATATGACATCCAAAGAGTTGGATGAATGCCAATACTGCAATAAGTTGATGTGTTGATAGTATAACTATCAAAACTGTCTAAAATCCTTAGTGAAGGATTCAGATAAAGCATCGGAATAATCTACATATAATCATTGACTTTGACTTTCTTATTTCATAAGATAAAGCCTGACAATTGTATCCCAATCTTCTAATGACATTTGCAATTTGTTGCATATATATATTAGAAGATTAGAAATTTGATCTTAAGGTTTAATCATCTACAAGGATATTGCTGTAATTGTTGCAGCAATCTCTGTTGGATAGATAGACTTCATATTCTCAGTAGGAGAGCCCTTAGTCTTGGAGAATGTCTCTATGACCTAGATAGTAGAGTACACTCATTGTTTGTTTCTAAATGTTGGAAATAAACATGAATTCTGAGATAGAACTATCATAAAGAGTTATGATGGATATATTTCAGATAGTAATCTAACATCTAGTGGACTCCACAAAATTAGAAAATTAATGAATGGTTCATTAATATTTCTAATACCGAAAATCAAACCTTATAAGATCAATAGGAGGAAGAAGATCACGTGACAATGATCTGGCATCAAGCCTTGGACATTTGTCTGTTGATTTGATCAATAGACTAGTAAGATATGAAACTTTAGAATGTCTAAAATTTCAAATCTTACATACTTGTGAATATTGTATTCAAAGTAAAATGTCCAATACACCCTTCTCTGAGAATGGTGTTAGATGTCGAGGTATTCAAGATCTCATACATATTGATGTATGTAGATCATCTATATCATAGTAAATATTATGGATATGTGATATCTATTGATGATTATGTATGATATGAGATTTCTTCTCTTCACCTGAGAAACCTTTGAAATGTTCAAAGATTTCACAATTTTGGTTTAGAACCAAAGTTAGAAGAAAGATGAAATGAATTTGATCTAACCTAGGTTCTTGTACCTGTTAGATAAAATTCAAAGAATACCTTATGAAGATATGAATATCATTTCTACCTCACTCCTCCTGATAAACCTGAACTCAATAGAGTTGTAGGGGGATACAATTTGATGATGTGTGACATGATTTGATCAATGATGAATTTTAGCATAATTACCTCTTAGTTTCCAGGTATATATGTAGTAGAGACTACACTATATATACTTAATAAGATTCCATGCAAGCAAGCTGGAATTAAGCACTAGAGAGTGCTACTTCATTAGGAAAATAAAGGATGGTATTGGATACCTACTTTATGACCTTGAGATTCTTAAAAGATCTCATCTCTGAGAATGTGATTCTTGGAGGATTGAAACTCTTGAGAATCAAGATGAAAATGAAGTGAAGGAACTCATTTAATCTTGAGAATATAATGAGGCTCCTGAAATCGGGAACTAAAAGGACAATTAAAGATGAAATACTAATACCTCTTCAAATGGGTTTGAGGATGTATTCCATGTGTCGATTAAGTCTGACAATGATCGGACTTCATGTGATGAAGCTCCTAAGGATCATGACATGGAAAGATGCATATTAGCAATAAAGTCTAAAGTAGACTTCGTATACAAGTGTTGTATATAGACCCTCGAGGATCCACCTATATGGGTAAGACCCATAAAGGTGTAAATGGATCTTCAAGAGAAGAGGGAACCTGATGAGAAGGTAGAGACCTTCAAAGCTCGATTCGTAGCCATAAGCTACACATCGGAAGAGAAGACATTGCTTGCAATGAGACTTGCTCTTCGGTAACCATGCTTAAAATCATCAGAATATTGCTAACCTTAGCTACACAACTTGACTATTGCATCTTCAAGATGTAAGTCAAGATTGCATTCCTCTAAGAATACTTCTCTGAGGATATTCACATGAAGTAACCCCAGGGCTTCATGGTTGAGGAAAGCAAGGTGTGCAAGCTAAAGAAACTCCATCTATGGACTCAAATAAGCTTCTTGTAATTGGAACATTAGATTTGATGAAATCATAAGTGTTATGATTTCAGATAGAATCTTGATGTACCACGTGAAGCTTGGTGGGAGTGCCATTGTGTTCAACATGCTAAATGTGGATAATATCCTAATCATTTGGAATGATATGAGGATGATAATAAGTGTTTCATAGACTGGCTATTCCATACCTTGAGATATGATCTCAAGAATACCTCTTGGATTTTAGTTCTGAAGTTGTTCAGAAGTAAAGAAAAGAGGGTATTGGGACTGCCACATTTGTAGTACACCCTGAACATATTCCATTCTTGGAAATTCCAAGAAAGGCTTCCTTCCCTTGAGATTTGGTACTGGCCTATCTAAAGGGATAGCAACTCAAAGAGTTGAGGAAGTGAATGCTAGAACTGCTTGCACCTGTGCATCAATTACGAGAAGCTAAGTGTATGATAAATGTGTATAGAAGCTAGATATCTGCCATGTAGTGGGAGTAGTAAACTATTACTAATCCTACTATGGAGAGAAAACACTTGATTGCAGTAATAACAAAATCTTCATAAATGACAAGATTTTTGAGATAGTGATCTCAAAGTCATATATTCAAAAGCTTAAGACTTTATAGATAGAGATCTAAAAGGTCTTAACTGTGGATACCTTATGAGATAGTGATTTTCAGGAATAAGGGTATTCTGATAAGGATTATGGAAATACTGGTTATAATAATCACTGAGCAATAGTGTCAAGGACACTATAATTGCTTTATCAAGATTGAGTATTGGTTGCATAAGATGCAACATTAGCATTGGATGCGAGCACTGTTACCTAGGGATATGCAAGTACCGTAAAAGGACTTGGCATAGTCTTTTGGGAACAGAGTGACTGATCAACTAACCTAGCTACTTCTAAATAGCCTATGATTGCCACATGAGTGTGGGTTTAAATGATTAGCTCATTAATGGCTCTTTGGGCTAGTAGGAGATTGTTGGACATGCGAGCCCACGACGAACCATTATGCAATAAAAGTTATTGCAAATATCATTCCCTGATCTGAAATAAAGAATAATTAATTTGTATAATAGATCCCTTAGTACAATTTGAGTTATGTACCATGGCTATCTTAATGATCATATATCTGTTGATTCAATTATTGAATCGTAGAGGCTGGTGCTTGGATGAATATCTAAAGAGTTAGATTGGGGACTCACCAAGCACCGTCAAATGATTGTTAAGATGTGATCTCCAGCCTGAGTAGGAGATGGCAATCCTTTCTCACATAGACTGATATCTGACCGACCTCTTGATGCAAGTTCTCTGCATGGGAATAGTGATTCGGAGGTGTCAGATTAGTTAGGTCAATGGGTTGACTTAACGAGATCGAGATAACCTAAGTCCTATGTTGAATGCTGTCACAGCATAGGCACACATCCTCTGACCGGAGACAAATGTATTGTTATATGTCTGAGTATGTACATTTGGCAGACCGATAGGTTGATGGCCTAACCAAGGTCTATACACCGACGAGCTGGTGTGTATATAAGGGCATATGAGAAATACGATCTCTCAAAGAGATCATACAGGTTCACTACTGAACCAGAAGACATGAGCTCACTCATGAGATATTGGGAAGAATCAAATTCCGTGCATGGTCGTCTCGCTTTGGAAGCTTGACTGAATTTGTATGTTTGATATATACTTCTGGAAAGTATATGATCAATACCTAGGTATGATATATGCTTTCGGAAAGTATATGATCGATACCAAATCCCAATGATCAAATGAGAAATTTACTGATAAAACCCTGAAGAAGACAGTATATAATTGATCTTGATCTTCAGGTTGATCATAGGTCTTCCAGTATGCAGGATGTAGAGGTATTGGGAATACCTGAGGGTGATGTAATCATAAACGATTGTATAACCATGACGCTTCCATTCCGAGGGAGTGATGAAACAGGTCTGGATTTTAGTGACTCCTCTCAGTAGAAAAGCAATCTGATTTTGGTCCAGTGTTGGACATTGATCTGAATGCGATTCAAATGCAATAAGAAGATTAGATTTGCAGTCTTGATTTAATCAAGCATCTATGGGAGGTACATAAGATCTGTATTGGAGATGAGATCTCAACATCCAAGTCACTATACGTGGAACAATACAATCGCCATGTCCTTATCTCCAAGTATCTGCAGAGAAAGCACATTGTTCTTGAAAAGGTTCGAGAATAATTCATTTGATGAATTACATATCCAAGCAAGAAGGACTTGATGATTAAATGAGATTTAATTATCAAGCATAATATGAATGGGATTCATATTGTGAGAATAATTATCCAAGATAATTAAATGGGATTTAATTATCAAGGATTGGAGAATGTGGATAATACTATCCATGATATTTGTGTATTATAAATATGATTTATAATATACATATATTGAAGAGAGAGAATTTTTGTAAATAACATTTGTTAATTATTAATGTGGATTGGATTCACATTAATTAATTAGAAATGTAATTTACAAATTAGTTTGGGTTGTGAATATGATTCACATATTTATCAATGGTATGATTGAAATGTTCACAAATTAATTTGGAATTAATTTGGTGGATATTTTTAATAATGATTATTACAAATACATTGAGAAATAATAATATAAAATAAAAGGGAGATAAATAACCACCAAATGAGGTGGCATCACCAATGACATAGTCAAAGGTGACACCCCCTCATTTTTAGGAGGTAATTTGTTATCTCTCCTTTAATATACTGTTATCTATTAATAATTAATTTATAGTAAATTAAATTATGTTGATAATATTGCAACATATATTTAATTTAAATATAAATTAATGTTGTTGATTTTTTAACCAACAACAATCTTGGCCATTGATTAATACATAGACTGACTTGGCCGTTGGATCTATGTGTCCCATGGATTGAGATCCATTGGATCCTAAACTAATATAAAAGGAGGGCTAGCCTAGCCTTTCTTGATACATTATGAAGAGTTGTAGAAGCCTACTACCCTCTCTCTCTCTCTCTCTCTCACATTCTCGCCCTCTCTCTTTCTCTTCTCCATCAAGTGGCCGTCCACTTTGTGTTGAGAAGGAGAGACTCTCGCCTTCTCCTTCGACGACTCGGGGATCTCCTTCTTCTTTGGGGCTGCTTGCTCTAGAGGAAGACGACGGATTTCGTTTGACGAAATCAAGGGATTCATTGCTTGGATCTTTATCGAGGATTGCGTGAAGAACGTGTCCCATCATCGCGCCCACAAGTGCGTTCTTCGTGGATCGGACTTAAGATAGGAGGATCTCTTTTTTGGGATCTCACGATTACAACCACGCTCCAAGAGGTATTCCTTATACTTTGTGGTTTGATGAAACAATCCGAGAAATATTCTCGTGATCATGTGGTTTCATCACTTGTTAAAAATTTTAATTTCTGCCGCATCTAGCGACTAGTGCGACTAGTCGCCCCGATCGCATATGATGCGATCGACATGCTTCTTTGATGCGCTTGAGGATTCACAATATACTTCACTTAGTTACGTGGTTTTAAATTAAATTAAGTAATTAATTAATGGTTGATCAATTTCTGTATTGGGACAATATAATACAATGCAATTAGGAAGATGCGATGCAAAGAAAATAAACAGAGAGAGTTAATGCCATGATCTGTGATTTGAAACGTGTTAAATCCTCAAATGATTAGATCTATAATTTCACTAGATTAATCACAAATCAAAGTGGATAGAACTCAAGATTTATTCAAACTGACTCAACGATTCAGGTTAATAAATTGATGCTCATAATAATTTGAAGAAAAATATCCGGCCTTCAAATGTCTTTGATTTAATCCCTCGAATAATCGACAATAATCTTAGAGGAATTGATCAAAATTTATCTCATGTGAAAACTAAACTATTGAGAATAATCAACAATGATTACAAGGGGTTAATCATATTAAAATCATTATCCAAATTCCTGCAAAAATTATCATTAATTTCTCACACACGAATATGTCAAAGTTAGCTAGTAAGAGTCAATAATGATATTGAAATAAAAATTATCAATAAATGACCTCAGATCTGTCTTCAAATTATGCTAAGTTATAGAGCATGGAAAGAGCTTCAAAATGACATATTATATGCCAAAAACAGAGTTCAGATGAAAAAGATATGATAAAAATGAAATTTCAGGGACTAAAAAGTAATTAAAATAAAGTTGTTCCTTCAAAAAAGTCCCTAGAAGGACTTATCTGCAATTTCTGAAAGTCGACGAGGTCTGGATATAATTTACCCTGGGCGGGGGTATTTTTGCAATATCTGGAACTTCCGGGGGCTTCATTGAAAATTTCCCCAGCGCATGTGCATCGCACGTACGCCAGGAGGCTTGGAGGCGGACCAGAGGCTCGGGGGTGAGGTTCGGGCGGAAGGGCTCAGCATCGGATGCCCGAGGCTCAGGTGGGACGCATGGCGGCTAGTGGACCATTGGATCAAGGGCTTAAGCCCGATCCAACGACGACTGTAGGCTGCGAGTGGCCCGATCGGAGGCACCAAGCAGGCGGGCGCATGGTGGTGGGCGCGGGGCCAAGGTGGCGATGAGGCTTCGACTGGTCGACACACGACTGACGGAGCCCGGGGAAAGCGGCGGCGGCGCCTCCCCGCGGCTGAAGTTGAGGCGGAGCGGGGAGGAGGCGACGTAGAGGTGGTGGTGCGGACCGGCTGCGAGGAGGTGACCATGACTATAGCATGGCGCGGGGAGGCTGACGATGGCGGAGCGGGGCGGAGCTGGGGGATGGGTGAAGTTCGCCTGGGGAGAAGAGCTACGAGGCGCCGCTCTCGATGTTCGCTTCAACGTCGGCGTGCGTGAAGCTCGACTGCACTAAGCAACAACAAGGTGCTAGAGGGACACCTTGGATCATGCCACCAGGAAGGTTGCAACGCTGTCATTGACGGCCGACTGTGGTTTGTTTTTATAGGAGGGGTGTCGTAACTCTGACGAGGGAAGGGAATGGTGGCGGCGCGCATAACGGCTGGGCGCCGCGCATGGCGGAGGAGTTTAATGGCAGGAGAGGGGAACGACTGCGGGGAAGGGGAGGGGGTTGGTCACATGCTGCGCACGTGCGCGCGGAAGGGGAAGGCGGTACGTGCGTGGCACATGCGCCTAGGGAGAGAAGTGCAACAGGTGGGGGTGCCATGTGGCACGCCCAGGAGCTGCCACATGGCACCCCAAAAAAATTTCAAAATTTAAAGATAAAGAAAAATAAAAAAGAAATAGAAGGAGAACTCAGATCAAAAAATTTCCTTCACGGAAGTTGTTTGTCTCAATGAGATCTACAACTTTCATGAAGGATCGAGGAGCAAAAGAGGTCACCTGTACTAAAGTGATATTTTTGGTGGTTTTTCATGTGTATAGAAACCAACTTTTTGGAGTTTTGTAATTTTTTTGGTGAGTTTAGAGAGGATAAAAATTATAAAAAAATATGATAAAATACAAGAAAATTAATTACACACTAATCTATTTTTTTAAGATTTTTAATAAATAAGAAAATAGGGAAAAAAATAGAAGTAAGAAACACTCAATTTCTGTACATACTCACAACAGACATTTGGACTCAGTCAGTTTCTTTAATTTCAATTTTAATTTTAATTTGGATTTGGATTTTTGTGTTTCTTACTAAAACTTTCATCAAAGAGAACGAATGAAGAAGAAATAAAATTAGAAGGGTTGATTATGTACATAAAAACTCAGGTCAAAAATAAAAAAAAGTCAAAATGTGCAAAAGAGGCCCAAAACCCAATTTTCACATATGATCTCCGAATTTTACAAAATTGGTCTTGTTTTGAAGGTATTTAAAATGGAGTACTTTAAAAGTGAGTAGACCAAAATCGGACACTTTATTTGGGATATATGCTCATTTTAGTCCGTCAGATTTGAATTAAACTTGGGGATTATTTGACACTTATTTGAGTTAGTAATTTTTTGTATTTTTATATATTCTTGTTAGTAATATCTATACAATGGATGTGGTTTGGGGTCAATCGGAGTTAGGATGAATTAATTAAAAATATGAGAAGTTAGCGGCTTTTTGGGCTAATTTACACTCGAAATTTTTAATGCAATTATGCATAATGAAATGTAAATATTATTTACACATGTATGTATGCTACTGATGCTCTATTAATGATTAAATGCATGCGAATTTTGGGGAACAAAGCCTAATTGACAAATTTTGGCATGATGAATATGGGATTCATGACTAGCCTCTCGATAATCTGATCAATAAATGGTAGCGGGAAATGATCCTTCTTAGTGGCCTGATACAATCGTCTGTAGTCCACACAGACCCTCTAAGAAGTGGGTACCCAAGTAGCCATCTACTCGCCAGACTCGCTCACAACTATAGTGATGCCCGTCTTCTTGGGTACCACATGTAATGGACTAACCCACTTGGAGTCGGAGATGGGGTAGATAAAACAGCACTCCACCATTTTGATATTTCTTTCTTGACGACATCTCAAATATTCGAGTTTAGCCATCGCTTGAAATCACACGATGGCTTGGCGTCCACTTCGAGATAGATATGGTGGGAGAACAAGGACAAACTTATCCCCTGAAGATCAGCTACACTCCATCTAATCACCTTGTGGATTCTTTCAAGAACCTCCATCAAACAAGATTCTTGCTCTCCAGTCAAATCCGTTGAGATAATAACTAGGTACATCTATGGATCTCCCGTAAGGAATCTATACTTCATTGACTGTGGCAAGGTCTTCAACTTTGGGAAATTGGGAGCTGGCAAATATGGCTTCTGAAATGTCTGAGTGAACACAACCAAATCTGCATGGGAGAACTATCATTGTATGTGCAAATATGATGAAAATGACCTACTGGTATTTCTATAATATGTGCTGGCGCGATCTCCACCCTAGCTGACAACTCTGTGGGAATCAAACGAGGTAAAAGCTCATCAAAATCATTCCAATAAATGTCTGAATCTGAGGGATCTGAATCTAAACCACATGAAATATACTCTGCTTTGCTCTTTAGTCCACCACCATCAACCTCAAATGTGTCCTCTTCCAAGAGTGTGCTATTCGAACTCTCATCTATTGGGATTTGTGCATTTGCAGTGTCTGAAGGTACGACAAGAGCTCGTAATATTGGATTGTACTAAAATGCTTCATCATCTGTAATCACAAAATTACACCTCCTGGTGGATGTCTCGCTCTGCATCTGTCATCTGCTTTGTATCGCTCGACTATTCAGAGCAGGTTGAATCTCGTGCTCTGGTCTCGTCAATCATCTCTATTTGTACACTTTATCCCTCGACGCGAAAGTATACCATCTCACTATCATGATCAGACGCCATCTTGGCTGTGGTCAAGAATGGACATCCTAGTATGATGGGGATATTTGTCACAGATTCAAGGATCTCCATGTCAGTACAACAAAGTCCACGAGGAATTTCCGGCCTTGAATTGTGATGACCACGTCCTTCAACAACCCATTTGACCTCTTGATAGATCTATTAACAAACTGAAGGACTATCGTACTTGTCAAAGAGGGCCAAACTCGAATCGATTGAGTAAGGCTGCCGAAAGAAAGTTGATGGAAGAGCCACTGTCTAATAGAGTCTGATCGAGTTGTTGCTCATGAATATGGCATCTGACATATGGAGCTCCAGCATATGGCCTCTTGGCTGGCAATCAGTTCTGAATGGCAAAGCATGTGACACGAGTGAACACATGGATCTCTACGTTGTGGTTCCTTCTCTTCATGTGGATTATGCTCAAGTAACTACAGTAGAGTCAACTGAATCTGGAATCTGTTGATCATCTGTTGGTTGAACTCTAGTTGCTGTGTCTTTTTTGGGTTTTCTTTTTTATTCCCCTTTGTCAAGCGGAGTGCCTAAGGGAATGGGATAGCTGGATCCTCCTCAGATAGAGGGTCAGGAATAGGCTCCTATGGCTGTGAAGGAATAGAGTCCATACCAAGATCATCATGAACCACATATGGACTCGACGAAGATATAAAAACCTTTCCTTTATTCATATTTTCGGTCTTTTCCATTTTTCTATTTTTTTTTGAATTTTTTGGAACCGTCCTAAGGTACTTGAGAAGTAACACAATAGAAGTAGAAATGGTGGCATCACTACCACCCCGGACGTCTATCTTCGCGGTATCACCACCACGCTCTGTCTCAACAATAGGTATAATGGTGGCGTCAGTACCACTAGCTGAGTCTGGAGTCACGATGGCCTCAGTACAATCAGCTTGAACAACATCCTTGGTGGCATCAGCACCACCATCATCAACATCGTGAGTGGCATCAATACCGTTATCCCCCTCATTTGGCACTCCTGGATCTCCATGTGGTCGTCGCTTAGACGAGGCGCCACCGGCTGGCATCCTACCGCTCCTAAGTATCACAAAATCAACATCAATTATGTAGGAAGAAATATCACCCAAAGAATCACTAGGAGTGGTAGTCTCTGTGAACTATACATGCTCATACTTCCTCTTCAGATTTTTCAGGTTTGGTTCAATCTAAGTGGGTATGGAGACCTTTCCCTTGATTATTTCCCTCATCTCCTACCGAAACTCGTCCATTTCCCACCGGAAGGAGGCCTGCTGGTTTGAGAGTTGGTGGGTGAGATTATTGAGGGTAGGGTTCTCATATGAAGGATATGGTAATATCCTTAAGCGCATCATGGAAGCATGAGGATCGCATCGTATGTGATCGGGAGCGACTAGTCGCACTAGTTGCTCGAGGCAGCGGAAATTAAAAAATTTTATGTGACGAAACTACATGATCTAAGAACACTTCTAAGATCATTTTGTCTAAACCACAAACAAGTAATAGGAATACCTCTTGAAGCGTGGTTGCGATCGGGTCTCTAAATGAAGATACCTCTTGTCTCAAGTCCAATCCGACGGAGGAGTCGCTTGCGAGCGTGTTGATGAAACACGTGCTCCTCTCAATCCATGTTGAGATCCAAGCGAAGAATCTCTTATCCCCCTCATTTGGCACTCCTGGATCTCCATGTGGTCATCGCTTAGACGAGGCGCCGCCGGCTGGCATCCTACCGCTCCTAAGTATCACAAAATCAACATCAATTATGTAGGAAGAAATATCACCCAAAGAATCACAAGGAGTGGTAGTCTCTGTGAACTATACCTGCTCATACTTCCTCTTCAGATTGTTCAGGTTTGGTTCAATCTAAGTGGGTATGGCGACCTTTCCCTTGATTATTTCCCTCATCTCCTACCGAAACTCGTCCATTTTCCATCGGAAGGAGGCCTGCTGGTTTGAGAGTTGGTGGGTGAGATTATTGAGGGTAGGGTTCTCATAGTGAAGGATATGGTAAGATCCTTAAGCGCATCATGGAAGAATGAGGATCACATCGTATGTGATCGGGAGCGACTAGTCGCACTAGTTGCTCGAGGCAGCGTAAATTAAAAAATTTTATGTGACGAAACTACATGATCTAAGAACACTTCTAAGATCATTTTGTCTAAACCACAAACAAGTAATAGGAATACCTCTTGAAGCGTGGTTGCGATCGAGTCTCTAAATGAAGAGACCTCCTGTCTCAAGTCCAATCCGACGGAGGAGTCGCTTGCGAGTGTGTTGATGAAACACGTGCTCCTCTCAATCCATGTTGAGATCCAAGCGAAGAATCTCTTATCTCGTCAAATGAGATACGACGTCTTCTTCACGAGCAAGATGCGTTGAAGGAGATGGAGATCCACAAGCAAACGATCGGGCATTATAACGATGACGCTGCGGTGATGGAGACTCTCTCTAGGGCTTCCATGGTGAACGTCCATATGAGAGAGATGGAGAGAGGACATGTAGAGATAAAAGAGAGAGAGAGAGAGCTTTATGTTCTCATGTTGTGTTGTCTAAAGAAGAGAAAAGGGGTTGCCTCTCCTTTTATAATATTTTGGGATTCATGGATCTCAATCCATGGACAACAGAAATCTAAAGGCTCACATTGATTTGTGTTTCTTTTAATGGCTAAGATGTTGTTGGTAAAAACACAATATTAGATTAAATGTATTTGATAATAAAAAAAATTCTATCCTAAATTAAATCAAGCATACTTGGAGATCTTGAATGGAGATTTCATCATCTCATGATAATAGGTGGGACGGCCACCAATTTCCTTATAAGACATGGTGGCTGTCTACCCATATCTCATAGGAGATGCAATCTCATGCAATCCCATGAGATTGCATCAATCCATGAAAATCTCCAAGATTTTTACAACAACATTTGTTGTAAATTATTCTACAAAAACAACTCATAATTATTTTGAGAATATTACAATCTTGCCATTGGAAATTTGTGAATCACATTCACAACTCAAAATAAAATGTAAATTACATTTTCAATTTAATGTCCAATGTGAATCCAATTCACATCAACATTTAAATAACAAATGTAAATTACAAATAGCTCTCTCTTATATAACAAGTAAGGCCATATGCGTAGTGACCCAATGTTGAATCCCCATACTTTTGGGGCGATATTGGATTGCGTACAGCGAGTGCTATTCCTGTTGACGGTTTGTTCAATTAATGACAAGTCAACATCACCTTAGGGTTGGTGGGCTCGGGTGTTAAATATCAAATTGGAAGTGCAAGTTTGACTTACAAGGCGGAATGGTGTTCCAGCTTCTTTTTATCCAAGGTACAAGTTCTCATATTATTGGGATATGACAAAGATAAGGAAGGAGATCTCAGATCTTGCTGAGATATAATGGTAAGTATATCTCTTACATTGAAAGTGATTAAGGGAATGAACTTTCATTGTTGACAAGGCAAGACAACTTTGATATAAAAATTCCTAAATCAAAGTAAAATATGTATATATATATATATAAATATATACACTTATTCAAATTTCTTATTTCAGATAATCCTTCATTAAACCCATTCAATACTATACTCAATAATAACCAAGAAAATATCATGGATTGGATCCATGATTAAGATATTGTACTTGCTGTTAGACACATATTGTATGTGGTTGCAATGTGCAAGTTTCCTCATAAAATGAGGAATTCCAATTAAATATATAATAATACTACAACTCTATGGTTTACATGTCTCTATAGTCTTGATCTCTCATCGAATGTACATTGGAAGTGACACGACGCCGATGATTGTAATTGTTAAATAATCCTTATAAAATCTAAGAAGATATCCCGACATACATATGTGTTCTAAATTAATCATGAGTGACATGGTTCTCTGCATCATGCAGAATGGTAGCTCTATAAGAGGTGGTATATTCAAAATGTTTAAGTACCTACCTAAGCTATATTTTAAGAATTTAGATGGATGTAGATATGATGAGTGTCATCATTCTATTATCTATACTCAAGTCATTCATGAAGCTTCAAAAATATTCATATTGTATGAATTGAATGAAGCATGAATAAATGTTGAAATCTCTTACATTGAATTCTTTTGAGTCCAACATAAGAGATCCTTGGTCTTAAGCAATGCTTGCTTATAGATGAAGGGAGCGCAGTGGAAGCATGGGTCGGACCCAAGATGAGAAGGATGGTCAAAGGGTTGACTGTACTTCTAGGACTTCCATATGACATCCAAAGGGTTGAATGAATGCCAATGCTGCAATAAGCTGATGTATTAATAGTGTGACTATGTAGTCTATCTAGAATCCTTAGAGAAGGACTCGGATAGTGCATCGAAATAATCTAGATCTACATATAATCATTGAAATTGAGCTTCTTATTTGAATAAGATAAAGTCTAATAATTGTATCTCAATCTTCTAACGGCACTTACAATGGGTTGCATATGTTTTAGAAGACGGAAAATCTGATCCCAAGGTTTGTATTCATCCGCATGGATATTGATGAAATTGTTGCAACAATCTCTGGTGGATTGATAGACTTCTCAATTTCAGTAGGAGAGCCTTAGTCTTAGAGAATGTCTATGACCTAGATATAAGAATACACTCATAGTTTATTTCTAATTGTTGGAAATAAACATGAATTCTGAAATAAACATATCATAAAGAGTTATGATGGATATATTTCATTAACATTTCTAATACTGAAAATTTAATACCTTAAAAGATCTATAGGAGGATGAAGATCATTTAACAATGATCTGGCATCAAGCCGTAGACATTTATTTGTTGATTTGATTAATATACTAGGAAGAAATGAAACTTTAGAATGTCTAAAATTTCAAAACTTACATACTTTTGAATATTGTATTCAAAAGTAGAAATTATCCAATGCACCCTTCTCTGGGAATGGTGTAAGATGCCAAAGTATTCAAGATCTCATACATATTGATGTATGTGGATCATCTATATCAAAATAAACATTATGGATACGTGATATCTATTAGTGATTATTTATGATATGAGATTTCTTCCATTCACCTTAGAAAGTTTTGAAATGTTCAAAGATTTCACAATTTTGATTCAGAATCAAAGATTGATGGAAGGTGAAAATGAATTTGATCTAATCTAGGTAGTCAGTGCCTATTAGATGAATTCAGGGAATACCTTGTGAAGATATGAATATCATTCCTATCTCACTTCTCCTAATTCACCGAAACTCGATAGAGTTGTAGGGAGATACAAATAATCATGTATGATATGATTTGATCAAGATAAATTTTAGCATAATTACCTCTTAGTTTCCAGATATATATGCAGTAGAGATTACAATATATATTATTATTATGGTTCCATGCATGCAAGCTGGAATCTAGCACTAGAGAGTGCTACTTCATTAGGAAAACAAAGGATGGTATTAGATACCTACTTTATAACCTTGAGATTATTAAAAGATTTCATCTCTGAGATTCTAATTCTTAGAAGATAACTCTCTTAAGAATCAAGATGAAAATGAAGTAAAAGAACTCATTTAATCTTGAGATGATAATGAGGCTCCTGAAGTCGTAGACTAAAAGGACAATTAAAGATGCAACACTAATACCTATTCAAATGAGTTTGAGGATGAATTTCATGTGTCAATGATCGGACTTCATGTGATGAACCTCCTGAAGATCATGACATGGAAATATGGATGTTAGCAATAAAGTCTAAAGTAGACTTCATACAAGTATTGTATATGGACCTTCGAGGATCCACCTATATGGGTAAGACCCAGAAAGGTGTAAATAGATCTTCAAGAGAAAGAGGGTACCTGATGAGAAGATAGAGACATTCAAAGCACAGCTCGTAGCCATGAGCTACACACCGAAGAGAAGACATCGCTTGCAATGAGACTTGCTCTTCAGTAACTATGCTTATACCCATCAGAATATTGCTGACTATAGATACATAACTTGACTATGACATCTTCAAGATGTAAATCAAGATTGCATTCCTCTATGAATTCCTTTATGAGGACATTAACATGAAGTAGCCCCAGGGCTTCATGGTTATGAAAATCAAGGTGTGCAAGCTAGAGATCTCCATCTATGGACTCGAATAAGCTTCTTCAAGTTGGAACATAAGATTTGATGAAATTATAAATGTTATGATTTCAGATAGAATATTGATGAAGCGTGTGAAGCTTAGTGGGAGTGCCATTATGTTCATCGTGCTAAATGTAGATGATATCCTAGTCATTTAAAATGATATAAGGATAATAATAAGTGTTTTATAGTCTGGTTATTCCATAGCTTGAGATATGATTTCAATGATATCTCTTAGATCTTAGTTCTGAAGGAGTTCAGAAGAAAAGAAAAGAGGGTATTGGGACTGTCACATTTATAGTACACCTTGGACATATTCCATTCTTGGAAAAATCCCAAGGAAAGCTTCCATTCCCAAGATATGGTACTGAGCTATCTGAAGGGATAGCCCCTCAAAGAGTTGAGGAAGTAAATGCTAGAACTGCTTGCCCTTGTGCATCAGTTACGAGAAGCTGAGTGTATGCTAGATGTGTACTAATGCCAGATGTCTGCCATGCAGTGGGAGTAGTAAACCGTTACTAATCCTACTATAGAGATAAAACACTTAATTGCAGTAATAACAATATCTTCAAAGAATACAAGATTTTTGAGATAGTGATCTCAAAGTCCTATCTTTAAGAACTTAAGACTTTATAGATAGTGATTTAAAAGTCTTAAATGTAGATACCTTAAGAGATAGAGATCTCCGGGAGTAAGGGTATTCTGATAAGAATTAAGGGAATACTGGTTATACTAATTACTGAGAAATAGTGTCCAGGACACTATAACTACTTTAACAAGATTGAGTATTGGTTGCATAAGATGCAACATTTGCATTGGATGTGAGCACTGTTACTAGGAGATATGCAAGTATCGTAAAAGGACTTGGCATAGTAATTTGAGAACAGAGTGACTGATCAGCTTACCTAGCTAATTTCTAAATAGTCTATGATTGTCACATGAGTGCGGGTTTAAATGATTAGCCTAATAATGTCTCTTTGGGCTAGTGGGAGATTGTTAGACATGCGAGCCCACGGTGAGCCATTATGCAATAAATGTTATTGCGAATCATTTCCTGATCTGAAATGAAGGATAAATAATTTGCATAATAGGCCTCTTAGTACAATTAGGGTTATGTACCATGGCCATCTTAATGATCATACAATTGTTGACTCAATTATAGAATCATAGAGATTGGTGCTTGGATGAATGTCTAAAGAGTTAGATTAAGGACTCGTCGAGCACCATCAAAATGATTACTAAGAGATGATCTCCAGCATGAGGAGGAGATGGCAATCCTCTCTCTAAAGGTTGATATCTAACTGACCTCTTGATGCAGGTCCTCTGCATAGGAAAAGAGATTCAGAGGTGTTAGATAAGTTAGGTCAAAGAGTTGACTTAACGAGACCGAGATAACCAAAGTCCTATGTCGTATGCTGTTACAATATAAGCATGCATCCTCTAACTGGAGACAGATGTATTACTATATGTCTGATTATGTACATTTGGAAAACCAATAGGTTGATGACCTAACCAAGGTCTATACACTGGTGCGTTGGTGTGCATGTAATGGCATATGAGTGATACGATCTCTCAAAGGTATTATATAGGTTCAGTTACTGAATCGGAAGACATGAGCTCACTTATGAGATATTGACAAGAATCAAATTCCGTGCACGGTCGTCTCTCTTTGGAAGCTTGATTGAATTTGTAGGTTTGATATATACTTTTGGAAAGTATATGATCAAGACCTAGGTAATATATATGCTTTTGGAAAGTATATGATCGATACCGAATCTAAATAATCAAATGAGAAACTTAATGATAAAACCATGAAGTAGACAGAGTAAAATTGATCTAATACTTCGAGTTTATTCTTGGTCTTCTAGTATGCAAAATGTACAGGTATTGGGAATACCTGAGGGTGATGTGATCATAAACGATTGTATAACCATGACGCTTCCATTCCTAGGGAGTGACAAAACGGGCCTGGAATATGCGCTTGCATACAGGAGCTGTCACTTCGGACAAGCATCTCCTATATACAATCCCTGGCGACGGAACCCTTCGCCTTGAAGAGAGACCATGGATGCAACTTATGCGATCCTCCATATCATGTTCAAATTCCAATTAATCATTACGAATTACATTCACATAATTAATTATTCCTAGGGAAATAACATCTATATTAAAATATAATATTTAAATTTTAATTGGATTCTAATTAATCTAATCATATTAAATTAATGACCTAATCAATATCCAACAAACGTTTTAATTGTTACTTGAAAATATGGTATTATCTCATATACGTATTATTTCGAATTTTAATAATTAGAAAAATACATCTTGATCTTTCAAGCATTATCCATTTCCTACCCGCTATCATGGCCAGTACTGACGGGAGTGGGACAGACCTCACATGGTGCAATCTGCTCCCCCAACACTCCCCGACTAGACACAATATTCACCTCGGGAAAAAATAATGCCAAGTCAATCACTTTGTACTTGAAATGATAATCGGTTTTTCAACTAAAGTTATACCATATAATAATAATCCAAACAATTTTGATTAACATTGTAAGGAGATTTGCTAAACAAATCCCCAATCATATTCAAGCAACAATGTTTGTTGGAATGTTGATCATGTAGATCATGTAACCAATTTGTGATCTAGATCACATCTAATCATTTATTGGTTAGGGCAATGTCATTTAAGGAAATAATTATCATCAAATATTTCAAAAATATTTATCCATAACTATTTCATGAAATTAAACCATTAACTTTATTAATTGTTTAAATGACAATTACAAGGTTATTGATTAGGAAAGTAATTTCCAGCAATGACCCTTACTAAAATTAGCATATCTCAATCAATTTAAATCCAATTAAGCAAAATAAGTTTTCAAAGTTTGCTAATTTGATTTGTAATAGAACCTATATGATTTGTACATATTTAAAGGTATTCAAAACCGCAATTAACTCCTTAATTATATTAAGATTCGCAGTCCCCGAAACTGTGGATACATGTTCACTAAAATGATCATAACTTGAGCAAACAGATTCGAAATCAAACAAACTTAGATCCTATGGTTTTCATATTTAATGGGAAATAAAATCCAGTTATTATTTTTGTGTTTAAACAATTTAAACAGGTCCTAAAATAATCACTAAACAGAGATACTAAAATGAAATGCGATAAAACTTTCGCAAACCCTAACGAACCCAAGTCGTCCTAGGTTTATGGATCGCATCCAAAACCTTCAACTTACCTCTGATATCACTTGAAGGATATGGTAAGATCCTTAAGCACATCACAGAAGCATGAAGATCGTATCGTATGCAATCGGGAGCGACTAGTCGCACTAGTGGCTCGAGGCAGCGGAAATTAAAAAATTTATGCGACGAAACCAAATGATCCAAGAACACTTCTCGGATTGTTTCATCTAAACCACAAACGAGTAATAGGATTACATCTTGAAGTGTGGTTACTATCGAGTCTCTAAACGAAGAGACCTCCTGTGTCAAGTCCGATCCGACAGAAGAGACGATTGCGAGCGTGTTGATGAAACACGTGCTCCTCGCAATCCATGTTGATGATCCAACGACAAATCTCCTGATATCCTCAAACGAGATACGGCATATTCTTCATGAGCAAGGCACGTCGAAGGAGACGAAGATCCACAAGCAAACGATCGGGTAGCATAACGATGACGCTGCGGCGATGGAGACTCTCTATAAGGCTTCCATGGTGGACGACCATATGAGAGAGAGAGAGGGAGAGAGGACATGTAGAGAGAAAAGAGAGAGAGAGAGAGAGAGAGAGAGAGAGAGAGAGAGCTTTATGTTCTCATGTTGTGTTGTCTAAAGAAGAGCAAAGAGGTTGCCTCTCCTTTTATAATATTTTGGGATCCATGGATCTCAATCCATAGACAACACAAATCTAATGGCTCACATTGATTTGTGTTTCTTTTAATAGCCACGATGTTGTTGGTGAAAATACAACATCAATTAATTTAACTTAGATTAAATATATTTGATAAATCAAAATATCATTCAATCCTAAACTAAATCAAGCATACATGGAGATCTTGCATGGAGATTTCATCATCTCATGATAATAGGTGGGACGACTACCAATTTCCTTATAGGACATGGTGGCCGTCCACCCATATCTCATGGGAGATGCAATCACGCAATCTCATGAGATTGCATCAATCCATGAAAATCTCCAAGATTTTTACACCAACATTTGTTGTAAATTATTCTACAAAAATAATTCATAATTATGTTGAGAATATTTCAATCTTACCATTGGAAATTTGTGAATCACATTCACAACCCAAAATAAAATGTAAATTACATTTTCAATTTAATGTCCAATGTGAATCCAATTCACATCAACATTTAAATAAGAAATGTAAATTACAAATAGCTCTCTCTTATGTATTATAAATCACATTTAAAATATATATGACTAATATGGATATTGCTATCCACATTATTCATATCCATGATAATTAAATCATATTTAATCATCTTGGATCTCTATTCTATTGTTCCTAAATAATATGAATCACATCCATATTACTCACATCTTTGATAATTAAAACACATTTAATTATTTATGATAACTCTCTTTATAATATGAATCAAATTCATATTACTCATGATAACTAAATCACATTTGATTATCAGTTTTCTCAATGCTTGGATACATATATCAATAATGAAATTATCCTGAACTCTTTCAAGGATAATGCGCTTTCTCCGTGGATACTTGGAGATAAGGACATGGCGATTGTATTGTTACATGTATAGTGAAATGGATATTGAGATCACATCTCAAATCCAGATCTTGCGGACCTCTCATAGATGCTTGATTAAATCAAGATCGTAAATCTAATATTCTTATCATATCTGAATCACATTCAGATCAATGTCCAACATTTTGGACCAAGATCATATTACTTCTCTACTGAGAGGAGTCACTAAAATCCAGACCAGTTTCATTACTCCCTAGGAATGGAAGCGTCATGGTTATACAATCATTTTTTATCACATCACCCTTAGATATTCCCAATACCTGTACATACTGCATAATGGAAGACCAAGAATAAACCTGAAGTATTAGATCAATTTTACGCTGTCTACTTCATGGTTTTATCATTAAGTTTCTCATTTGATCATTGAGATTCGTTATCGATCATATACTTTCCAAAAGCATATATTATACCTAGGTATTGATCATATACTTTCCAAAAGTATATATCGAACCTACAAATTCAGACAAGCTTCCAAAGCAAGACGACCGTACATGAAATTTGGTTCTTCCCAATATCTCATGAGTGAGATCATGTCTTCCGGTTCAGTAACTGAACATGTATGATCCCTTTGAGAGATCGTATGACTCATATGCCCTTACATGCACACTAGCGTGCTGGTGTATAGACCTTGGTTAGGTGATCAACCTATTAATCTTCCAAATGTACGTACTCAGACATATAATAACATATCTGTCTCCGATCAGAGGATGCGTGCCGATATCGTGACAACATATGATATAGGACTTTGGTTATCTCGATCTCGTTAAGTCAACTCTTTGATCTAAATTATCTAACACCTCTGAATCTATATTCCTATGCAGTGGACCTGCATCAAGAGGTCAGTTAGATATCAGCCTTCAGAGAGAGAATTGCAATCTCCTCCTCATGCTAGAGATCATCTCTTAATAATCATTTGACGGTGCTCGATGAGTCCTCGATCTAACTCTTTAGATATTCATCCAAGCACCAACCTCTATGATTCAATAATTAAGTCAACAACTGTATCATCATTAAGATGTCCATGGTACATAACCCTATTTGTACTAAGGGACCTATTATGCAAATTAGTTATCCTTCATTTCAGATCAGGGAATGATATTCACAATAACATTTATTGCATAATGGCTCGTCGTGGGATTGCATGTACAACATATAGATGGGTCCTTCAGAACCGGATGGGTTGCCTTGCTGAAAATGAGGCTGGCTTTGCTGGTAATGGTGAGGGGGAGGCTGAGAATACTGTTGAGGTTGTTGCTGCCTCCATTGTTGTTTCTAATGGTAGGGACGAGGACCCTGCTGGTACTGCTGGGATAGCTGGGAGTAATGGGGTTGTTGTTACTGGATGCTCTATCCGCCATGAGTTGGAGGCTGCTGCTAGGACGAGGTGCCTCCGGTAGCCCATCTGAATCTGGAATGATTATGTCAGATCTCGGGTTGCTGCCGGTCGTACCAAATTCTGTTGACTTCCATCAAGAGCTCCTGCTCGTAAGGTGAAGGGGGAAGAACTGCCAGAGGCTGATCCGACTGATACACCACCATCTGAGTATCTTGAGAGGGCGGTGACTGAGAATAGTGTTGCTACGGCTGAACCAATTCTGCCTGAATGTAGTGGACCTGGATGTAGGCAGAAGGCTGGGAAGAGCTGCTGCTGCTACTGTGATCAGGCCGTGACCTGAGACAGGGATATGGAGCCACATGTGCCTCCTGGAGACACTTGATCTGCATCTTCAGGTCACTAAGCATCTGTGCCAACTGATCTATTTGGGTAAGGCCATGTCACTGCTTCTTCTCTGTAATCTCAATACGGCCCAGCTTCTCATTGATAATCCTCGTGCCAGCTGTAGATGACCCTTCCTGTGCTGCTGCTAACAAAGTAGAAGGACCCGTATCAACTCGTGCTATCAACTGATAGGACACGTCCTACGGGAGGGACTTCTCCTGTGTGTAGACCCGAGTCTGGGACATCACCATGTATTTTTCTACCATCTCCTCGTAGATGGCCCAAACTTGGTCCTCATCCTTGTCAAAATAAGACCCCCTACATGAGGCATTCACAAGCCACTACAGCTCCGGTGTCATCCCACAAAAGAAGTTCTGTACTAGATTGGGCTTGAAAATCTCGTGATGTGGATACCGATCGATGAGCTCTCTAAAATTATCCCAAGCCTCGTGGAACTGCTCGTTTGGGATCATAGTGAAGTTGTTAATCAGAGCTCTAGATGAGTTGGTCCAGCCGGGTGGATAGTACTTGTAACTCAGTCCGGAGTTGTTCCTAAGTAGTGACATTCTCCCTAAATGTTTCAACCAGTAGGCTGCTCTATCCACTAGGGAGAAAGGGAAGTCCATCATCATGATGGTGTCCTCATCAACAAATCTATCGTGAACTATATTGTAGATCATCTTGAACTCTTGGAGATGCAGATGCGGCTCCTTGGTGTCTACCCCATGGAGTTTGGACAGAAGCTGAATCATTTGGGGGCGAAGCGCGAAGTCGCCCAGAATCTCCGGAAGCTGGATCCAGTGGTGGGTAAGGGTTGCACCAGGGTTGTGCAACTGCCTCATCATCCGTGGGGGTCTGGCTGGCTTCTATGGATCCACTGGTCGTCTGTCTCCTCCTCCAACTGTTGGTATGTCTCCACCTGTTGGTCTCTGTGGCTCTACTCGATCAGCTCACATCTGTGCAATCTCCCATGGCACCTCTGCCATGAATGCACCCTGGTCTCGGGTCTGTCTTTGTATGGTCTCCAAGGATGCTAGAAGTGTGTTGTTGATGGCATCCTGATCAAGTACATATGTAGAACCCTGGGGCTGCTCATCGGTACGTCCCTTGTTGCTGACGATCTCTTGGGTCTTTGCAAAGGCAAAAGACGCCAACTCAGGTGCCATCAAATGTATAAATAGTTGTGCTGGCCTCTGCTCTAGCACCTCAGGACTGGAAGAAGGGTGGTTTAGGGGGAACAAGGTGGTAGAGAACTTGGGTTCGGAGAGTAGGTCTAGGCTCTCCAAAACCACCCTAGCTGAATAGAGAGGAGTGCTAGAAAGCGGTGCTACCAAAGGTAGGCTAAAGGATCTCCTGCCCATCATCGTGATGTAATGATTTATGTAGATGAGATCTGGAATGCAAACAAGATCAGAAACCAAGCGACCAATTCACCTACGCAACTCTAGAACTGATGACCGTAAAGGATCAATCGTTAAAATTTTCAATTTTATTTAGGTGATCAATCAATCTATAAGAGCGATTACACGAGCTGTTAGGAACCTGATGCTTTCAGAAGACTGGCCCAATCCCACAATTAGTTTTTCCTAGCCAATATGGATTGTGGATCGTTTACCAGCTACCCGATCTATCCACTCTGCTATGGAAGTCCCAGACCGATTATCGGCTACCCGGTGAAGTCCTCACTAGAGAACAACCAACCATAAGACCAGTAGTCTGAAAGAAGCTCAGGTGTGACTCTAGACTAGTGTACGGATCACTCTTTCGCTGCAAATAATTCAACCAATGAGGGGGTGACTCTCCCCAAAATAAATATTTTTGAGTGAAGTGTGTTTCAGGGTCAAGTTTGCATTAGCAATCCCAATTTTATTGTTTTCAGTTTTTAGGTATTTTTTAAATAAAAATAATGCCTATGAATTTTTCGATTCCTTGGTTATTTTGAGTCCAAAAACTAGGGGAGGAAGTTGAAAAAGCCGATACGTGATCAAACACAATGACACATGCAGAAATAGAAATGCATACCTGTCTTCAACACTCTACATGTAGGGTGATCCATGCGTAAATTGAAAGACTGAAAGAAAATTAACTATATGATGTATGAAGAAATCAGCTTTAGACGAGTAATTTCTATTGATCGTGAAGAACAATAGCTAGCTAATCAAATTGAGTTCAGAGTCCGATCTTGAGAGTCACTCTATACCTGTCACAACGGATCCTGCTAGCGTTGTATGTGACTCCTCACGGTGCGTGGTCTCAAGTTCAATTAAGCTAACTTCTCAAATTTATTTTTAGCTAGGTCCAATTATGATGCATGGGAACAGACAAGCAATGAAGTGTTGGGCCTTAGCTAATTACATCACAATCAATAAAAATCCTAAGTCTATAGGTTAAATCTGTGAGAATCAAATAGAAAGTAAGGCGATCAAATCAAAATCGAGAAAACAGTGGTGAGGTCCCCCAGTGTGCCGCACTCGGCGAAACAGATCCCGAAATGTTTAAGAGAGTCCAAGTGTCTAAATATTACAACAATAGTCTGCTGAAAAACAAACTGCTCTACAATATCTGATATAACTGTTTTCTCCTGTTCTCCTACTCCTCCACAGCTACGGGTACTCCAACAGAAAGCCGAAGTGTCCTCGGGCGGTTGGTCGTATGAAAAGCAAAATAGGAATGCATCAAAAAATAGTTATATCAAATAGAGACAAAAACAAGCAAAAAGTGAAAAATGACTACTAAGACGTGCTCCCCAGCAACGACGCCATTCTTATGAGTGGCTTGACAACCCATGTTAAGTAAACAAATAATCAAGGGTCCTTGTGACCCGAATCGTCAAGCTCGGTCAATTAAGAAAAATAACCACTCAAAAAAACAACAAACAATCAAGCACAATGTAAGCGGTTTCGCTATTTATTTTTACCTGGTGTAGCAACCATGTTCGAACACAAGGAGCACAGAAAATCTTACGAAGTAATCAAATTTCAGAAATCAAGCAACACATTTTTAATGGTTTTTTATTTTGCATTTTTGTGTATTTTTAGTAATGAGGCAAAATCAACAATTAAGAAAACTAAACAACACAACAATGTTTTTTGGATTTTTCTTTATTGCCAAAAATGCTTAGAAAAATTAAGATAAAAATATTTTTGGATTTTAAGGTTTTGAAGTATTTTTGCTAATTTTCTGGACTTTTGCAAATATTTATATAATTTTATAAAAATCATTCAGTTACTAAAACAACAAAGAGTGCTCAGCCAAGATTAAATTGCAAATTAAATATAACTAAAATTCCCTATAATCATGAGAAGCAAATTTATGCCAAAATAGATATAACATGCTAGAAATAGGAATTGAAATGAGTTTTTTTTTATATTTTTTTCTTGAATTTGATATGATTTTTATAAGTTTTTAGGTTTTTTGCAATTTTTAGAGTTTTTATAAGCTTTAAACAAAATTGCTACTATAGATAAAACACACGAAACCAAGATAACATGAATTTTTATAGAATTTTTAAGGTTATCTTTGAATTTTTATGGATTTTCAAAAATATAAAGGACACTTTTTATAGGTTTTTTATTTTTTTTAAAAAATAATAAATGCGTTGAAATTAGACCACAAAAATTAAACTAAATACCACTCGTCAACATGAGTCGAAGGTAATTTTAAGAGAATTTTTAGGATCAATTTGATATTTACTAAATCAAATCAAAGACATGGAGTTTACATGACCTACATGCCACTAAAATAAGTTTCAGGGCCAAACAATTACACGAATAAAGTGTTTATGCCTAAAGTTGCAAAAATTCCATGAAGGAACAAGCATAACACATGATTCAATCGCTCAAGGGTATGAGCGTAAATATCAAACACGTGCCATTTAAGTCATAACATATAAAGAGTGTAGGGCATACAATGCAAATATCCCAAAAAGCCATGTGGGACATCACGTGCTACACACAAAGAGGGACTAAAATGCAAATATAAAAATTACAAGGTCCGAACTGTAAACTGTCTAAACAACATGCAAGGCACGTGGGGACACATGGCAGGCATGGTGGAAGCTCTCGCATACGACCTCGATCAACCTATTGCTGCAGATCTAACGGTCAGAGAATGTTGGATACATGTGTGTCAAATACTCCAGAGGGTCTGATCCAACAGTTGAAGGTTGCTGTTGTCTGATGGACGCAATGGAATCTGGCAGAGGCGTGGGAATCCAGCGACTAACGGAGGGTCTGGAAGAACAACCCCTGGGAGAACTTTGATTGCTCAACGGAGGCGATCCACTGCTCCGATCAAGTCACCAAAGGGGTCTGTAGTGTCTTAAGGGTGCTCCGCTTCCGGTGGACGGCTCTGATGGAGATGACGATGGTTGAATGGGTACGGTGGTGAAGCTCCTCCTAGAGCTGCTTTGCCTGAGCAGCATGGGCTCCAGAATGCCTCCAGACGCGCGCTGGTGCCTGAAAAGGGAAGGACGACTCGGGGGTGTGGCTCCGATCGAGGTTATTGCTTAAGTAAATAGGAGAAGCGACATGGGAATGCCGTTTGGGACTCCGACGTACGTGGGGGAAGGAGACCGAGCCTAATCTTGCTCTAGGGAGCGAGGTTTAGGATGATCAGGTTGCGGGGCGAGATGAAGCATGAGTTGAGGGGTCGATCTATGCGTATGTGTGATGAAAACGAAGCTCCGACCAGCTGGTCAGAGCAAGGAAGCATGCGGAAGAGCAAGATGGAAAGATGGAATCAAAGATGAAAATGTGGAGGCTATAAGTAGTACCTGAAGGTTCAGAGGGGCTTCTAAGATTTAGGCCAAGATGGTCGTTGGGGTAATGGCCTCGACCAGGTTGCGGTAGACAGGGAGGCTACTCACAGTGGAGTTCCGACCATGAAGGTCAAGTTGCGTCGCTGCTGCACCAAATCGATCTCCAAAGAGTGCTCCAGAAAGTTATCACTCAGCTGGAGGCGGCTAAGGGTCGAAATGGGGGCGAGGAACGAGCTGCGGTGCTAGAAGGCAGAAGACAATATTATATAGGCAACTCAGGGGTCTAGAAAGATCGACATGGATCACGAAAACCTAAAGGGATCTAGATGATGCAAGGGATCCACGAGAATCTCAGTTATACAAGGAATCTCGGATCTTGATCTTGAGGAGGGCGAGAAAAATCGGAGAAGGAGCTCCGGCGAGGAGGCTTTGACCCGACCTGAGCTAGGAGGGGGAGTTGACTGGAGTCAACAAAAGCTTCAGGACCAATCAAAAAACAAGGAATATACAAAATACTTAGAAATTCAATAAAAAATAGAAAATGAATTCAAAATAAAAGTGTATAAATAAAAAATTGTTTATTATTTTTCAACTTATTTTATGCGATTTTTAATTATTTTTATGAAAATAAATTGATGTATATACAATATATAGTATTGTATACAGGTATAATATACTTATGTATTATATAAAAGTATTTTTATTATTCTATTTTTATATAAATTCCCTTATTTTATATTTTATTTATTTACAACATATTTTTAGGAGTATAAATTAATTTTTATTTGATTTTATTTTTATATATTGATAAGGGCATATAATATATACACATGTCTTTTATACAATGAATGGAGGATTTGATTTTTATTTTTATTTAATTTTTGTTATTTTAATTATATTCTATATTATTTCTAGAAATATGTACAAGGGTATAAAAATAATAAGTTAATTTTATTTTTTTTTCAAAAATAAATATGTACAAATATAGGTAGTATACACAACACATAATAAACCCTATCTCTCTCTACTTATTTTATTTTGTGATCTGGTCAAGGCTTGACTCATGGAGTTTGGGTCATGTTGTATTTATTCTAAATATGTCATTCTTTTTCTTTTCCTTTATTCTTTTATTTTACTAAGAATGCATGCTAAATATGTAATATTAACTTAGGCATGTAAATTGCTAAATTATTGCATTTACAAGAATTCACATGATGTTTTGCCAAGAAAAAGAGCTAAAATAAAAGAATAAGAGTGAGAATCATGGATTCATCACAAATAAGAGCTGGGCAGGACAATGCCTGATGGGTCTAAACTTTTATTTTTCCAATTATGGCATTGCATCATGCATAACTAATGAACTACCGATGGCTTCATCTAGATAAGTGAAGAATCTCTTATTCATATCCATTATATTAAAAATTGACATTAATTCATGAAGAAAATAACAAAAATGAAAATAATAATAAAATAATAAATTAACTTTGATAATAAAAATAGACTAATTATATATTGGTAACTTCTAAATGAGTTTAAGAAATGAAATCAAATTCAAAAAAATAAGAATATAAAAAGTGACACACCCTCTTCACTAAATTTTAACAAACCATACTAAGTCCAATTCACATGACCAACTCCATTATGTACATATAATTAACATTAATCAATAAAAAATTCTAAAAAATTTAATTTAAGCATGTTGAGAAGTAAAGCTAATTTTCTATGTCATATCGTCTTCCGTGAAAGCTACTCATCTTTGAATCAATGTGCATTCAATTATTTAAAAAATAAGATCAAATTCTAAGGAATTGAAGTTCATATTTGAAAATTTGATTCTCATGACCTTCTCGTATAATGTATAATTGTACAAACTTGAACTTACCATTTTATGTATATATTTTTATCTTTATAATTTGTGTCCTTTTTTCCCAAACATTCCAAAAAATGCATTTGATCGATCGCATTGCATTGTAAAGCAATGCATATTTTTGGCTTTTAAAAATATTGTGTTTTAACCCTAATATCCAAAACACCCTAAAAATTATAAAAATCGCAGTTTAATGCATTCTGTGTAGATTATTGTATCACAATTTAATGCAATTTGCATATTCTACATAAATCACAGTTTAATACATCGAGATGAACAACTTTTATGAAAACTAAGCAATGTACATATCAATACAATTTTTGTAATGATTAAAAAATGGACAAATTATTTATGAAGTCCAAGACCAATAACAAAACATCATTAAAAAGATAAAATAGAAATCTATCAATTTTACATGATTTATGTATGGGTCTTTAAGTAACAGAATAACGACAATTCAATACTTGGAACATTAATCATTTTACTATATTTCGCTTCGCTCTATTTGTGAAGCCTGATTTTTTTTTAAAAAATATCACCATGTATATTCATCCCTATATCCCTCCTACATGTCATTCCAATTTCATCAGAAACATAGACCCCTATGCCCTCAATCTTAAACATGTACGATTACAAAAGTTGTAAGACCATTAAAATTACCTGTTCAAGATGGAGGGCATACGAGTCTCCATTTCTGACAAAATTCAAATGACATGTAGGATGGATATAGGGATGAATATACATGGTGTTATTTTTCAAAAAAAAATAAAAAATTTACGGAAATGGGGTGGGGGTAGCCATGTTGGCTACCCCTAGGGGGCAGCCCATTTTTTCCACACACACACCCATATATATATATATATGGATCCTTTCAAATGAGGTGGGGTCTCACCAATATTGTGGTGAGCCATCAGTCGGATTCGTCAGATCACAATCTGACGGTTGTACAAAAAATATTATCCGAAAGGGTATTTCTGTCATCTTGTTTTTTTTTGTAAACTCAAATTTCATTTAATGGATTTGAATTATCATTTAATATTTTCTGGATTTGGTATTTTTGAATCATACCATTACTGGTTATTTTCCAATTTTGCACCGAACGAATTATGTTCAACGATTTCTTTGTAAACGTCCGCGAGTTTTAGTGAAATGTAATTTTTTATAATTTCGTTGATGATTTTGTTTTTCACATTTTTGTTTGTAAATTGGTATTTCCATTTTTTTAAATGGGTACATTCATTTTGTAAACTCTAATGAGTTTTTGTAAGAGTAATCCTCGTTGTAAACTTCGGTCTTTTTTTTGTAAATGTATATATTCATTTTGTAAAATTTGTGTGATCTTTTGTAACTGTATCGCACACTTTTGTAAAATTCTTGGAGAGCTCTGCAAAATAAGATAAAACAACAATGAGATTATGTAAATTATGTAAATCGAAAGGTCAATTATGTAAATTATTAAACCACAATGTAAATCGATGCACTACCTCACAATCGCGGCTACAACCACCTTCACTGCCGACCATTGCTCGATGCAATACTCCATCGCATTTGGAACCCGTCGCCGACCGATATCTCCACCACGTCCGCTACCATTGACGTCTACCACCATCGGAGGAGAGGAGTCGCCATCCGCGTCCACCAACGTCGCTCTGCTTCGAACCTTTACCACTTGCAGATCACATCCGCTCAGCCCCTCCTTCGACCACCGCCTAGAGGAGAGCATGCGCCACCACCAGGGATGCGTGTTGCCCCTCATCTCGGGCAAGGTCCGCCGTCATCCACCACGCAGACGATAAATTGTGAGAGAGAGAGAGAGAGGAGGGAGAGGGCACTGTCAATCAATGGAAAGAGGAGAGATATTAGGTCAAATAATTATCACATTCTATATTTAGAATGTGATGAAAATGATCAAAATAGATTTTCAATCATTAAATTAATTTAATTAATGCCTAGTTAGATCCAGCCGTATGATCAAAAATAAAAGGACGAGATTGAGGGCTCACTATAATATGGGTGAGACCCTGACTCATTTGAAGTTTCTCATACACACACACTACAAAAAAAAAACGCTTTTGGCATGCACTGTCTACCGTGCACTAGGAGAGTACATGTGCTCGCTCAACGCCTAGCGAGCACTTAGGCTGCACAAGTGCTCGCCAGTATGATCGCCCATTTGAATCTGGAGGCACGATTAAGTTTTAGTAAACGGGCGAGCATATTAATAGCACATGTGCTCGCCCAGTTGTACTCGCCAAGTTGAAATTAATGGCGTGGAGAAAAGGGCGTGTGTCATTTTAAGGACGAGCACTTAAAGAGCACGGGGCGAGCACGTAAGTATGCTCGCCCACGTCAATAAAAAGAATGCAACGTGTCCCCATCTCCTCATTCTTGCGCGACTCACTTCCTGTGTCATCCCCTCCGGCGACGAGAACTCCACCGGTAACGCGTCGAGGCCTTCCCTTTTGACCATTCTATCGCACATACACCCCTCTTTAGGTATATCTTATCATTCTTTGTCTTTGTTTTGCGTATTTCATTCGATTTCATAGTTGTTGTAGTAGATTTAGGGTTTTGATATTTTTATTTTTTTGTTCTTAAATTCATTCTCGTCAGTTGTTAATCTTATTGCTTATGCTTCTTATAGTTGTTTAATATGTAGTTATACTTAGATTTGAGTAAATTTTTCTCCAATATAGATGAAATATTGTACGCATGTTAAGTGCTTGATTAAATGACACAACAAGTAAAGTGTTTAAATAGTGATGTAGGTAAATGTTGATATAGATGGGATGAGAGATACATTAGTTTAACACTAGGTTCATATATTAGGTTCATTGAAAAGTGTCATAAGACTAGTTTAATAACATTAGGAATGTTGATATATGGAAGTGCCATAACACTAGTTTTATAACATTAGGTTCACTGAAAGAGGTGATGTGAGATACAAATCCTTTGAGAATAAGAATTATTTAGTGAATGTAAAATTAGACATTTATTTGAGTTAAAATCATTAGTGTGTGATAATTATAACTATAAACAAAAATTTTGATTATGTGATAATATATTATCACATTAAATTTTAGTTAATGTGATTAAGTATATCACATTAACTTATAGTTAGGTTTATGATAAGTCTAAAATACTATCCATTAATTATTAGAAAATCTCACAAAATCATTCACACACAGTGCGTCCCTCCACACCGGGTGGTGTGTGACCTTACACAACGGGAGGCGTGTGCAACACATTGAAGGATTTGATCACCTCTAACTATGTTATATTTTTTATTTTTTCACAACACTATTGGACTCACTTTGGGATGTTTATCCCATACCAATGGTCATGGATTTTGATGTTTGCAGGTTTAAAATTTGTTTTTTGCAGGTACCCATCAACTATTAGTGATCCAAGCACTGTATTATGCACTAAATTAGGATCACACTTATACCTATCCCATCGTTAACCAACCAAATTTACGTAATTGCCGGATAATATAAATGAATAAATATTTTAAGATTATTTTATAGTCTCATTTGTAGCACGTACAAATGTATGACGTAAAGTGATCTTAAAGTATTACATTTATGTTAGCTTTCCTTAGTTCGAAGATCCCGGACTAAGGGGGTCCGTAAGGATTCAAACTTACTAAAAGGTGATCCTTGTCACAAGCTCTTTATTTCTTACGGAAATTCGGTTCATAACCCCTTCCTCTTCGGTATACCAAATTAATTATAATTTACTATCGAAATAATCACTAATATGATTATTTTGAAAGTTGATTGCGATTGATTTATGAGGTATACGGGAGAGGTGCAGGGTTATGCTGTCGAATTTTCGTTAGAAATAAAGAAGCTTGTGACAACGATCATCTTTTAGTAAGTTTGAATCCTTATGGACGGGCTCAAGTGATAACATAATTAAAACACTTCTCTTCTTATCTTTTACCTCAATAATGGGATACGTTTAGGTATTTCTCACATATTTTCCTGGATTTGACATTATAAATTATTTAATTTAGGTTGATCAATATGACAAATAGAGAGTGGATGTACAACCGTGTAATATATGGACGTATAGCAGATACCTTTCAAAGAGGTGTTAAGGAATTTATACAATTTTCTTACGCACAAGGTTCCTGTGTCGTGGATTCAGATGAAACTATCTTGTGTCCGTATAAGAAATATCGTCTAATGAGGAAGAGATCAAAGGATGAAACTCAGTTACATTTTTATAAAATGGGTTTCATGGAAGGATATCAGATTTGGTGGAGGAATGGTAAGGATTACGAGGACATGATGAATGATGTGGAAGAAGTTGACAATAGTAATCCTTTTGCAGATATGGTTATGGACGGTATGGGTCCAGATTTTTTAGAAGATGAGGAACCCTATGGAGAGTCTGTAGAATTTTACGTACTGTTGAAAAAAGCGGAAGAGCCATTGTGGTCGGATTGCAAGAAATATTCAAAACTTTCTGCGGTTTCGGATCTTCTATCGATGAAGATGGAGTATAATATGACCGATCGTAATTTTGATGCAATGCTTAGGATTATCAAGAAAATGTTACCGGAAGATGCAAAATTACCTGATAATTATTATAAAGCGAAAAAGATGATGCGGAAGATGGGTTTAGCAGAAGTTAAAATAGACTCTTGCATAAATCACCATATTTTATATTACGGTAAACATCAGCATTTATAACGGTGTCTTAAATGTAACGAGCTCAGATATTAAGAAACTAGTAAGAGTGGGACAAAAATGTCAAGAAAAATTTTACATTATTTCCCGTTAACTCCGATATTGAAACGACTATATTATTGCAAAGAAACGGCGAAGTACATGACATGGCACGCGGAACATAAAAGTCGATGAATACATGGAGCATCCCTCCGAGTCTGATTGTTGGAAGTATATATGTCAGCTTTTCCTACATTTAACGAAGAAAAGATGAATTGCGTTATAGGTTGCACAGACGGGTTTAATCCTCATGGAAGAAGTAAAGATTACTTTTGCTGGGCAGTAATGACAACACCATACAATCTACCTCCATGGTTATGTAATAAGTGACAGTTTATATTTCTTTCGCTGTTGGTACCAGGACCTACACATCCGGGAAAATATATCGATGTTTATTTACGTCCTCTAATAGATGAGTTGAAAATGTTATGGGTCGATAGAGTTGATACATATGATGCTAATAAAAGTCAAACATTTAACATGAAAGTAGCTCTACTTTGGACGATAAATGACTTCCCGTCATATGGAATGTTATCTGGATGGAGTACGCATAGACGTAAAAGTTGTCCATATTGTATGGAAAGTACTAAATCATTCTACCTTCAACACAGTCAGAAATCATGTTTTTTTGATTGTCACAGACGGTTTCTTCCAAACAATCATCCATATCGAAGACAGAAGCAGTCATTTAAAAAGAATACAATTGATCTTTCAGATCCCCCACTATTTAAGACAGGTGATACGATATTATCAAACTTGGAAAAATTGGAGAAATCAACCTTAGAGAATGGAGATAAAACAAAAAATCTTCTTGGTTTTGGTGACAGTCATAATTGGATTAAGAAGAGTATATTTTGGGAATTACCATATTAGAGTAAATTACTGATATGACACAACTTAGATGTTATGCATATAGAGAAAAATGTATTTGATAAAATCTTCTATACTGTTATGAATGTAACCGGTCGATCAAAAGATACAGTAAAGTCTCGTCGTGATTTACAAATCATATGCAATCGACCAGAGTTGCATATAAAGGAACATGATAATGGAAGGATTGAACTTCCTAAAGCGAAGTATACCTTAGATAGAAATCAAGTTAAGCTTGTCTGCGAATGGACAAGCAAATTAAAGTTTCCAAACGGATATGCATCAAAATTTTCCAATTTGGTCGATTTAAAGAAGTTTTCATTTAAGGGAATGAAAAGTCATGACTGTCATGTTTTTATGGAAAGATTGCTACCGTTAGTGTTTAGAGGATTGTTACCAAAAAACGTTGTCGATGTTCTTTCAGATGTTAGCAGATTTTTCCAGGTTCTATGCTCGTCACGTATACACCGCATAGAGATGGATTATCTTCATAAAAATATTCCTATAATTATGTGTAACTTGGAGAAGATATTTCCGCCGTCATTTTTTGATTCAATGGAGCATCTAATGATTCATATTCCATATGAAGCAAAAGTAGGAGAGCCGGTAAAATATCGTTGGATGTATTCATTTGAAAGGTAATTATAAGTATTTTATACAATTTGCATTCTTCACTAAATCAATAAAATGTTAACCTATCTCTATGTAGGTTTATGTTCTTTCTTAAAAGAAAGGTCTGAAACAAAAGTAAAGTCGAAGGATCAATAAGTTCGTAATATATATATATATATATATATATATATATATGAGGAAGTCGCAACATTTTACGCTAGGTATCTTCCAGAAGACGTGGAGACTATTCACAACAGATTTAGGAGGAATGAGACAATTTACTCTAAGGAAGAACCTTGTATCACTATCTTTCATCCATCCACTCAGCTCATAGAAAAGGCAACTGAACGTTTCTTATCGAATAGGAGAAGGATGCTGCAGAATTATATGTATTAGACAATTGCGAGGAAATAACACCATATGTTTAGTAAGAAAAATCTGATGTTCAAATTGTATTACTTTATATACAAATTCAAATTGTATTTCAAATAATTCTGATGTTCCTCTTACTAATTTTAGGGAATTCAGGAAGAAAATTATTGAGGAAAATCTAATGTATTCAGATGACGAAGTTCTGGGCTTCTATAGGAATCAATTTCCAGCTTGATTTAAGGACCGCTCAAAACAGTTGGACGGTGGTGATTTTTATTCTAATATTTTAAAATATTTTAGAGAATGACCTATTTATAAGGTCCGATCTTACAACTCTTGCTGCAGCAATGGTTATCGTTTCCATACCTTAAATTCCAGTAAATATTAACAACTCAGAATCATGGAGTGATGGTTCGTGTATCTTGTTATGAGGAAGATCATATGAATTATTATGGAATTTTAAAAGAGATACTAGAAGTGGAATATAGTATACCATACCCGAATAAAGTAATTCTCTTCTTGTTTGATTGGCATGAACCCAATGGAGGTGTAGTACTCGATAGAAGAAATAATAGTGTCGACGTGGTATCAAGAAAATTTATACGCAGATTTGAACCATTCGTTTTAGCGTTTCAAGCAGATCAAGTATGCTATCTCCCACAAGTATCAAAGAAGATAAAGAGCGTCGAAACTGAGGTTATATTTCTAATGATTACACTCATCATGAAGATGATATAGATGAAGCATTCACACTAACACATGAACGAATAGACTTAACAGAAGAAGTCCCAATCATCGAATCGATTCGATTGGCTGATAATGAAGTTCTTAGTGTTGCCCTACAAGATGATACCGACTCCAGAAATGATGATTCAGAAAACTCAGAAAACGAAGAAAATGAAGAAATATCCTTTAATCCCAACAAAATAAATGATGAGGATTAGTTGTAAGTTCTAATACACAATTATAATCGAATTATCTAAAATCTTTAGTAATAACTATGTAATTAACTATTACATCATCATTACAGTCATGGCAGGTTTTGGACGTGGCGGGGCTCATGGATCACATCGATCCAATCGACCATCATCCTCAGCCACACCTTCGTCCAGTAGGCAGCCCACCCCGGATGATATTTTAGATTCACAGTCCGGCGAGGTCTGGCGGGTCATAGCCTACTACGAGTCTCTTGGTTATCCTCCGCCTCCCTTTTATGTAGGCGGCTATGGAGAGCCATCTACATCAGCCGCTCCTACTGGATTCCCGGTCCCCTTAACAACACGGACATCGATGGGTTCTGATTCTCCTTCTTCTGGACGTCCAAGCACCTCTGTTCCTTTACCTGCTGCATTTGGACAGACTTCGACGTCCCATCCTTTGTTGGAGGTTACAACGGAGGGGAAGTAAGATTTTAATAAATGTTGTCATTTAAATTTTTTCAAATATTTATAAATTGTATCATACTTACAAATTTTACCAAATGCAAGGATTTTTTGAATAGCAACAGGCTGGCAAAGGAGATAACCAATATAATCAAGACACACTTGACTTGCATGTAATTTAGATGGTGTCGCATCCCTGCTTCAGAACAAGAGAGACTGTTTGAAATGTTTCTGATATTTTGTTGTAATTTTCAGAGTAGGTTTCGCCTTGGTTCTGGTATGGAGAAGGAGGCTTATCGTCGAGCCTTTATTCGTTTGACAGAAAAGAGAATGAGCGATACATTTTTCAAGGCAGGGAGAGACTCACATGCGAAGACAGGATGCGAGGAGATGGATTTTGAAGAGATGAAGAGGTTCCCGCCAACATGGTGTACAGAGGATAGGTATTATATTTCTTAAAGAATTTATAATAAACCTTTTTAAAGTAATCACTAATCATAACATATTCCTTGCAGATGGACGGATTTCTGTGATGCATTCGTTGCGGATGCGGAGTTTGGAAGAAGATCCACGACGGGAAGGACAAACCGCCAAAAATAAAGGATTAAATCGACAAGTGGCTCTAAAAGCCACAATAAGATCAGAGCGGAGATGGTATTACAATATAAAATTTATTTTTTGAAATCTATTTTAATATAATGCAATGTTCTTATCACATCTTAAAATTATTTTTCTGGCAGCGAGGTTGGAAAGAGAACCCTCTTTTCAGGAGTGGTGGTCGAGGTCCCACATAAGTGTAAAAGAAGAAGAGTCGCAATGGTCCACTCCTGAAGCAGGAGAATTATTGGTAAGTTTATCAATTTATTTGCAACTGAATGATATATTATAACTCATTTTTATATATTTCACTTTGTATTTCAGGATCGTTATTTGGCATTAGCTGCAGAAAAATTGGGTGGTGATCCAACTAGAGAGCAACCACCATTTGATAAAACAATCTGGAAGTAGGTATAGATAAATATAATCTTACTATACTCATTTGTAATATATAATTTCATATTAAATGATGAAATTCTTACAAGGTGTTTGAGGAGAGGGACGTTGTGGCAAACACGAAGCAGACGCTTGGTGGTCTTCCTCCATACTATGTGAAGGAACATTGTCATTCCTATTCTGCATACTCCCAGTCGTCGTATACACAACCACATCCGTCCCAATCATCAATTCCAATGGAGTCGCAAATGACGATGATGGTGGACCAAGTGACGAAGCTCCGAGAAGATTTCACGACGTACATGTAAGTATTCTACTTAGAATGAGTGATAATTTTATATTTCTACATCCACAAAATGCAAGTAACAGGTATATATCTTTCATATATAATATAGGTCACAAGTGCGTGCATCTCAACCTGAGGAGATTGAATCCGATGACGAAGAGGAGGAGGAGAACGACCCTGAAGAAGAGGCACGCATGTATGCTAGGTTCAAAGAAAAGGAGAATGAAAAAAAGAAATCAAAGCAGGGTTTAATGTCTAAATTTTTTAGATCAAAGAAGAAGTAAATTGTTATTGGTATTGAATTCTAGTGTTGTTAAACTTTTAGCATGTCTTCCCTTTTATATGAACTTTAAAAGTATAATTTGTTGTAATTTTACTTGTCGTTGCTTCGAACATATATTTGTAGTATTTAGATGTCTAAATTTGAATGTTTATTTCTAAGTTCATGTATATTTGTAGTATTTGTAGTATTTATATGTCAAATTTGAATGTTTAAATTTGAATGTTTATTTCTAAGTTCATGTATAAGCACACCTACAGTGGTTTATTGGCAGGCTATACAGGTTCGACGGGGCGTCAAAACCCCGTCGAACCTGTAAAAATTTTTTCCTGGAATTCTGTTTGGGCGAGCACATGTGCTCGCCAGGTGCTCCGTGTTTGATCGCCCTGCCTAATAGGGGCGAGCATTATATCCCTCGTACATGCCATTCGAATTTCATCAGAAACAGAGACTCCTACGGCCTCCATTGAGATGGTGTCGATTTAACAAATCCTATTACCGTAAAAAAAATGACTGTCTGGATGGAGGCCGTAGGAGTCTCTGTTTCTGATGAAATTCGAATGGCATATACGAGGGATATAAGGATGCATATACATGACGATATTTTTCGAAAAAAAACAAAAAAATGCCAAGATAGGGGCGGGGGCAACCCCATTGCCCTATTTTTCCATATTTTTTATTTTTTTTTGAAAAATAAAATCATGGAAATTCATCAATATATCCTTATATTATGTCATTCAAATTCTGTGAGAAACAGAGACTCCTACATCGTCCATCCCGGTGCCATCGTTTAGAAATGAATGCCGGAATGGACGCCGTAGGAGTCTCTATTTCTCACAAAACTTGAATGACATAATATAGGGATATAATAATGAATTTACATGATTTTATTTTGAAAAAATTTAAAAAATATGGGGAAAATGAGGTGGGGGAGCTAAGTTAGCTACCTCCTGGGGCAGCCCCCCCCATACACACACAACAGATGCGTATACAGAAATGCTAATAAGAATATAACTAAGCAATAATATTGAATTGACAAGTTTATATACTTTCAAAGTAGAATATACTCGAGAATGATGAAGATGATTATATTAGAGCACTAACAATGATCGATCATGTAAACAAAGTTGGTGTCCAAAAATAGAAAGTCCAATGTTCGGATGTTCAAAATCCATGCAATGATTGATCATATAAACAAGGTGATTGATCGGGTCACAAAAGTAATCGATTTGATTTGACCATCGATATGGAAAACAAAAAATGATTGATCATGGTCAAAAGGGTGGTTGATTATGATTGATCGGTCATGAGAAATAAGATGGTCAATCAAGGGTTATCGATCATGGATGTTAAGGTGATCGATCATAAGTCTAAAAAATCGATTATGTGAAATAGATGATTTCGGCTTAAGTTTGCTTGTCGATCAAGAATATGCAAAAACTATAATATTGTTTTTCACATCAACGTTCCAAGTCCTCGATCTTGAGCTTTTAGAATTGAGTCTTTCTTTGATTCTTTCATTAATTAATTCTGAATCTTGAGCCTTCAAGCGAAGACGTTCAGTGTCACTTTAGGCTTTGAGTTGGCTTCTTACTTTTCTATATATTTTTATCAAAGAGCTTCTACGAGCTTCTACATGAAAAGTTAACCAATATATGAAACAAATATTCAACTAAGTCATTAACAAAATCTAAGTCACTAACATGCACATGGGGATATAACTTCATCCCTTTAGATTGAATAAATGAAACTTATTATTCAAGCTATCCCAACTTATCCTTTCCTGTGTCTCTTTGTTCTCTAGATACTTCGGTTTCTTTAAAGCATTGTGAAGGAAAAACATGATGTGGTTTTGGATGTTGACAACATATTCAACCAACACTCTTTCATATTCGAATAAAATATTAGAAATTATTGAGTTTGGATTCCATGACTCTTCTCAGAAAAGTTTCTCCATCTATGAATTTTGGAAAAAAAAGATGTTTGAGATAAAAATAATTATCATGATCGAGGCTTTAGTGCTTAATCTTTTATTTTTAGCATTTATAAGTGCTTTATTGGAATATATGTCTGATAGGGAGTCACAGAAATAAATTCTTTGGAGAAATAAAAGAGAATAAATCTCTTTGCACACACAAAAATTTTAATGTAAACGCTACAAAAGCTACTAGGATTAGATCAATCATATTAGCATTCAAATATCCTCATTGTTGGAGCATTCTCATTCAATTGAATCTTGATGTTTTTTTATTGTAGAGAAATTGAGGATCATGACTTCTATTTGATATTATCCCTACCTAAGAAGAAGTCAAATACTAGTTTGACCTTCCTTAAATGTATCGCCATCTCTAAATTAAGGGTTAAGTAGCTTCTTATTGTTGCTATGCAAGATCTTGAATAACCCTAGTCATAAACTACTAATTGCTTATTTCAACCTTTGTTAGACCAAATAAATAAAAGTCTTGAAATGCAATTTTTACTCGTCACTATCCATATTTTAATGCATGGGGTCAGCCACATCTTTGATTGACATCTCAAGTCTTGACACTATTCATGGTAACTCTTTATATAGATGGGTCAGAGTTGACAGAGCCTTGTGTTGAGACAGAGCGGATCCTCTATTGTTACAACACCTGTTGTAATGCTGGAGAGCCACTTGATGAGGATCAGGATGCACACCAACCGTCCTCGATCCCTTCTGAGTTCCGATACTCTTCGATCGGGATGCAAGAGAGCCACTTGTTTTATCGTGCCTGCATTTAGGGTAATTTTCAATTTAGTATTACATCCCTCACGAAGAGCACTTGGAAGCAAGGTGTGCATTTTTTATTGTGGATCCATAATTATTTTCTGACTTGCATCACATTTTACTATTTCTCTCCCGTTTTGATACCACTTAGGAATACAAAAGGAAATTGGAGAACAACTAGGTCGCGATCGAAAAGTACTCAAAAAATGAAAACAAAAAACTAAATATGGGAATGTTTGATTGACTTTGACAAAAAAATAAAATTTATAATTGGATACTTGTATTGGGTCAGCTAAAACCCTGACTATATGCATGCACATCTTGTAATGGAGTGATCAGATCCTAAGAAAGAGCCAAAAGCTTTATCCACGGTTCTTACCAATGTCGTCAAGTTACATAAGTAGTAAAGTGGTGGGGTAGAAGTCGAACTCATACAATTTTCAAAATGCGGAATCACCATAGGTACTTGTCTTGCAAACATTGAGTCACAGAAAACATACAATTTAAAAGATAAAAATCAAACTTTTATGCCCTTAGTGAGTTGATTAACCTATGTATGTGCCTTGTGTTTGTTTGTGTAGAGTTTCCATTCCATTTTCCCGTTTTCTGACTCCTTATCCATTTACCTTTGACAACCATCTATTCACTCCATCTTGTTTCCATTCTTCTTCGTCTCCTTATGTAACCCTAACTAAAGAAAATCTTCTTTTGAGTTAGTTTTGTCGTCTTTATTGATCAAAGTCAGAACCTACCAATATCTTTACTTCTCACCTTTTGTCAACAAAGAGCATGGGTCGTTGGCACTTTTACTTGCACTTTGCGAGTTTTGTCATATATATTTTTTCTTGTACATATTCACCGATTTTGGATGACTTTTCTTCTGAAATCCGGTTTCCACGATTCTTGTTTAAGTTGACCAGCCATCGATTACCTCACCAATCAATTCACTGAATGAGGGAGACCTTCACCTTAAAGTAACTCTCTCCCCACCTCTCTTCATGTCTCATCTCCCACCTGTGTCTTCTTCACCTTCTCCCTCGTACCCTCCCTCTCATCCAACTACCGTAGTATAGAAAGTCGAGCTACCCACCACCTACAAGTAAGAGCGCATATATTATAGCGGATGTGAGTGAATGATGAGATGAAACCATACACCATTGAGATGAGGAAACAAGGCAAAACATGACCTACGAAGATGATAATTGAGTCAGTTTCTATATAGAGCACAACACATGAGCTTAAAAGCAAAATTTTGGGATCATGCTACCAAAATTCCATGGTACATTTTAGTTGAGAATGTTGGTTATTCACATGTTACTGAAGTTCATTAGAGATCACAATGAAGAATTATATTTCCATCTCCACGAATTCCAAGAAATCTTTTACATGATATCTTTAGAGAATGTCACAGAGGAGGTGATAGGGATGAATGCCTTTCTACTCTCCTTGGTTGAGGTCCTTGAGGTAGTTCCATCATGGCTTCACCACATAGGAAAGACAACTACTTTCTCTGTCGAATGTCATAGGCTTGATCGTCAAAGCGATATATAATAGAGGAAGCCCAGCCCATTTATATAGATAGAACGGCTCAAAAGAAAATGAGAGAATCTCGTTATTCATATCATCATCATATCATCCACTATGACCTCGCTTCCTATGGAGCCCTTTTCTCAAGGAGGCAGAGGAAATCTTTCTTGGAAAGAGCAGATAAAGTGGGACTGATCCTGCCCTCACATCTACAACCTCTCCCGGAAGATAGGAAAGACAACTACGACTTAAGTATGCTAGATATCTATTCATAATTTTCTCCCCAAGCCAACACTTTCAACAACACCCCATGAGTTATGTGATGCAACTCCCATATCATCATAGGAAATGGCCAGCTCACAGATTTCCAAGGATTGTGTTCAATTCATTTATGGGGGACTTATGGTATACATTCAGAAATTGGTTGATGCATCATACAGTGGCACATACTTGTCTTGCGATTCCTATACAATATGGAAGCTCTTCACAATCTGTCAGTCATCATTTTTTGGTAAAGTTACAATACTATAATAACCATGAGGCAATTGAATCCCAACCAAGAACAACTGAGAAAATCATGGATGTTGTGATGGATTGCACAGAGCCGACTTCGATAGAAGACACATGGATTTAACATTTGTTGCTAGAGTCTGCATACATGTGTTTACCAAAGTATGAGTCTCAGATGAACTCATGCCATTTTCATGGAGAGAAGAATATTGTTCAGTACAACTGTGCAATTCATGCTGGATCATAAAAAGTCGGCTTTCGAAGACAGTATTCACCTCATTTGCAATCAATAACATATATTTCATATTCAAATGAGTGAACTTCATAGAAAGCTCATTCATGTTGTCACATATATATACATATACATATATATATATATATATATATAAGAATAAAACTATAAAAACAAAATAAAGAAAAAGTCGCGTACAACAATTTGCTCTGATATTTTGTCCAATAAACTAAAAATTGAAAATGCCAAAAATATTATAGAGACAACTGAGATGGAAGAACTGTTGAAAAAGATAATCTTAAAGCTTCTATTAATAAATACTTGGACAATCTCCTCAAACTAATGATGTAATTAAAAAAAAGTGTACATCAAAGAGGATAAGCACGAAGAGGGCCCAAACAGAAAAACACATTGTGCTCATGGCTAGTTCTATGGTTTTGAAGAGAGTGTATTATCAATGAGATTACATTTACCCGTGCTCTATTAGATCATGAATCTATTATCAATATCATCCCGCCTGTCATATTCGACAAGCTTGAACTCACCCCACTTAGGAAGTTTACAAAAATCTTCCAACTAACTAATCGATTCATCAAAAGGTTGAGAGGGATGTTGAGAATCATCATCATAACTATCCAATGTTTGCAACATAGAGTGGATTTTGTTGTCCTCGACATAGAGTCTCTTGGAGAGTTATCTTTATCTCTAATCATTTTGGGAAATATGTTCTTAGCCTCTACTAAGGCGGTGATTGGTTGTGAGACGAGGGCGATCATGTGTCATGAGCATGGTGAATGTAAACCCAATGCGACTGCTAAAAGCACACCTGACCCTAAGGATCTGATTATGAGACTAACAACCGTGACTTTTCATAGGTAGATGAGTCCTACCTCTCCGATTCCTTCTATTCATGCCTTTCAAATTAAGTATATGTTAGAGCAATCCATGAATCAATCCTATCATCTGAGGAGATTAGAAACACATCATCTGAATATATTATTGCCATGATGGAGTTTTCTTATGTTCACTATGACCATGTGGTGACATATGATGTTATTCGTTCCTCCATTGTAGTGAGCACTTCTGATTAGAGATATTCCTTTGACCCTCATGAGCCATTTCACAAGCTCCTACTTTATTTGATTCAAGATCTGGTATACCAACATAGGACCATACCTTAGCTTCGACTTTAGACCCAAAGACCCTAAAACTCTCGCACCTATTTTGAGCTACTCACCCATTTTGGAAGAAAGAATGACTATGTCTTTGGATTCCTCTTCATGTTCTTCTTCTTCTACTTGTGAGGAACTCTTTCTTCTGGAAAATCCAGAGTATCATGACATTTTCATTACAGATTTAGAGTCTATAGTCTATCTTTTTGATGTCAGTTCGTTCTACCTTTGGACTCATTTCGACAAGCAACCGTATGTCAACCTTGATCGGGATTTCCTGACTTGAACAAATGTGTACCCAGTGCAACCCGATGTCTACGTAAAACTTCACAAATCCTATTATCCCTTGATCTGTCAAGAAGGTCACTTTCTAACATTCTTGTCTCCCATGAGTATTTTCTTCACACTGTATATCCCTTTCTTTGATTCTATTCTTTTTCTTTCAGAGTCTGCCATCATTCTTCCCAATTTTATTCATAAATTTTCATTATACTTACGATGACTTTACCTTAAGTATGGGGGGAAGACTAAGTCAAGTTTCTCTATTCTTTTATTTGACTCCATGTTAATATCCTTTTTGTGTACTACCTCTCTCTGGCCTATATAAGGGAAGAGGAGAAGAGATCTCACCCATGCCACTTTCCTCAATGGTAGCTCCCTCTCCAATTTATCTTCATCATTTGTTCACCCTCCCTTATGGGAAAGAATGTATGAACATCAAAGAGATTGAAGATGAAAATTTCGAAGCAGCAGACCTCCTAGCGTCTAGAGGATTAATCCTTCTTTATGTAGAGATTATGAAATTGTGCCTTCCATGTTTGTTTGGTTGATTCGTACTTGATCTCAAAATCAAGTTGAGGGATAACCATATTTGTCTATAATAGTGGATCATAGTAACTATTTCATTCATACTTTCAACATGGATTTGAGCAAGAATCCATGTAGCTGACCCTACTTATAGGTGGAGAAGACTCTGTCTTTTTTAATAGATCATATTAACTAAGTCCTGTACTAAGACGATGAGTTATTGAAATTTATTTTGCTACTAATTCTAATAATTGATCATTGTTCTAGCTATAAACTATGCTACTATCTTTTCATTTTATGTTGTTTTAAGCCATTATACATGTGATATTCACATGCTCGATCATGTATAGCTTGTTATCATATAATGCATGAATCTACTCTCTCTCTACCTTGTGATCCAATCTTGGAAAAAAAACATGTGCACAAGGAGATGCTCATAAAGTATTTGCTTTAGTTAGTATTGCGTTCACATTTAATTTCAATTGTACTTCTCGAATTGCATAAATGTGCTTACTTATTTGCTTTAGTAGACTTTTCTAGTTCAATTATATAATAATGTTTATTGTTGTAAAATGCTATAATAGATTAAACGAACTATCTTATCATCATATTCTGTGGGGTTGACTTGCATTCCTATATTATTGTATTATTTGATCTTGAATAAGACATCGATAACATCGTTGATGGTATAGGTGTACATGGATTGGATTTTAGCTTCATCCGTATCCAATCCAACCTTAACGGATTTTAATTTTTTCCAATCCAATCCAACAAATATTTGAATCCAAACCAATCCCATCCATCAAATTACCAATTGTATCAGATTTTTTATACTTAAATATTTCCGCTCTATGGTGTATTCCCTAATGTTTGTACCTTATAGCACACTAGCCCTTGATATTTGAATTATAGCTCCAAATCAATAATATGAATATATTTAAAGAAAAGAATAATTGAAGAGCCGACAATCAAATTAAAGTTGGAGGACTTCTTTAATCCATTGTAAAAAGTTGAAGACCACACGATCAAATTAAAAGATTGTATTGAATTTAGAATATAAGTTTCTTTTTTATAAATAGTGCATTAGTATGTTTTTAGATGATTTCTGACTGATGATTCAAATAAGAATGGAAGTTAGAAAATCCATTTTGATGAACTTATAGGGATAATAGTCAGAAGGGGGAGAAAGGAAAGCTAGCGGCCTCCTATTAGACTTCGCTCTTCGCCCCTTTCCCGCTTTCCTCAGCTTCTCAGCAAAGAACCATGGAAAATGCCATTACTTAGTCTCACTATTTTCAAAACTATATAAACTCAACATTGAGCGTTTACTTGATATTAGGGATATTTGGAGTTAGATTTATGATGACACTTTTTTAGTTAAAGATAGTAGTGGCGATAGTTTTCCATATATTTTGATATTGAAAATCTCATTTCGGATAACAACAATAAGAGTTCTTTTCAGAATGAACTAGAAAGTACTTTTTCTAATTATCTCAATTTGAAATATTTAAATAGTAGATCTTAAAGTCAGAATCGCCAATATTATTTGTATGATACTAAATCTAGTTGGAATAATCAAACTAATAGTTGCATTGATAGTTATCTTCATTTTTAAAATCAGTATTCATAGTGACATTTCAGAAGGTTCTGACAAATTAATGACTATTATATCTATAGTTTCATTTGTAATGAAAGTCGAAGTTCTAGTATGAGAACTAGTAGTAATGGCAATGGTTTCATATAAGGGGAAGATCTAATGATCTTGATGTAAACAAAAAATACATGCATTTATGGTTCAATGCAAAATTGTTATGGATGAAATTGTAAAGAAAAAAATATCTGTGAACAATGTGGATATAATTTGAAAATGAGTAGTTCAGATCGAATCCAACTTTGGATTGATTCGGGCACTTGGGATCCCATGAATGAAGATATGGTCTCTACGGATCCCATTGAATTTCATCCAGAGGAAGAACCCTATAAGGATCATCTCAATTCTGATCAAAGAAAGACATGTCTAATTGAAGCTATTCAAACGATCAACTAAATGGGAGGAACCCTCCTTCGCCCCCTCCCCTATGCAACAAAGCTAAGAGAGATCATCCCCCTCGGAAACGACTCCTACCCTGAGTTCGTGTTGTAGGATCCCCAGATCATCCAGTTTTTGACGACCTCCCCTTGTCACTCAGGAAAGCACTTGTGAAGAAGTCAATTCAAGCCCTCGCTCGATCCCAGGCAGGAAGGAGCATTTGGAGATAGTTGATGAGTTGATTCACCCTTCTCAAAAGCAACATACAACCCTCCGTTGTACTGTGCTTTACAAGTATGCTTGTAGATTTTGGGTACCATGGCAAGTCTTTGTAATGAAATAACCCAAGAAAACAAAAGAAGGCACGAAGAGACCCTCTTGACCCAACCCTAGAGAAATATGGATGCCAAAACTAGTTAGATAACAAAAAAGTGATCTCTTTGGATGGATATTGATGACGTCTGAGATGAATCTACACTATTAAACTATATCCAAATCAAACCACTCCCAATAACATCCTTCAAGGTAGTATAACGTATCTTTTACATAAAAAAATCTTAAAACATTCATACTCAATTAAGTATCCGAGACAAATCAATTTAAATAGAGCCCACTAAGTAGGCATCATATGTCTCATTTTAAAATGGTCCTTAAAATGAATTTACTCATTAGATTATACCTATCAAAATATGTAAATTTTTATAAAAAAAATATAAATAAAATTTGTACATCAATTTTAGAAGTAAAGAAATTCAAAAAATGTTTGTTTTGTTTTAGGTGGATGTGGCATATCTCAACATATAGCTAAGCTAATTTCATACATAGTATAAGGTTGCAAGCTGGAACAAGCAAAAGGGAAAACAATAAGAAACACATGTACCAAGCAACTATCGTAAAGATATTTTCCTTTAAAGGAGCTCAGAGAAGTTGCATCTTGATCATGGCAAATGATATCATATTAGAGAGTGATGTCATTGTGCAAGATAGATGGTGCCATCATAAGGGAGGGGTGACATCATTGTACTGGATGGGGACGATGTTGTGCGTGAGATGGCGCATTGAAGTGGATAGAGAGGGAGAGGAAACTGGGAGTTGAATATTAGCAATTGAGGGTTAAATGAGAGGGAGATGGAATTGGGAGGGAAATGGCTAAATAGGGTTCACAACATTACAAGTTAAACTATATTCTATTATTTTTGAAATTTAGCCATTGATCTTCAAAAGAAAGAGACAGTAGTAGTTAGAAGACTTTATCCACCAAAAATGAGTGACACTAACTATAGCTTTATCGGAGATTACAATGGATGCAAATAGATACTGTGTATGTGTTAGCCATGTGAGCTCGAGGGAGATCATTCTTACAATAAATGTTATTGTAATATATGATTTATAAATAAAAGTTATCGATTGTTTCACTCCCTTTCTGAGATTAAACGAATGAATGCACTATAAGGTCCCTTTGTACAATTAGGGTTATGTACCATGGTCGTCTTGATAATCATAGAGCTGTTGATTCATTAATTGAATCATAGAGGATGGTGCTTGGATGAATATCTGAGTTAGATTGAGGACTCATCAAGCATCCATAAATGATTGTTAAGAGATGATCTCCAGCTTGAGTAGGAGATGGCAATTCTTTCTCATTAGGCTGATATCTGATTGACCTCTTGATGCAGGTACTTTGCGTGGAATATTGATTTGGAAATATTAGATTAGTTAGGTTAAAGGGTTGACTTAACGAGATTGAGACACTACAAAAAAAAACATGATTGGTGTGTACATGATGGCTCGTAATGTGCACGCCAATTGTACGCCATGTGCATGCCCGATTACTGGGCGAGCACATGTGCTCATTCGCTGCGTGGTCACCGATATGAGAGTCGCCCCGGCAGGTGGGCGAGCACATGGGTACTCTATGTCCTCGCCCGCTTGTTGGCGTACACAAATGTGCTCGTCAAAATGATCGTCCCTATAAAAAATGATGATCATTTACGGAGCCCCTGGCGAGCACATGTGCTCGCCCAAATTGGAGTGTAGAAAAACATTATACAGGTTCGGTGGGGTTTTGACGTCCTGTCAAACCTGTATAGCCTGCCAATAAACCACTGCAGGTGCTTAATAGAGTTGATAAGTGTATATACAGTATACCAGTTCATCAACTAAATTAACTAGCATTGACAAGTCGAACTCATACAATATACATGAACTTAGAAACTAAACATTCATATTTAACATCTAAATAGGACAAATATATGTTCGAAGAAAAAGTGACAAGTAAAATTACAACAAATTATACTATCAAAGTTCATATAAATTGAAAGACGACGTGCTAAAAGTTCAACAACAAATAAGCCAATATATAGCAACAAAATTCACTTCTTCTTTGATCTAAAAATTTTAGATATTAAACCCTGCTTTGCTTTCTTTTTTTCCTTCTTCTTCTCTTTGAACCTAGCATACATGCGTGCCTCTTCTTCAGGGTCGTTCTCCTCCTCCTCTTCGTCATCCGATTCAACCTCCTCATGTTGAGATGCATGCCCTTGTGACCTATATTATATATGGAGGACATATACCTGTTAGTTGCATTTTGAAGATATAGAAATATAAAATTATCATTCTAAGTAGAATACTTACATATATGCCGTGGAATCTTCTCGGAGCTTCGACACCTGCTCCGTCATCATCGCCATCTGCGACTCCATTGGCAACGATGATGGGAAGAATGTGGTTGTGTATATGATGGCTGGAAGTACCCAGAATAGAAATGACGATGTTCCTCCACATATTATGGAGGAAGACCACCAAAAGTCTACTTCCTATTCGCCACAACGTCCCTCTCCTCCAACACCTTATAAGATTTTCATTGTCTAATATAAAATTATATATAAAAATGAATATAGTAAATTAATATTTATCTATAATTGCTTCCAGACTGTTTTATCAAATTGTGGTTGCTCTCCAATTGGATCACCACACTATTTTTCTGCAGATAGTGCCAAATAACGATCCTGAAATACAAAATGAAATATAGAAAAATAAGCTATAATATATCTTTCAATCGCAAATAAATTAAAAGACTTACCAACAATTCTCCTGCTTCAGGAGTGGGCCATTGCGATTCTCCTTCTTTCCCACTCATGTGGGACCTGGACCACCACTCCTGAAAAGAGGGTTCTCTTTCCAACCTAGCTGCCTGAAAAATAATTTTAAGATGTAATAGAAACATTGCATTATATTAACGAAGATTTCAAAAATTAAATTTTATACTGTAGTATCATCTTCGCTCTAATCTGATTGTGGCTTTTAGAGCCACTTGTCGATTTAATCCTTTGTTTTTGGCGGTTTGTCCTTCCCGTTGTGGATCTCCTTCCAAAGTCCTTATCTGCAACTAATGCATCACAGAAACTCGCCCATCTACAAAGAATATGTTATGAATATTGATTACTTTAAAAGTATATTATAAATTATTTAAGAAATACAATACCTATCCTCCGTACACCATGCTGGGGGAACCTCTTCATCTCCTCAAAATTCATCTCTTGCATCCCGTTTTCACATGCGAGTCTCTCCTTGCCTTGAAAAGTGTATCACTCATTCTCTTCTCCGCCAAATGAATAAAGGCTCGATGATAAGCCTCCTTCCCAAGACCTGGAACAAGGCAAAACCTACTCTGAAAATTACAGCAAAATATCAGAAGAAAACGTGACAAAAAAATTCTATAACACTTCTTAGAAATTATTCTTACCAGAAACATCTCAAACAGTCTCTCCTATTCTGTAGTAGGGATGCGACACCATCTAAATTGCATGCTAGTTAAGTGTGTCTTGATTATGGTGGTTATCTCTTTTACCACCCTATTGCTATTCAAAAAATCTCTGCATTTGGTAAAATTTGTAAATATTATACAATTTATTTGTTTAGTAAAATTAAAATGACAAAATTTATTAAAATCTTACCTCCCATCCATCGTAACCTCTAACAAAGGGTAGGACGCCGTAGTCTGTCTAACTCCAGTAGGTAAAGGCACGAAGGTGCTCGGACGTCCAAAAGAAGGAGAATCAGAACCCATCGATGTCCGTGCAGGTATCGGGACCGAGACCGGAAATCCAGCAGGAGAAGTTGAGGTAGATGGCTCTCCATAGCCGCCTACATAAAAGGGTGGAAGAGGATAACCAAGAGACTCGTAGTAGGCTATGAACCATCGGGCCTCGTCGGGCTGTGAATTTAAAACAACATCCAGGGGGGGTCCTAGTGGACGAAGGCTTGTATGAAGAAGATGGACGATTAGATTGATGTGATCCATGAGACCTGCCACGTCCAAACCTTTCATGACTGTAATGATGATGTAATAGTTAATTACATAGTTCTTACTTAAGATTTTAGCTAATTCTATTATAATAATGTAATAAAACTTACAGCTAATTCATCATTTATTTCGATGGGATTAAAGGATATTTCTTCGTTTTCTTCATTTTCTAAGTTTTCTGAATCCTCGTTTGTGGAGTAGGAGTCATCTTGTAGATCAACACATAACACCTCATTATCAGCCAATCGAATTAATTCAATGATTAGGACTTCTTCTGTTAAATTTATTCGTTCATGTGTCGGTGTGAATGCTTCATCTATGTCATCTTCATGATGAGTGTAATCATTAGAAATATAGCCTCGAATATTTATCTTCACAACAGTTAAAGTTTTTTCAATGCTCTTTCTCTTCTTTGACACTTGGGTGAGATAACAAACTTGATCCACTTGAGAAGCTAAAATGAAGGGTTCAAATGTGTGTATAAATTTTCTTGATACCACGTCGACAATGTTATTTCTCCTATCAAGTACTACACCTCCATTGGGTTCATAACAATCACACAAAAAGAGAACTACTTTATTCAAGCCTGCAATACTATATTCCGCTTCTAGTATCTCCTTTAAAATTCCATAATGATTCACATTATCTTCCTCATAACAAGATCCATGAATCATCACTTCATGATTCTGAGTTGTTAAATATTTACCGGAATTGAAGGTATGAAAACGATAACCATTGTTGCAGCAAGAGTTATAAGATCGGACCTTATAAATAGGTCCTTCTTCAAAATATTTTAAAATATGCATATAATAATCACCACCTTCCAACTGTTTTGAGCGGTCTTTAAACCATGCTGGAAATTGATTCCTATAAATGCTCAGAACTTCGTCATCTGATATATAGGATTTTCCTCGATAATTTTCTTCCTAAATTCCCTAAAACTAGTAAAAGAAATATTGAAATTACTTGAAATTGAATTTACATATATACATAAAGTAATACAAATACGTACTGAATATATGGTGTTACTTCCTCGCAATTGTCTAATACATATAACTCTGCAGCATCCTTCTCCAGTTTTGATAAGAAACGTTCAGTTGCCTTTCCTATGAGCTGAGTGGATTGACGAAAGATACTGATACAAGGTTCTTCCTCCGAGTAAATTGTCCCATTCCTCCTAAATCTGTTGTGGATTGTCTCCACATCTTGTGGAAGATACATAGCGCGGAATGTTGCGACTTTCTCATATATATATATATATATATATTGTGAACTTATTAATCTTTCAACTTTACTTTTGTTTCGGACCTTTCTTTTAAGAAAGAACACAAACCTATATGGAAATAGGTTAACATTTTATTCAAATATTAAAGAATGCAAGAAGATTATAATATTTATAAATACCTTTCAAATGGATACATCCAATGATATTTTACCGACCCTCCAACTTTTGCCTCATATGGAATATGAATCATCAGATGCATCATTAAATCAAAAAATGATGTCGGAAATATGCTCTCCAGTTACACATAATCAAAAGAATATTTTTATAAAGATATTCCATCTCCGTGCATTGTATGCGTGACGAGCATAGAACCTGGAAAAATCTGCTGACATTTGAAAGAACATCACAACATTTTTTGATAACAATCCTCTGAACACTAACGGTAGCAATCTTTCCATGAAAACATGACAGTCATGACTTTTCATTCCCTAAAATGAAAACTTCTTTAGATCGACCAAATTGGAAAATTTTGATACATATCCATCTGGAAACTTCAATTTACTTGTCCATTCACAGACAAGCTTCACTTGATTTCTGTCTAAAGTATACTTCGCTTTAGGAAGTTCAACCCTTCCATTATCATGTTCCTTTATATGCAACTCTGGTTGATTGCATATGATTTGTAAATCACGACGAGACTTTACTGTATCTTTTGATCGACTACTTACATTCATAACAGTATAGAAGATGTTATCGAATACATTTTTCTCTATATGCATAACATCTAAGTTATGACATATCAGTAACTTGCTCCGATATGGTAATTCCCAAAATATATTCTTCTTAATCCAATTATGATTGTCACTAAAATCAGGAAGATTTTTTGTTTTATCTCCATTCTCTAAGGCTGATTTCTCCAATTCTTCCAAGCATGATAATATCATATCGCCTGTCTTGAATGGTGGCGGATCTGAAAGATCAATTGTATTATTTTTAAATGACTGCTTCTATCTTCGATATGGATGATTGTTTGGAAGAAAATGTCTGTGACAATAAAAAAACATAGTTTCTGATCGTATTGAAGCTGGAATGATTTAGTACCCTCCATACAATATGGACAACATTTACGTCCATGCGTATTCCATCCAGATAACATTACATATGCTGGGAAGTCATTTATCGTCCAAAGCAGAGCAACTTTCATGGTAAATGTTTGACTTTTATTTTCATCATATGTATCAACTCCATCGACCCATAACATTTTCAACTCATTTATAAGAGTACATAAATAAACGTCGATGTATTTTCCTGCATGTGTAGGTCCTGGTACCAACAACGAAAGAAACATAAACTGTCATTTATTACATAACCATGGGGAAGATTGTATGGTGTTGTCATTACTTACCAGCAAGAGTACGAAGGATATGGTATTATCCTCAAGTGCATCATGGAAGTGTGAGCGTCATATCGAATACGACGTAGAACGACTAGTCGAACTAGTTGTTCTATGCAGCGGAATTTAAAATTTTTCATGCGATGAAACCACATGATCCAAGAACGGTTCTTGGAGCGTTACATCTAGAACCACAACAAGTATAAAGGAATACCTCTTGAAGCGTGGTTGATCGAGTCTCTACGAAAAGAGACCTCCTGTCTCAAGTCCGATCGTTGGGGAATACGCTTGCGAGTGGGGATGAACCGTGTGATTCTCGCAATCTAACAAGATGATCCAAGCACGGTGAACTCCTGATCTCGTCGTACGAGATCGAATACCTTCTTAACGAGTGTAGCATTTCAAAGAAGACGGAGAACCGAAGACCGTCGAAGCGGTGGCGCGGTGGCGAAGTGACGACGGCTTTCTCCTCTAGGGTATGGTGGACGGCCACCAAGGAGGAGAGGGAGAGGGTTGGTGTGTAGAAGGGGGAGAGAGAGATGTGCTTCAAAAGCATAACCCTAGAGAGCATGATATGCCTCTATATTTATAGGGTTTTGGGATCCATGGATCTCAATCCATGGGACTATAAAATCAATAGATGAGATTGATTTATGTTTAATCAAATGGTCAAGATTGTTGTTGGTAAAAGCCAACAACTAATAACTTAATTTGGATCAAATATATTTGATAATCGAATACAATTTAATCATAAATTAAATCAATCAAATAAAGGAGACAATCATTATGGATATTACATCTCCTATTGGAACATGGTGGACGGCCACTTGTTTCCAATTGGAGGCAGTCTCATGATATCTCATGAGATTGCATATCTCCATGAAAATCTCTATTATTCATTCCAACTTTTGTTGTGATTTATTCTTCAAAAATGATTCATAATTAATTTTGAGAATATTGTAATCTTACCATTGGAAATTTGTAAATCACATTCACAAGTCAAAACAAAATATAATTTACATTTTCAATTAATTATACAATGTGTATCCAATACACATCATTAATTAATTAACAAATATAAATTATAATTAGCTATCTCTAATACATTATAAATCACATTTATAATATATTATGAATAATTGGATATTGCTATCCACATTATTCTTATCCACAATAATTAAATCATATTTAATTATATTCGATAATTTCCACATGCATCAAGATAATTAAATCACATTTAATTATCATTCTCTTAATGCTCAGATATAATTCAACTATGGAATTATTCGTGAACCCCTTCAAGAATAATGCGATTTCTCCGCAGATACTTGGAGATAAGGACAGGGCGATTGTATTGTTTCATGTATAGTGACTTGGATATTGAGATCACATCTCAAATCCAGATCTCATGGACCTCTCATAGATGCTTGATTAAATCAAGATCGTAGACCTAATCTTCTCATTGCATCTGAATCTTATTCAGATCTATGTCCAATACATAGGACTAAGATTAGGTTACTTATCTACTAAGAGGAGTCACTAAAATCCAAACATGTTTCATCACTCCCTCGGAATGGAAGCGTCATGGTTATACAATCGTTTATGATCACATCACCCTCAGGTATTCCCAATACATGTACATCATGCATATTGGAAGACCTATGATTATTCTGAAGACATAGATCGCCTTTTCATTGTCTTCTTCAGGGTTTGATCACCAAGTTTCTCAATCTTGGTCAATGGGAATTGGTATAGATCATATGCTTTTTCAAAGCATATGACCTTCAAATTCATGTCATGCTTCCAAAGCATGACGACCATGCATGGAATTTGATCAGTACCAATACCTCATGAGTCTCTCGGTTCACATGTGAACCTGTATGATCCCTTTGAGAGATCGTGTTACTCATATGCCCTTACATGCACACCAGCTTGCTTGTGTATAGACCTTGGCTAGGTCATCAACCTATTGGTCTGCGAAATGTACATACTCAGACATATAGCAACACATCTGTCTCTGGTCAGAGGAGGCATGCATATGCTGTGACAGTATTCAACATAGGTCTTTGGTTATCTCGATCTCGTTAAGTCAACCCATTGACTCAACTAATCTGACACTTTCGAATCACTATTCTCATGCAGAGGATCTGCATCAAGAGATTGGTCAGATATCAGCCAAATGAGAAAGGATTGTCATCTCCTACTTAGATTGGAGATCATCACTTAACAATCATTTGATGATGCTTGATGAGTCCTCTATCTAGCTCCTTAGATATTCATCAAAGCATCAGCCTCTATGATTCAATCAATGAATCAACAGTTGTATGATTATCAAGCTGTCCATGGTACATAACCCTTATTGTATAGAGGGACCTTATAGTGCATTCATTCAATCAATCTCAGAAAGGAAGTGAAAAATAATGAATAACTTTTATTGATAAATCATTTATTACAATAACATTTACTGTGGGAATGGCTCGCCTCGGGCTCACATCGCTAACAGAGTAATCTTTACTTCATCCATGAGGATTAAATCTGTATGTATATAAACCTATAACACAATTCCTCTTTTCTTCAGAAAATGTAGGAAAAGCCGACATCAATACTTTCTAACAATCAGACTTGGATGGATGCTCCATGTACTCATCGACTTTATGCTCCGTGTGCCATGTCATATGCTTCACCGTTTCTTTGCAAGAATATAGTCGTTTCAATCTCGGAGTCAATGGAAAATAATGTAAAATCTTTCTTGAGATTTGGCTCGTCACATTCAGGACACCGTTGTAAATGCTCGTGTTCCCCGTAATATAAAATAGGTGATTTATACAAGAGTCTATTTTTACTTTCGTTAAACCCATCTTGCACATCATCTTTTTCGTTTTGTAATAATTATCAGGTAATTCTGCATCATCTGCTAATATTCTCTTGATAATCTTAAGCATTGCATCAAAATTACGATCAGTCATATTATACTCCATCTTCATCTATAGAAGATCCGAAGCTGCAGAGAGTTTTGAATATGTTTTGCAGCCCAACCACAATGGTTCTTCTACTTTTTTCAATAGCTTGTAGAATTCTACAGACTCTCCATATGGTTCATCACCATCTAAAAAAGTAGTATTAAAATCTAGACCTGCAACGTCCATAACTATATCTATAAAAGGATTACTATTGTCCACTTCTTTCACCTCATTCAACTTGTCCTCGTAATCCTCACCATGCCTCCATTAAATCTGATATCCTTTCATGAAATCCATTTCATAAAGATGTAACTCAGTTTCATCCTTGGATCTCTTCCCCATTAAACGACATTTTTGACATAGTCACAAGATAGTTCCATCAGAAGCCACGAAACAGAAACCTTGTGCGTAAGCAAATTATATAAATTCCTGAACACCTCTTTGAAAGGTATATGCTACACGTCCATCTACTACATGGTTGTACATCCACACTCTATTAGTCATATTGATCAACCTGAATGAAACAATTTATAATGTCAAATTTAGAAAAATATGTGAGGAATACCTAAACCTAATTATGTTATCACTTGAGCTCGTCCATAAGGATTCAAACTTACTAAAAGATGCCCGTTGTCACAAGATTGCTTATTTCTGACGAAAATTCGACAGAATAACCTTGCACCTCTCTCATATATCTCAAAAATCAATCGCAATCAACTTTCAAAATAATCATATTAGTGATTATTTCGATAATAAACTATGATTGATTTGGTATACCGAAGAGCAAGGGGGTATGAGCCGAATTACTATCAGAAATAAACAGCTTGTGACAACGATCACCTTCTAGTAAGTTTGAATCCTTACGTACCCTCTTAGTCCAGGATCTCTGAACTAAGGAAAGCTAACATAAATGTAATACTTTAAGATCACTTTACGTCATATATTTATACGTGCTACAAATGAGACTATAAAATAATCTTGAAATATTTATTCATTTATGTCAGCCAGGCAATTACGTAAATTTGATTGATTAACGATGGGGATAGGAATAAGTGTAATCCTAATTTAGTGCCTAATAAAGTATTTGGATCAATAATATTAGATGGGTACCTACAAAAAAACTGAATTTTACACCTGCAAATATCAAAATCCTCGACCATTGGTCTATGATAAACATCCCAAAGTGAATGCAATAGTGTTGTGAAACAAAAAAAATATAACACAGTTAGAGGTGATCAAATCCTCCAATGTGTTGCACACGCCTCCCGGTGTACAGGGCCACACACCACCCCGTGTGGAGGGACGCACTGTGTGTGAATGATTTTGTGCAATTTTATAATAATTAATGGTTAGTGTTTTGGACTTATCATTAACCTAACTATAAGTTAATGTGATATACTTGATCACATTAACTAGAATTTAATGTGATAAAAAAATATCATAGAAGAAATGTTTTTGTTTATAGTTATCGTCACGCATCAACAATTTTGACTTAAATAAATGAATAATTTGGCATCCATTATATAGTTCTTATTCCCAAAGGCTTTGTATCTCTCATCTCCTCTTTCAATGAACCTAGTGTTATGAAACTAGTGTTATGGTAAGACATGAACCATTGTAATGGAACTAGTGTTATGACATAATTCAATATTCTCTATTTCTATATCAACATTCACCTACTTCTCTACTTAAGCATTTTACTTGTTGTGACATTTAATCAAACACTTGACATACCTATGATATTCCATCTATATTAGACAAATATATACACAAATCTAACAACAACTACATATGAAACAACTATATGAAGCATAAGAAACAAGATCAACAACTAGTAATATTAAAATTAAGAAGAAAACAATCAACAATATCAAAACCCTAAACCATGAAAACAAGTATGAAATCGAATGAAATACGAAAAAAAGAGAGAAAGGATGATAAGATATACCCAAAGAAGGGTGTGTGTGTGTGATTGAATACTCAAACAGAGGTCCCTCGACGCGGGAATGCTCGAGCAAGGGTCACTGGAGGGGAGGAATGGGAATGCAACTCGCGCAGGAATAAGGAAACAGGGACGCATGACATTCTATTTACGGGCGCGGGAGAGCACACTTATGTGCTCGCTCAGCGCTTGCGAGGTGCTCGCCTAGTATTTGATAAGTGTCGATCCAACCACGCCTTTAAATTCAACTAGGCGAGCACAACTGGGTGAGCACTTGTGCTATTCAAGTGCTCACCTATATATGACAATATTGCTGTGTCTCCAGATTCAAAAGGGCGACCAGCCTGGCGAGCACATGTGTAACCTAAGTGCTCGCTAGAAAATGAGCAAGCACATGTGCTTGCCAAGTGCACCCCCCATTGTGTGCACACCAATCACGCTTTTTTATAGTGAGATAACCTAAGTCCTATGTTGAATACTGTCACAATATAAGCACACATCCTCTGACCAGAGACATATGTGTTGCTATATGTCTAAGTATGTATATTTGACAGACCAATAGGTTGATGACTTAACCAAGGTCTATACACCGACGAGCTGGTGTGCATGTAAGGGCATATGAGTAATACGATCTCTCAAAGAGATCATACAGGTTCACTTGTGAATCGAAAGACATGAGCTCACTCATGAGGTATTAGGACCAATCAAATTTCATGCACCGTTGTCATGCTTTGGAAGAATGACAAGAATTTGAAGGTACGATATATGCTTTGGGAAAGTATATGATGGATATCGATTCCCAATGACCAAGATTGAGAAACTTGATGATTAATCCCTAAAGATGACAATGTAAAATTGATCTATATCTTTGGGTTTATCATAAGTCTTTCATTACGCAATATGTACAAGAATTAGGAATATTTGAGGGTGATTGTTGGACATGCGAGCCCATGGCGAGCCATTATGTAATAAATGTTATTGCAATTCACTTCTTAATCTGAAATGAAGAATATCTAGTTTGTATAATAGGTCCTTAGTACAATTATGGTTATGTAACATGGTAATTTTAATGATCATACAGTTGTTGATTCAATTATTGAATCATAGAGGCCGGTGCTTGGATGAATATCTCAAGAGTTAGATTGAGGACTCATCAAGCACCATCAAATGATTGTTAAGTTGGGATCTCCATCCTGAGTAGGAGATGGCAATCCTTTTCTGTAAAGGCTGATATTAGACCGACCTCTTGATGCAATTCCTCTGCAAAGTAATAAAGATTCAGAGATGTCAAAATAGTTAGGTCAAAGAGTTGACTTAATGAGATCGAGATAACCAAAGGCATATGTCATATGCTGTCACGGTATAGGCATGCACCCTTTGACCGGAGACAGATGTATTACTATATATCTGAGTATGTACATTTGTTAGACCGGTAGGTTGATGGCCTAATCAAGATCTATATAATGGCGAGCTGGTGTGCATATAAGGGCATATGAGTAATACAATCTCTCAAAGGGATCATACAAATTCATTTACTGAACCGGAAGACATGAGCTCACTCATGAGATATTGGAAGATCAAATTCCGTGCACGTCGTCTCTCTTTGGAAGCTTGACTGAATTTGTAGGTTTGATATATACTTTTAAAAAGTATATGATCAACACCTGGGTATGATATATGTTTTTGGAAAGTATATGATCGATAGCAACTCCCAATGATCAAATGACAAAACTTAATGATAAAACTTTGAAGGAGACAGTCTAAAAGAGATCTAAAACTTCGGGTTTAATCTAGGTCTTTCCAGTATGCAGGATGTACAGGTATTGGGAATGCATGAGGGTGATGTGATCATAAATGATTGTATAACCATGACCCTTCCATTCCTAGGGAGTGATGAAACAGGTCTGGATTTTAGTAACTCCTCTCAGTAGAGAAGTGATCTAATCTTGGTCCAAATGTTTGACATTGATCTGAATGTGATTCGGAGACAATGAGAAGATTAGATCTACGGTCTTGATTAAATCAAGCATCTATAGGAGGTCCGCAAGATCGGGATTTGAGATTTGATCTCAATATCAAAGTCACTATATGTGGAACAATACAATCGCCTTGTCATTATCTACAAGTGTCCGCGGAAAAAGCGTATTATCCTTGAAAGAGTTCATGGATAATTTCATTGTTGATATATGTATCCGAGCATTGAAAAAATTGATAATTAAATGTGATTTAATCATTAAAGATGTGAATAATGTAAATGTGATTCATGTTATTTAGGCACATGAGAAAAGAGATTCAATATGATTAAATGTTATTTAATTATCATGGATATGAATAATGTGGATAACACTATTCATATCAATCAGGTATATTATAAATATGATTTTCAATATATTAGAGAGAGCACATTGTGATTTATATTTGTTAATTAATTATTGATGTGAATTGAATTCACATTGGATGATTAATTAAAATATAATTTATATTTTATTTTGGGATGTGAATGTGATTCACATAATTTCAATGGTATGGTTGATATTTTCCATAAGATAATTTGGAATTATTTTTTGGTGAAAATATTGTTGACAAGAGATGATGATGTATATCATGAGATAATGAGATCTCATAATAATTAGAAGAGATGGGCTAAGTCCACCAAAAAGAAGTGGACGGCTACTACTCTCCACGAGGAGAAGAGTAACCATCCCCTCTTTTAGGGGATTGGTTTATTCTCTTCATTATCTTTTCTCTTATCAAAGATGATTTAATTTCAAATTAATTTTATTGATTTATTAATTTAAATTAATTTAAATTAAATCATTCGCTGTTGTGTTTTTACAACAACATCTTAGCAATTGAAAGAGACACAAATCAATCTCATCCATTGATTGTGTGTTGTCCATGGATTGAGATCCATGGATCCCAAAATCCTATATAAGAAGAGGCATCCCTTGCTCTTCGAGTTACACGTTTACAAAGTAAACAAATGCTCTCTCTCCCTCTCTCTTTCTCCAAACGCCAAGCCTCTCTCTATCTCACAGTGGTCGCCCATCATGGAGCCCTTGTGAGAGTCGTCATCACCGCAGTATTGTCGTTATGCTGCCAGATAATCTACTCATGAATCTCCATCTCCTTCGGAGTGCCTCGCTTGTGAATAAGATGTCAGATCTCATGTGATGAGATCAGGAGATTCGCTGCTTGGATCATCAACTTGGATTGCGAGAAGGACGCGTCTCATCAATGCGCTCGCAAGCGTCTCCTCCGTCGGATCGGACTTGAGACAGGTGGTCTCTTGGTTTAGAGACTCGATCGAAACCACGATTCAAGATGTAACCCTAGTACCTCTTTGTGATTTAGATGAAACGATCCAAGAAGTGTTCTTGGATCATGTGGTTTCATCATTTAAAAAAATTAAAATTCTGTTGCACGAAGCAACTAGTGTGATCAGTCGCTCCCGATCGCATAAGATGCAATCCTCACACTTTCGTGATGCACTTGAGGAATTTCCCTATATCCTTCTAGTGGTATCAAAGGCAGGTTGTCGAAGGTTTTGGATACGATCCATGAATCTACGAAGATTTGGGTCGTTGGGGTTTGTGAAAATCTTTGTCGCATTTCAATTTTCGCAGCCCTGTTTTGTGATATTTTTCGACCCTACTTAAAAGTTTAAACATGAATTTATCATATTTATAATATTTCCCATTAAATAAGGAAAATGTGAAATTTGAGTTTGCGTAATTTGGATTTCGTTTGCTCAAGATATGATCGTTTTAATGAACGTATATTCACTGTTTCGGGGATGGCGATTAGTGACGTAATTAAAGAGTTAATTGCGGGTTCTAAATGCCTAGAAATATGTAATTATCACTTGAATTCTGTTTTAAATCAAATTAGTGAATCAAATAAATTTATTTTGCATTAATTGGATTTAAATTCAAAAGTTATGTTAATTTTTGTGAGCAGGGGTCACTGCTGGAACTTAACAATCTTGATCATGAACATCGTGATTGTCATTCAAATAAATTAATGGAAACTAATTGTTAATTTTCTGAAATAATTATTGATAAATATTTATGAAATATTTAACGATGATAATTATTTCTTTAAATGACATTACATTATCCAAAATAATAAGATAGTTGATCTTGATCACAATTGGTTATATATGAACTTTCCAGCAAACATTATTTTCATGAAAACTCTAGTTTATCCTACAATAGTTGTAGGACAACTTTTACATGCAAAACCTTGTTGCTTGAATAGGATTGGGGATTTGTTTAGAAAATCTCCTTATAGTATTATTAAAATGATTTTGATGAATATTATATGGTATAATTTCGGTTGAAAAATTGATGAACATCTCAAGTACAAAGTGATTGACTCAACATTCTTTTTTCTCGAGGCAGATATGGTGCCTCGTCGGGGAGCGTTGGGGTAGCAGATTGCACTGTGTGTGGTCTGTCCCACTCTCGTCAGTACTGGCCATGACAGCGGGTACGGAACGAATGATGCTTGAGAGATCATGATGTATTTTCTAATTATTAAAATTTGAATAATACGTACTTTGAGCTAATACCATATATTCAAGTAACAATCAAGTTTGTTGAATGAATTGGATTGATAACTGTTTTAATGTGATTAAATTAATTATATCCAATTAAAATATTCTATTATGAATAGAGTTGTATTTCCCTTGGAAGAATTAATTACATGAATATGATTCATGGTAATTAATTAAAATTTGGATTTAATATGGAGGATCACATAAGTGACATCCATGGTCTCCCGTCAGGGTGAAGGGTTTCGTTGTCAGTGATTGTATGTAGGAGACGCATGTCCGAAGTGACAGCTCTTGTATGTAAGCACATCTGGATCGGGCTCTTTGCTTCTCAAAAGAGTAAGGTCGTATGCGTAGTGACCCTAATATCGGTTCCTCATATTATTGGAGAGATATTGAATTGTGCGTAGTGAGTTCCATTCCTATTGACGGTTGGTTCAACAACGGGTAAACATCACCTTAGGGGTGATGGGCTCGGGTGTTAAAGATCGAATTGGGATATGCAAGTTGGACTTGCAAGGCGGAATGAGTTCCCGCTTCTTTTTATCCGAGTTGTAGTTTCTCATATTATTGGGATGCAACAAAGATAGGAAAGGAGATCTCATATCTTGCTAGAAATATATTGGTAAGAATATCTACATTGAAAGTGATTAAGGAAATGAACTTTCAATGTTGACAAGGCAAGAGAACTTTGATATAAAAAATCCTAAATCAAAGTAAAATATGTATATAAAACATATATACATTTATGCAAATTTCTTATTCCAGACAATCATTCATTAAACCCACTTAATTCTATACTCAATAATAACCAGTAAGTATCACGGATTGGATCCATGATCAAGATATTGTACTTGCAGTTGGACACATAATGTATGTGGTTGCAATGAGCAAGTTTCCTCATAATAATGAGGAATGACAATTAAATAGACAATAGGACTACAACCCTAGGGTTTGTGTGTCTCTATAGTCTTGATCTCATCGAATGTACTTTGGAAGTGACATGTCGGTGATGATCGTAATTGTCAAATAATCCTTATAAATCAAAGAAGATGTTTTGGCATACATATGTGCTCTCAACATTTAATCATGAATGACATGGTTCACTGCATTATGCAGAACGGTAGCTCTACAAAGAGATGATGTATTCAAAATGTTTGAATACATGCCTGGACCAAAGTATTTAAGATTTTAGATGGATATAGATGTGATGAATGTCATCATTCTATTTTCTATACTCAAGTCATTTATAAATCTTCATAATATTCATATTGTATGAATTAAATGAAGCGTGTACAAATTTTGAAATACTCTTACAGTGAAATCTTTTCAGTTCAACGTAGGAGAACCCTTGTCTTAAGCAATGGTTGTTTATAGATAATGGGAGCACAGTGGAAGCATGGGTATGATCTAAGTGAGAAGGAGAGTCAAAGATTTGACTAAACTTCTGTGACTTCCATATGACATCCAAAGAATTGGATGAATGCCAATATTGCAATAAACCGATATATTGATAGTATGACTATCTGGACTACCTAGGATCCTTAGAGAAGGACTCGGATAGTGCCTCGAAATAATCTACATTTAATCATTGAAATTGACTTTCTTAAAAGATAAGATTAAAGTCTAATAGTTGTATCTCATTCTTCTAATGACACTTGCAATTGTTTCATATGTTGTAGAAGATTTGTAAATTTGATCTTAAGGATTAATAGTCATTTATATGAGAATTGATACAATTGTTGCAACAATCTTCATATACATTCATTGTTGGAGATGAATATTTATTCTGGTATAGACCTATCATAAAGAGTTATGATAGTGGACTCTACTAAATTAGAATATTAATGAAGGTTCATTAACATTTTTGATGCTGGAAATTAAACCTTTATAGATCAATAGGAGGATGAAGATCATTTGACAATGATCTGGCATCGAGTCTTGGACATACGTCTATTGATATGATCGACAAATTAGTGAGATATTGAACTTTAGATTGTCTAAAGGTTCAAATCTTACATACTTGTGAATATTGTATTCAAAGCAAAATGTCCAATACACCCTTCTGTAGGAATGGTTTTAGATGTTGAGGTATTCAAGATCTCATACATTTGATGTATGTGGATTATCTATATCAGAATAAACATTATGGTTATGTGATATCTATTAATGATTATTTGTGATATGATACTTCTTCCCTTCACCTTAGAAACATTTGAAATGTTCAAAGATTTCACAATTTCAATTTAGAACCAAAGTTTGAAGGAAGATGAAATGAATTTGATCTAACCTAGGTATCAAGTACCTATTAGATGAATTAAAGGAATACCTTATGTAGATAGGAATACCATTCCTATCTCACTTCTCCTAATACACCTAAACTCAATAAAGTTGTAGGGCGATACAATTAGATCATGTGTGACATGATTTGATAAATGATTAATCTTAGCATAGTTATCTCTTAGTTTCCAAGGTATATATGTAGTAGAGACTACAATATATATCCTTAATGAGGCTCCATGCAAGTAAGCTGGAATCTAGCACCAGAGAGTGCTACTTCATTAGGAATATAAAGAATGATATTGGATGCCTACTTTATGACCTTGAGATTCTTAAATACTTTCATCTCTAAATATGATTCTAAGATGATGACTTTCTTGAGAATCAAGATGAAAATGAAGTAAAGGAACTCATTGAATTTTGAGAAGATAATGAGGCTCCATAAGTCAGAAACTAAAAGGACAACTAAAGATGAAATACTAATACCTCTTCAAATGAGTTTCAAGATGAATTCCATGTGTCAGATAAGTCTGACAATGATCTGACTTCATATGATGAAGCTTCTGAAGATTATCATGTGGGGAGATGGATGTTAGCAGTAAAATCTAAATGTAGACTTCATATACAAGTGTTGTATATGAACCCTCAAGGATCCATCTATAAGGGTAAAACCTGTTAAGATGTAAATGGATCTTCAAGAGAAAGAGAGAACCTGATGAGAAGGTAAAGACCTTCAAAGCACGGCTCGTATCGCCAAGATACACATGAAGACAAGGCATCTCTTGCTAAGAAACTTCTTCTTCAGTGATCATGCTAAAACCCATCAGAATATCGCTAACTATAGTTGCACAACTTGACTTTGACATCTTCGAGATGGAAGTCAAGATTGCATTCCTCTATGAATACCTCTCTGAGGATATTCATAAGTAGTAGCCTCAGGGCTTCATGATTGAGGAAAGCAAGGTGTGTAAGTTGAATACCTCCATCTATGGACTCAAATAAGATTCTTGTAGTTAGAACATAAGATTTGATGAAATTATAAATGTTACGATTTCAAATAGAATCTTGATGAACCATGTGAAGCTTAGTGGGAGTACCAATGTGTTCATCGTGCTAAATGTAGATAATATCCTAATCATTTATAATGATATAAGGATGATAATAAGTATTTTATGATCTAGCTATTTCATACCTTTATATATGATTTCAAGGATGGATATATTCTATCCAAGGAAGGCTCCTTTCCCTTAAGATTTGGTATTGACCAATCGGAAGGGATAGCATATCAAGTGTTTCTGATGCTAAAACTACTTGCCCTTGTGCATCGGTTGCTAGAACCCTGGTACGCGCTAGATATGTACGAAAAGCCAGATGTCTGCCATGCAGTGGGAGTAGTAAACTGTTACTAATCCTACTATGGCGATAAAACACGTAGTTGTAGTAATAAAACAATATCTTCAAAGCTGACAAGACTTAAAGATAATGATCTCAAAGTCTCATCTCAAGAACCTAAGACTTTATAGATAGTGATCTAAAAGGTCTTAACTTCAGATACTTTAAGAGATAGTAATCTCTGGGAATAAGGGTATTCTGATAAGGATAATTTAAATTACACACTAGTTATAACGATTGTTGAGTTGTAGTGTCAAAGACATTATGACTGCCCTAATATTGAGTATTGGTTGCATAAGATGCAACATTCGCATTGGATGCGAGAACTGTTACTGAGGGATATGCAAGTGTCGTAAAAGGACTTGGCATAGTCTCTCAGGAACAGAGTGACTGATCATCTTACCTGGCTATATTTAATAGCCTATGATTGTCACATGAATGTGAGTTTTAATGATTAGACCATTAATAGCTTTTTGGGCTAGTGGGAGATTGTTGGACATGTGAGCCCACAACGAGCCATTATGCAATAAATGTTATTGTAATTTACTCCTTAATCTGAAATGAAGAATAATTAATTTGCATAATAGGTCCCTTAGTACAATTAGGATTATGTACCATGGCCATCATAATGATCATACAGCTGTTGATTCAGTTATTGAATCATAGAGGCTGGTGCTTGGATGAATATATAAAGAGTTAGATTGAGGACTCATCAAGCACCGTCAAATGATTGTTAAGATGTGATTTCCAACCTGAGTAGGAGATCGAAATCCTTATCTATAAAGGCTTATATATGACCGACCTCTTAATGCAGGTCCTCTGCATAGGAATAGAGATTCGGAGGTGTCAGATTAGTTAGGTCAAAGAGTTGACTTAACGAGATCGAGATAACCAAAGACCTATGTCGTATGTTGTCACGGTGTAGGCATGTATCCTTTTACCGGAGACAGATATGTTACTATATGTCTGAGTATGTACATTTGGTAGACCGATAGGTTGATGGCCTAATCAAGGTCTATATACCGGCGAGCTGGTGTGCATATAAGGGCATATGAGTGATATGATCTCTCAAAGGGATCATACAGGTCATTTATTGAACCGGAAGACATGAGCTCACTCATGAGATATTGGGAAGATCAAGTTCCGTGCACGGTCGTCTCGCTTTGGAAGCTTGACTGAATTTGGAAGGTTGATATATACTTTTATAAAGTATATGATCAACACCTGGGTATGATATATGTTTTTGGAAAATATATGATCAATACCAACTCCCAATGATCGAATGAGAAAACTTAATGATAAAACCCTGAAGGAGACAGTCTAAAAGAGATCTAAAACTTTGGGTTTAATCTAGGTCTTCCAGTATGCAGGATGTACATGTATTGGGAATACATGAGGGTGATGCGATCATAAATGATTGTATAACCATGACGCTTCCATTCCTATGGAGTGATGAAATATGTATGGATTTTAGTGATTCCTCTCAGTAGAGAAGTGATCTGATCTTGGTCCAAATGTTGGATATTGATCTGAATGTGATTCAGATACAATGAGAAGACTAGATCTACGGTCTTGATTTAATCAAGCATCTATAGGAGGTCCGCAAGATCTGGATTTGAGATTTGATCTCAATGTCCAAGTCACTATACATGGAACAATACAATCGCCTTGTCCTTATCTCCAAGTATCTACGGAAAAAGCGCATTATCCTTGAAAGAGTTCATGGATAATTTCATTGTTGATATATGAATCCAAGAATTGAGAAAATTGATAATTAAATGTGATTTAATTATCATGAATAATATGAATTTGATTCATATTATAAGGAGAGATATCTAAGATAATTAAATGTGATTTAATTATCAAAGATGTGAATAATGTGAATGTGATTCATGTTATTTGAGCACATGAGAAATGAGATCCAAGATGATTAATTGTGAATTAATTATCATGGATATGAATAATGTGGATAACACTATCCATATTAATCAGGTATACTAATATGATTTATAATATATTAGAGAAAGCATATTGTGATTTATATTTATTAATTAATTATTGATATGAATTGGATTCACACTAGATGATTCATTAAAATATAATTTACATTTTATTTTGGGATGTGAATGTGATTCACATAATTTCAACGGCATGGTCAGTATTTTCCATAAGATAATTTGGAATTATTTTTTGGTGAAAATATTGTCGACAAGAGATGATGATATATATCATGAGATAATGAGATCTCAAGATAATTAGAAGAGATGGACCAAGTCCACCAAAGAGAAGTGGACGGCTACTATTCTGCATAAGGAGAAGAGTAGTCGTCCCCTCTTTTTAGGGGATTGGTTTATTCTCTTCATTATCTTTTCTCTTATCAAAGATGATTTAATTTCAAATTAATTTTGTTGATTTATCAATGAAAATTAATTTAATTTAAATAATTAGTAGTTGTGTTTTTACAACAACATCTTAACCATTAAAAGAAACACAAATCAATATCATCCATTGATTGTGTGTTGTCCATGGATTGAGATCCATGGATCCCAAAACCCTATATAAGAATAGGCATAACTTCGAGTTACAAGTTTACAAAGTAAACAAATGCTCTCTCTCCCGCTCTCTTTCTCCACACGCCAAGCCTCTCTCTATCTCATAGTGGTTGTCCATCATGGAGCCCTTGTGAGAGTCGTCATTGCCGCAACATCGTCGTTATGCTATCGGATCATCTACTCGTGAATCTCCATCTCCTTCAGAGTACCTCGCTCGTGAAGAAGATGTCGGATCTCATGTGACGAGTTCAGGAGATTCACCGCTTGGATCATCAACTTGGATTGTGAGAAGGACATGTCTCATCAACGTGCTCGCAAGCGTCTTCTCTGTCGGATCGGACTTGAGACAGGAGGTCTCTTTGTTTAGAAACTCGATCGCAACCACGCTTAATGAGGTAACCCTAATACCTATTTGTGGTTTAGATGAAACGATCCAATAAGTGTTCTTGGATCATGTGGTTCATCATTTAAAAAAAATCAATATTCCGCTACCCTGAGCAACTAGTATGACTAGTCGCTCTCGATCGCATATGATGTGATCCTCATGCTTCCGTGATGCGTTTGAGGATTTTTCCCATATCCTTCAGTGATGTGATCATAAACGATTTTATAACCATGACGCTTCCATTCTGAGGGAGTGACGAAAGAAGTTTGGATTTTAGTGACTCCTCTCAGTAGAGAAGTGATCTGATCTTATCCTATCTAAGTCACTATTCGTGGAATAATACAATCGTCATGTCCTTATCTCCAAATATCTGCGAAGAAAACATATTATTCTTGAAAGAGTTCAAGGATAATTTCATAGTTGAATTATATCAAAGCATTGAGAAATGGATAAATAAATATGATTTAACTATCTTGAATGATTTGAATTTGATTCACGTTATTAGGATGCATGAGAATGATGATCCAATATAATTAAATGAGATTTAATAATTTTAGATGGGAATAATGTGGATAGCAATATCCAATTATTCACAATATATTATAAATGTGATTTATAATGTATGAGAGAGAGCTTATTATGATTTATATTTGTTGATTAATTATTGATGTGAATTGGATTCATATTGAATAATTAATTGAAAATGTAAATCACATTTTATTTTAGGTTGCGAATTTGATTCATAATTTTCCAATGGCTAGATTGTAGTATTCACAAAATGATTATGAATTATTTTATTGAATTATTTACAACAAGTGTTGTTGTAAAATCATGGAGATTTTCAAGGAATAATGCAATCTCCTAAAATTGCATGAGATTTCATGGAGATTCCACCCTTTCATATTGGAAGGGTGGACGGCCACCAACTATATGGATGGGACGAAATCTCCATACTAAATCTCCATGTATGCTTGATTTGATTTAGGATTAAATTATATTTTGATTTATCATACATTTAATCTAAATTAAATTAATTATTATTGTGTTTTTACCAACAACATCTTGGCCATTGAAAGAAGCACAAATCAATCTCATCCATTGATTTTGTGTAATCCATGGATTGTTATCCATGGACTCACAAAATCCTATATAAGGAGAGGCACCTCTTGCCTTTCCAAGAGGTTAAGAAATATACAACAAGCTCTCCCCCCTCGTCCATTCTCACACCATCTCTCCCTCTCTCTTCCTTGGTGGTCGTGCACCTAACCCTAGAGAAAAGGAGTCTCCGTCGTTGCTGTTAGACTTGTGAGCCCTGGGCGAACCATTCTCACAATAAGTGTTATTGTAATATTTAAGTTTATCAATAAAAGTTATTGATGTTTCACTCCCTTTCTGAAATTATATGAATGAATGCACTAAAAGGTCCCTCTGTACAATTAGGGTTATGTACCATGGCCAGCTTGATGATCATATAGCTGTTGATTCATTAAATGAATCATAGAGGCTGGTGTTTGGATAAATATCTAAAGAGTTAGATAGAGGACTCATCAAGCACCGTCAAATGATTGTCAAGTGGAGATCTCCAGCCTGAGTAGGAGATGGCAATCCTTTCTCACATAGGCTGATATCTGACCAACCTCTTGATGCAGGTCCTCTGCATGGGAATTGTGATTCGGAGGTGTCAGATTAGTTAGGTCAATGGGTTGACCTAACGAGATCGAGATAACCTAAGTCCTATGTTGAATGCTGTCACAGCATAGGCATGCTTCCTCTGACCGGAGACAGATGTATTGCTATATATCTGAGTATGTACATTTGCCAGACCAATAGGTTGATGACCTAACCAAGGTCTATACACCGGCGAGCTGGTGTGCATATAAGGGTATATGAGCAATATGATCTCTCAAAGGGATCATACAGGTTCACTTGTGAACCGGAAGACATGAGCTCACTCATGAGGTATTGGGACCGATCAAATTCCATGCATGGTCGTCATGCTTTGGAAGCATGACATGAATTTGAAGGTATGATATATGCTTTGGGAAAGCATATGATCGATACCAAATCCCAATGACCAAGATTGAGAAACTTAATGATTAAACCCTGAAGAAGACAGTGTAAAAATGATCTTGATCTTTGGGTTGATCATGGGTCTTCCAGTATGCAGGATGTACATGTATTGGGAATACCTGAAGGGTGATGTGATCATAAACGATTGTATATCCATGACGCTTCCATTCCGAGGGAGTGATGAAACAGGTCTGGATTTTAGTGACTCCTTTCAGTAGAGAAGCAATCCGATCTTAGTCCAAGTGTTGGACATTGATCTGAATGAGATTCAGATTCAATGAGAAGATTAGATTTGCGGTCTTTATTTAATCAAGCATCTGTGGGAGGTTCGTAAGATCTGGATTTGAGATAAGATCTCAATATCGAAGTCACTATACATGGAATAATGCAATCGCCCTGTCCTTATCTTCAAGTATCTGTGGAGAAAGCACATTATTCTTGAAAGGGTTAAAGAATAATTCTTTTGATGAAATATCCAAGCAAGGACTTGATGATTAAATGTGATTTAATTATCAAGCTTAAATATTAATATGATTCATATTATGAAAATGATTATCTAAGATAATTAAATTGGATTTAATTATCAAGGATTAAGAGAATGTGGATAACACTATCCATGATATATGTGTGTTATAAATATGATTTATAATATACATATATAAGAGAGAGAGAGAATTTATGTAAATAGCATTTGTAATTTAATGTGGATTGGATTCACATTTATTAATTAATTGGAAATGCAATTTACTAATTAGTTTGGGTTGTGAATATGATTCACATAATATTCAATGGCATGATTGAAATATTCACAAATTAATTTGGAATTAATTTGGTGAATATTTTTTGTGATTAATTAAGAAATAATAAGATAAATAAAAGGGAGCCAAATAACCACCATGCATAGGTGGCGTCACCCATGAATTGTTCATGGGTGACGCCCCCTATTTTTGAGGGTGGTTGGTTGACTCCATTTTTATTTATCACATTATCTCTTAATTAGTTAATGTTAAATTAAATTATGTTGATAATGTTGCAACATTTTTTAATTTAAATTAATGTTGTTGGTTTTAACCAACAACAATCATAGCCATTGATTTAGCATGGACCAAGCATAGCCCTTGGATCCATGTGTCCCATGGATTGAGATCCATTGGATCCTAAACTAGTATAAAAGGAGGGCTAGGGTAGCCTTTCCAAACTACAACATTCTTGAGTTGAAGAACTCTACTCTCTCTCTCATTCTCGTGGGGTCTCCATAATATTCAAGTGGCCGTCCACTTTGTGTATTAGGAAGGAGATCATTTTTGCTACGCCTCGACGCTTGAATCTTCGTCAAAGGATTGCGGGAAGGACGCGACTCATCATCGTGCCCGCAAGCGCATTCTCCGTGGGTCGGACTTAAGATAGGAGGATCTCTACTTTGGAATCTCGCGATCACAACCACGCTTCAAGAGGTATTCCTTATACTTTGTGGTTTGATGAAACGATCCGAGAAGTGTTCTCGTGATCATGTGGTTTCATCTTTAAAGTTAAAAAATTTTAATTTCCGCTGCATCTAGCATCTAGTATGACTAGTTGCTCCGATTGCATATGATGCGATCGACACGCTTCCGTGATGCGCTTAAGGATTCAAAATATCCTTCAAGTGGTATCAGAGGCAGGTTGAATAAGGTTTTGGATATGATCCATACACCTTAGACGATTTGGTTCTTGAAAGGGTTGCGAAATTTTTACTGCATTTCAATTTTCGCACCTCTGTATAATTGAATTTTTCTGAAATGTTTAAAATGTTTAAACACGAAATTTTCAATTGGATTTTGTTCCCCGTTAAACAAGGAAACCATAGGACTTAAGTTTACTAAATTTGGACTTTATTTGCTCAAGATATGGCTTTTTGAATATGACTATATTCACTGTTGCGGGAACTATGGATTTGAACGTAATTGATGAGATAATTACGGTTTTAATCCGCCTTGAAATACGTGAATTATCACTTAGTTCTTTAACAAATCAAATAGGCAATCTTTGGAAACTGAGTTTGCATTTTTTGGATTTAAATTGATCGAGATAAGTTAATTTTAGTGATTGGGGGTCACTGCTGGAAATTAACAATTTTGATCTTGAACCTTGTGATATGTCATTCAATTATCATGATGAAAATTAATTGTTAATTTTCTGGAATAATTAGTGATAAATATTTGTGAAATATTTAAAGAAATAATTATTTCATTGAATGACACTTGCCTAAACTACAATGATGAGATATTAGATCTTGATCATTGTTTCATCAACAAACATTGCTTTCATGAAAACTATAGTTTATCCTACAATAGTTGTAGGACAACTTTTACATGAAAAACCATTTTGCTTGAATAGGATTGGGGATTTGTCTAGCAAATCTCCTTATAATAAAAAATGTTTTGATTTATATTATATGGTATAATTTTCGGTTGAAAAACCGATGAACATCTCAAAGTATATGATGGTCTATCTGGTATTATCCTTTCCCGAGGCGGATGTGGTGCCTAGTCGGAGAGCATTGGAGTAGCGGGTTGCAACGTATGTGGTCCGTCCCACTCTCGTCGGTACTGACCATGACAGCGGGTAGGGACTGTATAATACCGGAGACAGACAATATGTATTTTCTAATTATTAAAATTCGAATAATACGTATTTCGAGAATATACCTACTATTCAAGTAAAAGACATGTTTGTTGATGTTTGGATTAATGATTAATTTAATATGATTAAATTAATCATATCCAATAAACACTCTATTTTGAATAGATGTGTATTTCCCTTGGAAGAATTAATTATGTGAATGTGATTCACGATAATTAATTATAAAATTTGAATATGAGGTGGAGGATCACATAAGTGACATCCATGGTCTCCCATCAAGGCAAAGGGTTCCGTCGCCAGTTGTTGTGTATAGGAGACGCCTGTCCGAAGTGACAGATCCTGTGCATGATTTAATTGGATCAGGTTCTTTGCTTCTCGAAAGAGTAAGGCCGTATACGTAGTGACCCCAATATCGGGTCCTCATATTATTGGGGCGATATTGGATTGCGTATAGCGAGTATTAAGCCTGTTGACGGTTGGTTCAATTAACAATGGGTCAACATCATCTTAGGGGTGGTGGGCCCGGGTGTTAAAGACCGAATTGGGAAATGCAAGTTGGACTTGCAAGGCGGAATGTGTTCCCGCTTCTCTTATTCGAGTCACAGGTTCTCATATTATTGGGATGTGATAAGGATAGAGAGGAGATCCCAGATCTTGCTTGAGATATAGCGGTAAGTATATCTCTTACTTTGAAAGAAAAATAAGGGAATAATCTTTCAAAGTCGACATGGCAGGACAAATTTGATTTAAAATGCCTTAATCAAATTATTCTTAAAATGATATATAATTATTCTAATATAATGCATTCTTAATTTCAGAAAATGAAGTCCATGAACCTACTTAGCAGGCTTCTGGAGGTCAACCAGTTGACCGGACCAAATTATTCGGATTGGATCCGAAATTTGGATCTTGTTCTCTCTACAGAGCGTATCTCCTACGTGCTTAGCAAGGACAAGATAGCAAACCCTGTGACTGATGAAGATAAATCATATAATGATAAATATGATGAAGACCATAATCTGGCAAGGTGTTACATCCTTGGGTCATTATCCAATGTGCTTCAGAAGTAACATGTGGAAACGAACCATTGCCAAGAGATTATGCTGAATCTGAAGGAGATGTTCGGTGACATAAACCGCACACAGCGTTATAATGTGATGAAAGAGCTTATTCGCTGCAAGATGCAGGAAGGGACCTCTGTCAGAGAACATGTACTCAAAATGTTTGGGTACCTCTCTGAGCTGGAAACCCTAGGAGCCTACTTGGATTCTGAAATGCAAGCTGATTTCATTCTCCTGTCGCTCCCTAAGTCTTTCAACAACTTTGTTGTGTCTTACCACATGAACAAAGGTGACTTCACAAACGTTGGGTTGTTAGCTGCATTGAAGTCTGCAGAAGACGTCATGAAAAAGGACGGCCCCTCTGCTAGTGCAATGGTTGCACAGGTGAGAGGAAAGCGCGGGCGGAAGCAAGGTTCTCAGAAGGGCCCAGCCTCGAAGAGAAAGAAGAAGAATCAAGGAGTTGGTTCATCTTCTAGTGCTTCCACACTGATGACATCGAAAAAGACCGATGTCTGTCACCACTGCAAGAAGCCGGGGCACTGGCGGCGTAACTGCCCAGATTACCTGAAGTCCACTGACAAAGGTAAAGCCCCAGCAGGTATGAAATCCACTTTCATCATTGAAACTAGCTTTCTCGTTGGACGAGAAGGAAGTTGGGTTATAGATTCTGGTGCTTCTGTTCACGTATGCAATTCCTTGCTTTTGTTTCAGTAAACTAGGAATCTGGAGCATGGGGAGATAGTTATCCAGATGGGATCTGATGCAAGTGTTGCAGCAGTCGCCATCGGGACATGCAGACTGTCGTTATCTAGTGGTCGAGTCCTAGTACTTAAAGAGTGTCTTTATGTACCTGAGGTCAGGAGGAATCTGATATCTGTGTCTAAGCTTGTTAGACATGGGTACTCCTTCATGTTCTGTAAAAAATTAGTCATTAATCAATATGATAAATTTGTTGCGGAAGGTGTTCTGACTTCTGGTGGACTCTATGAATTGTGCATTAATGAATGTGTCATAAATGTCACTACCACTGATAATAAAAACCCTAAGAGATCCAGGGAGAATGGAAATCATTCGAACATGATTTGGCATCAAAGGCTCGGTCATTTATCTGTTGATAGGATCAATAGATTGATAAAGGATGGACCTTTAGATTTTCTACAGGTTCAAACTTTACCTACCTGTGAACATTGTATTCGAGGTAAAATGACCAGGATGCCTTTCCGTAACAAGGTTACGAGATGCGAGGGTATTCTCGACCTAATACATACTGATGTATGTGATCCCTTCAGTACCGCGACTAGAAATGGATATCGATATTATTTGACGTTTATCGATGACCATTCACGATACGAGTTTATCTTCCTGCTACGTCATAAATCTGAAACCTTTGAAAAGTTCAAAGAGTTTAAGGCTTTGGTTGAGAACCAAGCCGATAGGAAGATTAAACGGATTCGATCTGACCGAGGTGGTGAGTACCTCTCAGATGAATTCAAGGAATACCTTAAAGAGAATGGAATTGTCTCCAATCTCACTCCCCCTGGAACTCCCCAACTTAATGGTGTTGTTGAAAGACACAACAGGAGCATCATGGACATGGTCCGTTCAATGATGAGCAAAGCACATTTGCCTCTTAGTTTCTGGGGATATGCAGTAGAGACTGCAATATATATCCTAAACAAGATTCCTAGCAAATATGTACCCAAGACTCCTCATGAGCTCTGGTATGGAACCAAACCTAGTGTTAAACACTTGAGGGTTTGGGGATGCTTGGTCCATGCAAAGAACGTGGACGCAAGTAAGCTAGAATCTCGCACTCGTGAGTGCTACTTCATTCCAATACCAGCTTTATGACCCTGAGACCCAAAAGGTTTTTGCCTCTAGGGATGTGAAATTTTTGGAGGAAGATTTCCTTAAAGGTCAAGACAAGAATGAAGTAGAGGAGCTCATTGAATCCCCTGAGGATTCTGAGATTCCTGAACCAGAAACTGAAGAGATAAATGAAGATGAAACACCCATACCTCTTCGAAGGAGTTCGAGGGTGGTTGCACCACCTGAAAGGTATGGATTCCATGTGTCAGGTGAGACTGACAATGATCCTTCTTCATATGATGAAGCACATGCGGATCATGACATGGATAGATGGATGCTAGCAATGAAGTCAGAGATTGACTCCATGCATAAGAATGGTGTATGGACCCTAGAGGATCCACCTAAAGGGGTAAAACCCATTGGGTGTAAATGGATCTTCAAGAGAAAGAGGGGACCTGATGGGAAAGTAGAGACTTTCAAGGCACGGCTCGTAGCCAAGGGCTACACACAGAGAGAAGGCATCGACTACGATGAGACATTCTCTCCTGTGGCCATGCTTAAGTCCATCAGGACACTGCTGGCTATAGCTGCATCTCTTGACTACGACATCTGGCAGATGGACGTCAAGACGGCTTTCCTCAATGGATACCTCGAGGAGGATATCTATATGGAGCAGTCCCAGGGCTTCATAGCTGAGGATGGTAAAGTATGCAAGCTGAAGAAATCCATCTATGGGCTCAAACAAGCTTCTCGTATCTGGAACATCAGATTTGACGAAACCATAAAGAGTTATGATTTTGTGCAAAATCCTGATGAACCTTGTGTGTACAAAAAGCTTAGTTTGAGCGCCATTGTGTTCATCGTGCTTTATATAGATGATATCCTTATCATTGGGAATGATACAGGAATGATGACCAGTGTGAAGATTTGGCTATCCCATACCTTCGAGATGAAAGATCTTGGAGAAGCCTCTTACATCTTAGGCCTGAAGTTGTTCAGAAACCGAGAAAAGAGAATATTGGGATTATCACAACATGGATACATCAAGAAGATTCTTGAACGATTCCGCATGGATAGTTCGAAGAAAGGATTCCTCCCCTTAGGACATGGTATCCATCTGTCCAAAGGGATGGCTCCTCAAAGTGTTGAGGAAAGGAAGGCCATGGCTGGATGCCCTTATGCATCAGCCGTAGGAAGCTTGATGTATGCCATGATGTGTACTAGGCCAGACATCTGCCATGCAGTGGGAGTGGTAAGTCGTTACCAATCCTGCTATGGAGAAAAACACTGGAATGCAATAAAGAACATATTCAAATATCTAAGACGGACGCAAGATTACATCTTGGTCTATGGGGATGGTGATCTCCAAGTCTTGGGATATACAGATTCAGACTTCCAGTCAGATATTGATGATCGAAAGTCGACATCAGGGTTTGTATTCCTGTTGAACGGTGGTGCTGTGAGCTGGAGAAGCAAGAAGCAGGACACTACGGCGGATTCAACAACAGAAGCCGAATACATTGCCGCATTGGATGCTGCAAAGGAGGCGGTGTGGTTGCGCAAGTTCATCTTGGAGCTTGGCGTAGTTTCCTCTGATACTCCCGTCCCGTTACTCTGCGATAACACTGGAGCCATTGCCCAAGCAAAGGAGCCCATGTGCCATCAAAAGAGCAAGCACGTGGAAAGGAAATACCACATCATTCGTGAGATTCAAAAGCGTGGTGATATCATCATAACAAAGGTGGCCTCTGCCGACAACATTGCTGATCCTCTTACCAAACCTCTGATACAGAAGGTTTTTGACCGGCATGTAATGAGTATGGGTTTACGGATTGTACCTGAATGGTTCTGAGGGCTAGTGGGAGATTGTTAGACTTGTGAGCCCTGGGCGAATCATTCTCACAATAAATGTTATTGTAATATTTAAGTTTATCAATAAAAGTTATTGATGTTTCACTCCCTTTCTGAAATTATATGAATGAATGCACTAAAAGGTCCCTCTGTACAATTAGGGTTATGTACCATGGCCAGCTAGATGATCATATAGCTGTTGATTCATTAAATGAATCATAGAGGCTGGTGTTTGGATGAATATCTAAAGAGTTAGATAGAGGACTCATCAAGCACCGTTAAATGATTGTCAAGTGGAGATCTCCAGCCTGAGTAGGAGATGGCAATCCTTTCTCACATAGGCTAATATCTGACCGACCTCTTGATGCAGGTCCTCTGCATGGGAATTGTGATTCGGAGGTGTTAGATTAGTTAGGTCAATGGGTTGACCTAACGAGATCGAGATAACCTAAGTCCTATGTTGAATGCTGTCACAGCATAGGCATGCATCCTCTGACCAGAGACAGATGTATTGCTATACATCTGAGTATGTACATTTGGCAGACCAATAGGTTGATGACCTAACCAAGGTCTATACACCGGCGAGCTGGTGTGCATATAAGGGTATATGAGCAATATGATCTCTCAAAGGGATCATACAGGTTCACTTGTGAATCGGAAGACATGAGCTCACTCATGAGGTATTGAGACCGATCAAATTCCATGCATGGTCGTCATGCTTTGGAAGCATGACATGAATTTGAAGGTATTATATATGCTTTGGGAAAGCATATGATCGATACCAAATCCCAATGACCAAGATTGAGAAACTTAATGATTAAACCCTGAAGAAGACAGTGTAAAAATGTTCTTGATCTTCGGGTTGATCATGGGTCTTCCAGTATGCAGGATGTACAGGTATTGGGAATACCTGAAGGGTGATGTGATCATAAACGATTGTATATCCATGACGCTTCCATTCCGAGGGAGTGATGAAACAGGTCTGGATTTTAGTGACTCCTTTCAGTAGAGAAGCAATCCGATCTTAGTCCAAGTGTTGGACATTGATCTGAATGAGATTCAGATTCAATGAGAAGATTGGATTTGCGGTCTTGATTTAATCAAGCATCTGTGGGAGGTTCGTAAGATCTGGATTTGAGATAAGATCTCAATATCCAAGTCACTATACATGGAATAATGCAATCGCCCTGTCCTTATCTCCAAGTATCTGCGGAGAAAGCACATTATTCTTGAAAGGGTTCAAGAATAATTCTTTTGATGAAATATCCAAGCAAGGACTTGATGATTAAATGTGATTTAATTATCAAGCTTAAATATGAATATGATTCATATTATGAAAATGATTATCTAAGATAATTAAATTGGATTTAATTATCAAGGATTAAGAGAATGTGGATAACACTATCCATGATATATGTGTGTTATAAATATGATTTATAATATACATATATAAGAGAGAGAATTTATGTAAATAGCATTTGTTAATTAATAATGTGGATTAAATTCACATTTATTAATTAATTGGAAATGCAATTTACTAATTAGTTTGGGTTGTGAATATGATTCACATAATATTCAATGGCATGATTGAAATATTCACAAATTAATTTGGAATTAATTTGGTGAATATTTTTTGTGATTAATTAAGAAATAATAAAATAAATAAAAGGGAGCCAAATAACCACCATGCATAGGTGGCGTCACCCATGAATTGTTCATGGGTGATGCCCCCTATTTTTGAGGGTGGTTGGTTGACTCCATTTTTATTTATCACATTATCTCTTAATTAGTTAATGTTAAATTAAATTATGTTGATAATGTTGCAACATTTTTTAATTTAAATTAATGTTGTTGGTTTTAACCAACAACAATCATAGTCATTGATTTAGCATGGACCAAGCATAGCCCTTGGATCCATGTGTCCCATGGATTGAGATCCATTGGATCCTAAACTAGTATAAAAGGAAGGCTAGGGTAGCCTTTCCAAACTAAAACATTCTTGAGTTGAAGAACTCTACTCTCTCTCTCTCTCTCATTCTCGTGGGGTCTCCATAGTATTCAAGTGGCCGTCCACTTTGTGTATTAGGAAGGAGATCATTTTTGCTACGCCTCGACGCTTGGATCTTCGTCAAAGGATTGCGGGAAGGACGCGACTCATCATCGTGCCCGCAAGCGCATTCTCCGTGGGTCGGACTAAAGATAGGAGGATCTCTACTTTGGGATCTCGCGATCACAACCACGCTTCAAGAGGTATTCCTTATACTTCGTGGTTTGATGAAACGATCCGAGAAGTGTTCTCGTGATCATGTGGTTTCATCTTTAAAGTTAAAAAATTTTAATTTCCGCTGCATCTAGCATCTAGTATGACTAGTTGCTCCGATTGCATATGATGCGATCGACACGCTTCCGTGATGCGCTTAAGGATTCAAAATATCCTTCAAGTGGTATCAGAGGCAGGTTGAATAAGGTTTTGGATATGATCCATACACCTTAGACGATTTGGTTCTTGAAAGGGTTGCGAAATTTTTACTACATTTCAATTTTCGCACCTCTGTCTAATTGAATTTTTATGAAATGTTTAAAATGTTTAAACACGAAATTTTCAATTGGATTTTGTTCCCCATTAAACAAGGAAACCATAGGACTTGAGTTTACTAAATTTGGACTTTATTTGCTCAAGATATGGCTTTTTGAATATGACTATATTCACTGTTGCGGGAACTATGGATTTGAACGTAATTGATGAGATAATTACGGTTTTAATCCGCCTTGAAATACGTGAATTATCACTTAGTTCTTTAACAAATCAAATAGGCAATCTTTGGAAACTGAGTTTGCATTTTTTGGATTTAAATTGATCAAGATAAGTTAATTTTAGTGATTGGGGGTCACTGCTGGAAATTAACAATTTTGATCTTGAACCTTGTGATATGTCATTCAATTATCATGATGAAAATTAATTGTTAATTTTCTGGAATAATTAGTGATAAATATTTGTGAAATATTTAAAGAAATAATTATTTCATTGAATGACACTTTCCTAAACTACAATGATGAGATATTAGATCTTGATCATTGTTTCATCAACAAACATTGCTTTCATGAAAACTATAGTTTATCCTACAATAGTTGTAGGACAACTTTTACATGAAAAACCCTTTTGCTTGAATAGGATTGGGGATTTGTCTAGCAAATCTCCTTATAATCAAAAATGTTTTGATTTATATTATATGGTATAATTTTCGGTTGAAAAACCGATGAACATCTCAAAGTACATGATGGTCTATCTGGTATTATCCTTTCCCGAGGCGGATGTGGTGCCTAGTCGGAGAGCATTGGGGTAGCGGGTTGCAACGTATGTGGTCTGTCCCACTCCCGTCGGTACTGGCCATGACAGCGGGTAGGGATTGTATAATACCAGAGACAGACAATATGTATTTTTCTAATTATTAAAATTCGAATAATACGTATTTTGAGAATATACCTACTATTCAAGTAAAAGACATGTTTGTTGATGTTTGGATTAATGATTAATTTAATATGATTAAATTAATCATATCCAATAAACACTCTATTTTGAATAGATGTGTATTTCCCTTGGAAGAATTAATTATGTGAATGTGATTCATGATAATTAATTATAAATTTTGAATATGAGGTGGAGGATCACATAAGTGACATCCATGGTCTCCCGTCAAGGCAAAGGATTTCGTCTCCAGTTGTTGTGTATAGGAGACGCCTGTCCGAAGTGACAGATCCTGTGCATGATTTAATTGGATCGGGTTCTTTGCTTCTCGAATGAGTAAGGCCGTATACGTAGTGACCCCAATATCGGGTCCTCATATTATTGGGGAGATATTGGATTGCGTATAGCGAGTATTAAGCCTGTTGACGGTTGGTTCAATTAACAACGGGTCAACATCATCTTAGGGGTGGTGGGTCCGGGTGTTAAAGACCGAATTGGGAAATGCAAGTTGGACTTGCAAGGCGGAATGTGTTCCCGCTTCTCTTATTCGAGTCACAGGTTCTCATATTATTGGGATGTGATAAGGATAGAGAGGAGATCCCAGATCTTGCTTGAGATATAGCGGTAAGTATATCTCTTACTTTGAAAGAAAAATAAGGGAATAATCTTTCAAAGTCGACATGGCAGGACAAATTTGATTTAAAATGCCTTAATCAAATTATTCTTAAAATGAATATATAATTATTCTAATATAATGCATTCTTAATTTCAGAAAATGAAGTCCATTAACCCATTTAACAGGCTTCTGGAGGTCAACCAGTTGACCGGACCAAATTATTCGGATTGGATCCGAAATTTGGATATTGTTCTCTCTGCAGAGCGTATCTCCTACGTGCTTAGTAAGGACAAGATAGCAAACCCTGTGACTGATGAAGATAAATCATATAATGATAAATATGATGAAGACCATAATCTGGCAATGTGTTACATCCTTGGGTCATTATCCAATGTGCTTCAGAAGCAACATGTGGAAATGAACCATTGCCAAGAGATTATGCTGAATCTGAAGGAGATGTTCGGTGACATAAACCGCACACAGCGTTACAATGTGATGAAAGAGCTTATTCGCTGCAAAATGCAGGAAGGGACCTCTGTCAGAGAACATGTACTCAAAATGTTTGGGTGCCTCTCTGAGCTGGAAACCCTGGGAGCCTACTTGGATTCTGAAATGCAAGCTGATTTCATTCTCCTGTCGCTCCCTAAGTCTTTCAACAACTTTGTTGTGTCTTACCACATGAACAAAGGTGACTTCACAAACGCTGGGCTGTTAGCTGCATTGAAGTCTGCAGAAGACGTCATGAAAAAGGACGGCCCCTCTGCTAGTGCAATGGTTGCACAGGTGAGAGGAAAGCGCGGGCGGAAGCAAGGTTCTTAGAAGGGCCCAGCCTCGAAGAGAAAGAAGAAGAATCAAGGAGTTGGTTCATCTTCTAGTGCTTCCACACTGATGACATCGAAAAAGACCGATGTTTGTCACCACTGCAAGAAGTCAGGGCACTGGCGGCGTAACTGCCCAGATTACCTGAAGTCCACTGACAAAGGTAAAGCCCAGCAGGTATGAAATCTACTTTCATCATTGAAACTAGCTTTCTCGTTGGACGAGAAGGAAGTTGGGTTATAGATTCTGGTGCTTCTGTTCGCGTATGCAATTCGTTGCATTTGTTTCAGGAAACTAGGAATCTGGAGCATGGGGAGATAGTTATCCAGATGGGATCTGATGCAAGTGTTGCAGCAGTCGCCATCGGGACATGCAGACTGTCGTTATCTAGTGGTCGAGTCCTAGTACTTAAAGAGTGTCTTTATGTACCTGAGGTCAGGAGGAATCTGATATCTGTGTCTAAGCTTGTTAGACATGGGTACTCCTTCCTGTTCTGTAATAAATTAGTCATTAATCAATATGATAAATTTGTTGCGGAAGGTGTTCTGACTTCTGGTGGACTCTATGAATTGTGCATTAATAAATGTGTCATAAATGTCACTACCACTGATAATAAAAACCCTAAGAGATCCAGGGAGAATGGAAATCATTCGAACATGATTTGGCATCAAAGGCTCGGTCATTTATCTGTTGATAGGATCAATAGATTGATAAAAGATGGACCTTTAGATTTTCTACAGGTTCAAACTTTACCTACCTGTGAACATTGTATTCGAGGTAAAATGACCAGGATGCCTTTCCGTAACAAGGTTACGAGATGCGAGGGTATTCTCAACCTAATACATACTGATGTATATGGTCCCTTTAGTACCGCGACTAGAAATGAATATCGATATTATTTGACGTTTATCGATGACCATTCACGATACGGGTTTATCTTCCTGCTACGTCATAAATCTGAAACCTTTGAAAAGTTCAAAGAGTTTAAGGCTTTGGTTGAGAACCAAGCCGATAGGAAGATTAAACGGATTCGATCTGACCGAGGTGGTGAGTACCTCTCAGATGAATTCAAGGAATACCTTAAAGAGAATGGAATTGTCTCCAATCTCACTCCCCCTCGAACTCCCCAACTTAATGGTGTTGCTGAAAGACGCAACAGGACCATCATGGACATGGTCCGTTCAATGATGAGCAAAGCACATTTGCCTCTTAGTTTCTGGGGATATGCAGTAGAGACTGCAATATATATCCTAAACAAGATTCCTAGCAAATCTGTACCCAAGACTCCTCATGAGCTCTGGTATGGAACCAAACCTAGTGTTAAACACTTGAGGGTTTGGGGATGCTTGGTCCATGCAAAGAACGTGGACGCGAGTAAGCTAGAATCTCACACTCGTGAGTGCTACTTCATTGGGTATGTTAATGATGGTATTGGATATCAGCTTTATGACCCTGAGACCCAAAAGGTTTTTGTCTCTAGGGATGTGAAATTTCTGGAGGAAGATTTCCTTAAAGGTCAAGACAAGAATGAAGTAGAGGAGCTCATTGAATCCCCTGAGGAATCTGAGATTCCTGAACCAGAAACTGAAGAGATAAATGAAGATGAAACACCCATACCTCTTCGAAGGAGTTCGAGGGTGGTTGCACCACCTGAAAGGTATGGATTCCATGTGTCAGGTGAGACTGACAATGATCCTTCTTCATATGATGAAGCACTTGCGGATCATGACATGGATAGATGGATGCTAGCAATGAAGTCAGAGATTGACTCCATGCATAAGAATGGTGTATGGACCCTAGAGGATCCACCTAAAGGGGTAAAACCCATTGGGTGTAAATGGATCTTCAAGAGAAAGAGGGGACCTGATGGGAAAGTAAAGACTTTCAAGGCACGGCTCGTAGCCAAGGGTACACACAGAGAGAAGGCATCGACTACGATGAGACATTCTCTCCTGTGGCCATGCTTAAGTCCATCAGGACACTGCTGGCTATAGCTGCATCTCTTGACTACGACATCTGGCAGATGGACGTCAAGACGGCTTTCCTCAATGGATACCTCGAGGAGGATATCTATATGGAGCAGTCCCAGGGCTTCATAGCTGAGGATGGTAAAGTATGCAAGCTGAAGAAATCCATCTATGGGCTCAAACAAGCTTCTCGTAGCTGGAACATCAGATTTGACGAAACCATAAAGAGTTATGATTTTGTGCAAAACCCTGATGAACCTTGTGTGTACAAAAAGCTTAGTTTGAGCGCCATTGTGTTCATCGTGCTTTATGTATATGATATCCTTATCATTGGGAATGATACAGGAATGATGACCAGTGTGAAGATTTGGCTATCCCATACCTTCGAGATGAAAGATCTTGGAGAAGCCTCTTACATCTTAGGCCTGAAGTTGTTCAGAAACCGAGAAAAGAGAATATTGGGATTATCACAACATGGATACATCAAGAAGATTCTTGAATGATTCCGCATGGATAGTTCGAAGAAAGGATTCCTCCCCTTAGGACATGGTATCCATCTGTCCAAAGGGATGGCTCCTCAAAGTGTTGAGGAAAGGAAGGCCATGGCTGGATGCCCTTATGCATCAGCCGTAGGAAGCTTGATGTATGCCATGATGTGTACTAGGCCAGACATCTGCCATGCAGTGGGAGTGGTAAGTCGTTACCAATCCTGCTATGGAGAAAAACACTGGAATGCAATAAAGAACATATTCAAATATCTAAGACGGACGCAAGATTACATCTTGGTCTATGGGGATGGTGATCTCCAAGTCTTGGGATATACAGATTCAGACTTCCAGTCAGATATTGATGATCGAAAGTCGACATCAGGGTTTGTATTCCTGTTGAACGGTGGTGTTGTGAGCTGGAGAAGCAAGAAGCAGGACACTACGGCGGATTCAACAACAGAAGCCGAATATATTGCCGCATCGGATGCTGCAAAGGAGGCGGTGTGGTTGCGCAAGTTCATCTTGGAGCTTGGCGTAGTTTCCTCTGATACTCCCGTCCCGTTACTCTGCGATAACACTGGAGCCATTGCCCAAGCAAAGGAGCCCATGTGCCATCAAAAGAGCAAGCACATGGAAAGGAAATACCACATCATTCAGGAGATTCAAAAGCGTGGTGATATCATCATAACAAAGGTGGCCTCTGCCGACAACATTGCTGATCCTCTTACCAAACCTCTGACACAGAAGGATTTTGACCAACATGTAATGAGTATGGGTTTACGAATTGTACCTGAATGGTTCTGAGGGCTAGTGGGAGATTGTTAGACTTGTGAGCCCTGGGCGAACCATTCTCACAATAAATGTTATTGTAATATTTAAGTTTATCAATAAAAGTTATTGATGTTTCACTCCCTTTCTAAAATTATATGAATGAATGCACTAAAAGGTCCCTCTGTACAATTAGGGTTATGTACCATGGCCAGCTAGATGATCATATAGCTGTTGATTCATTAAATGAATCATAGAGGCTGGTGTTTGGATGAATATCTAAAGAGTTAGATAGAGGACTCATCAAGCACCGTTAAATGATTGTCAAGTGGAGATCTCCAGCCTGAGTAGGAGATGGCAATCCTTTCTCACATAGGCTGATATCTGACCGACCTCTTGATGCAGGTCCTCTGCATGGGAATTGTGATTCGGAGGTGTCAGATTAGTTAGGTCAATGGGTTGACCTAACGAGATCGAGATAACGTAAGTCCTATGTTGAATGCTGTCACAGCATAAGCATGCATCCTCTGACCGGAGACAGATGTATTGCTATACATCTGAGTATGTACATTTGACAGACCAATAGGTTGATGACCTAACCAAGGTCTATACACCGGCGAGCTGGTGTGCATATAAAGGTATATGAGCAATATGATCTCTCAAAGGCCATACAGGTTCACTTGTGAACCGGAAGACATGAGCTCACTCATGAGGTATTGGGACCGATCAAATTCCATGCATGGTCGTCATGCTTTGGAAGCATGACATGAATTTGAAGGTATTATATATGCTTTGGGAAAGCATATGATCGATACCAAATCCCGATGACCAAGATTGAGAAACTTAATGATTAAACCCTGAAGAAGACAGTGTAAAAATGTTCTTGATCTTCGGGTTGATCATGGGTCTTCCAGTATGCAGGATGTACAGGTATTGGGAATACCTGAAGGGTGATGTGATCATAAACGATTGTATATCCATGACGCTTCCATTCCGAGGGAGTGATGAAACAGGTCTGGATTTTAGTGACTCCTTTCAGTAGAGAAGCAATCCGATCTTAGTCCAAGTGTTGGACATTGATCTGAATGAGATTCAGATTCAATGAGAAGATTGGATTTGCGGTCTTGATTTAATCAAGCATCTGTGGGAGGTTCGTAAGATCTAGATTTGAGATAAGATCTCAATATCCAAGTCACTATACATGGAATAATGCAATCGCCCTGTCCTTATCTCCAAGTATCTGCGGAGAAAGCACATTATTCTTGAAAGGGTTCAAGAATAATTCTTTTGATGAAATATCCAAGCAAGGACTTGATGATTAAATGTGATTTAATTATCAAGCTTAAATATGAATATGATTCATATTATGAAAATGATTATCTAAGATAATTAAATTGGATTTAATTATCAAGGATTAAGAGAATGTGGATAACACTATCCATGATATATGTGTGTTATAAATATGATTTATAATATACATATATAAGAGAGAGAATTTATGTAAATAGCATTTGTTAATTAATAATGTGGATTGGATTCACATTTATTAATTAATTGGAAATGCAATTTACTAATTAGTTTGGGTTGTGAATATGATTCACATAATATTCAATGGCATGATTGAAATATTCAAAAATTAATTTGGAATTAATTTGGTGAATATTTTTTGTGATTAATTAAGAAATAATAAGATAAATAAAAGGGAGCCAAATAACCACCATGCATAGGTGGCGTCACCCATGAATTGTTCATGGGTGACGCCCCCTATTTTTGAGGGTGGTTGGTTGACTCCATTTTTATTTATCACATTATCTCTTAATTAGTTAATGTTAAATTAAATTATGTTGATAATGTTGCAACATTTTTTAATTTAAATTAATGTTGTTGGTTTTAACCAACAACAATCATAGCCATTGATTTAGCATGGACCAAGCATAGCCCTTGGATCCATGTGTCCCATGGATTGAGATCCATTGGATCCTAAACTAGTATAAAAGGAGGGCTAGGGTAGCCTTTCCAAACTACAACATTCTTGAGTTGAAGAACTCTACTCTTTCTCTCTCTCTCTCATTCTCGTGGGGTCTCCATAATATTCAAGTGGCCGTCCACTTTGTGTATTAGGAAGGAGATCATTTTTGCTACGCCTCGACGCTTGGATCTTCGTCAAAGGATTACAGGAAAGGACGCGACTCATCATCGTGCCCGCAAGCGCATTCTCCGTGGGTCGGACTTAAGATAGGAGGATCTCTACTTTGGGATCTCGCGATCACAACCACGCTTCAAGAGGTATTCCTTATACTTTGTGATTTGATGAAACGATCCGAGAAGTGTTCTCGTGATCATGTGGTTTCCTCTTTAAAGTTAAAAAATTTTAATTTTCGCTGCATCTAGCATCTAGTATGACTAGTTGCTCCGATTGCATATGATGCGATCGACACGCTTCCGTGATGCGCTTAAGGATTCACAATATCCTTCAGTTGCTTCGTCTTTGTGTCGTCGCCTCGACGACTCTTGGTTGTCCATCTTCTTTGGTGTGCCCCGCTGATGAAGCGGTTTTTCCATAGGTCTAAATATGCCTCACACAACGCGGAGGCAAAGTCGATGTGACAACCCGCAAGAAAATCCGGACTTCAGTTAACAATTAACCCACAACAAAGATCAAACAATGAAAAGCGGAGTAGAGTTAAAATTTATTATAACTCTACAACAATGATGTGTATAGGTGCAAGTATGTTTAGAGTATCGAACACAGGGAACAAGCAGGATAGATCAGGCAATAAGTGCTCAAGACTGAATGTGATCAAAAGTCTACAAGTATGTTATTTTTGTGGATTTTTAATTTTATAATTTTTATTTAATTTTTTATTTTATAGTTTTGTATTTTGATTTTTAATTTACTGATTTTGTATTTTCTTTGTATATTTTATACTTTTATATTTTATTTTTCTTTTAATAAGGTAATACAACTATATAGGGTATATATGCACAAGAGAGATAAAAGAGGGATATATATAGGTAAAATTACTAAAAATACAGGGAATAAAAATTTTTTTTATACTTTTTTATATTTTTCCAATATTTTTTGTGATTTTTCCAAATTTTTCTAGTTTTTTGGTATTTTTATAGTAAAAAATACTAAAAACAGTGAACAAACTTTATGGCAGAAATTAAAATGAGGATGAAAAATATCAAACAGAATCCAAAATTCCTCAAATTAATTTTAAAGAAAAGATAATACAACAGAGAAGATTTAGAGATAAAAATTATATTTTTAGGATTTGGAATTTTGAAGATTTTTATGAAGATTTTAGGGGTTTTCTAATTTTTAGAAGTTTTCTTTTGAATTTTTTAGTGATTTTTTGTTTGGAATTAGAACAACAGACTCACAAATTAAAATTTTTTTGGATTTTCAAAAAAGTTTTCTAATTGTGTGTATAATCTAATGCAAACAATGAAGAAAATTCAAGTTTTTGAATTTTTATAAATAATAAAATGTAACAAAAATGTAAAATAAAAATATAGCATGGAAGCACAATGCAACAGGAGTGTATGCCTATTTTTTTTTGTGATTTTTCGAATTTTATAGATGCATGAAATAATTAGAGACAACAAAGACAACCTACACTACTAACAAGGGCATATATGTAAATATCCAAAACATCCAGGGCAAATCTTCAACTTTTCCACAAAGTATAGAACACAATACAAAATTTTCTGGAGTAAATACAAATAACCCAAATCCCAGGGGTTCGCGTGCAAAATTGCCAAGTCCACGTGCACAGGGCACGTGGTCTGGCGAGGACCAAAACGCAATTAACAAAATCTGAGGGGATATTTTGCAAAATATCCAAAAATATTACATGTTATAAAACAGTTCCTGGACTAAATCAAAATACAAAAAGATGCGAGGGCCCCCGTGCAAAATACCACGCACCTCACACGCACAGGCACGTGAGGTGACGTAAACATGGACCTAGTTGCAAATATGAAAACTACAAGGATGTAGTTATGAATATTACAAAAGTTTTCAAGCTGTAGATGAAAGATTGAATACTAGATAATAAATATAAAAAATGCTAAGAGTGAAAAGTGCAAAATACCCAAAGCTAGGGATATGACGATTGATTCTCTCTCACTTACCACGTGTCAACGATCCAACGGCTGATACCGGTTCGCGCTGAGACAGCTGAGATTAGATCTTTCCAAGAAGATCCGACGATCAAGGCACTGCGCGATCCAACAATGGGTGTGGGATCTGGAAGCCGGCCTTGATCTAACGGCTAGGAACCTCAAACGAAGAACATGGAAGAAGGTCAGCGATGGCGACCTTCCCTGCCTCTGTCCTCGATCCTCCGACATTTTCTCGAGCTCCAAAATGGAATGTCTTCTTCCTGGAGGCTTCCTCTACTTGCTAGAATCACGAAAGACCCCAGCGTGAATCGGGGGGCTCACACAATGGCGGCGGAGCTTTGCAGCTTCACGAGCCTCCTGCGAACCTCCAAAATCGCTCCAACTGAGGCCTTTTTGCTCAAACCTGCACAGGAAAGGTCAAACGCTCAAGGATAGAGTTCCTCGATGGTTGGTGAAGCGAGGGGAAGCGGGGGACAATGAAATGGTCAGACAACCGAAGTGTGCTCCGGCGAGGTGGTCGTTTGTGCGATCGAGTGGATGGATTGCGAAACTAACGAGGGGATTTTAATCCTACGGATATGGGAAATGATAAAACACAAGAAAATGGGGATAAAGCGAGTCCTCGAAGGTGGGGTCACCTGAGGAAGGGAACCTCGACGGCGAAGGTTTGTCGGAGGTGGTGGAGCCGCCTCACGCCGTCCTCGATCCTCCTGAAGGTGGGAGAAGGGAGTTGTCACCTCCCTCTTGCTCTGGGATGCAGCAAGTGGAGAGAAAGGTGGCCAAAAGGGGTTCAAACTTGGATCAAAAGTCAGAGGGGGTTTTTGAAGGGTTGACGAGCGGCTGAGGAAATCAAGGGAGATCGAGAGGATCAATGATCCATTCCCCGAAAAATCGCATGGGCATGAAAGAGGGATGAACGAGGCACAAAAGTCGTGAAGGCTGTATCGCGAAATAGTGCAAGGATTGTCCTCAAAAAAAGCGAGAATCGGGGTTAAAAATCCATGTCTGACACAGGTACAGACCTCGGTCAGGGAGTTGACGAGGTCAACAGCGGAAGCTCCTGGTTCGTCCACGTGGACCAACCAGAAAATTCCGTGGCAAAAATATTTGAAAATTCGATTAAAAATAATAAACGATTTTATTAATTTTTGATTAAAAATGAAAATGTTTATTAATTTCTGAAATATTTCATTATGATTTTTATTTATTTTGTAGATGTTTAAAATGACAAATTTCCTTTTATAGCTTATATATAGGTATATTCATCTATATAATTTATTATTTTTTTATTTGGTATATTTAATTTTATTATTTTTGTTTATTATTTTATAAATTTATAGCTCAATTTTATATACTTAAATATATTTTTTATTTTATTTTTTTGAAATATTTTATACAATTAAATAAATAGAAATAATATTTATATAGGTATAGGTAATTCATCTAGGTATCATATACAAGTATTTTATTTTTGTGTTTTCTTGTATTTTTATTCATGTTTTAATATAAATATATATTATAAATAATATTTATAAAAATATAAAGATATAAAGGTATAAAAATAATGAATAATAAATAAAATGAATATTTTAATTGGTATAAGTATACAAGGAGTGTCCAAAACTCAACTTTCAAACTGTAGCTCCGCAAAATATGAAACTACCTTCATTAAATAGCTTATGAAAAATTATATAGAATTAAAGTGATTTTGATACATTTTGAGTTTTTATTTGAGAGATACAGGTCTGAGAAGTTGGGATTTTGGAAATTTATTCAGATTATAACTTTTTATCTGTATACTATTTTGGTGTGAAATCAATTTTTTATCTTTCTTTATTTAATTATCTAAAACTTTCATGTACAACATTTCTTTATTTAAGATATAAAAAGTGGAAAAAATAGGTCCCAAAATGAATAAAGAATGAATTAAACGAAGGGGTATTTTTATTGTATTTTGGCCCTTATCTCCCCTTACTTTATTCATTGTCGACCTATTCATCTAGATGCCTAGGTCTCGGGATTTCTGACCATAAAATATTTACAATATTTTATTCTTTTTCTTTTCTTTTCTTTATTCTATGATTTTGCCTTTAAAAACCGCAATTTGTACATTATTTACATATACAGGCATGAATGCTAAAATGCATGAATTAAGGGTATTTACATGCATTTGCTAGGGTTTTTGAGGCCAAAATGATAGAATAAAGATGATGAAATGGAGGTTCATCACTCGCTCACGAAGAAGACATTTGATCTCGTGCGACGAGATCAGGGGTTCCCTCACTTGGATCAACATCTTGGATTACGAGGATCACGCGGTTCATTCCCGCGCTCGCAAGCATCTCCTCCAAAGATCGGACTTGAGACAGGAGGTCTCTTCTCGTAGAGACTTGATCGCAACTATGCTACAAGAGATATTCGTTTATATTTGATGTGATTTAGATGAAACGATCTGAGAATCGTTCTTGGATCATGTGGTTTCATCACATGAAAAAAATTTAAATTCTGATGCATTGAACAACTAGTGCGACTAGTCATTCTCGATCGTATGCGATACGAGCCTCACGCTTTCGTGATGTGCTTAAGGATTATTTCATATCCTTTAGTATGTACTATATTTATATATGTAAATATATAAATATATGTTAATAGATTGGATCAGATCAGATTTTGATAATGATCCGATCCAATCAATATTTTAACGGATTTGAAAAATTCCAATACAATTCGATCCGTTAGAATGATAAACCCAAATCAATCCCATCCAATGACACATGATTGGATCGGATTACGGATTTTATCCGATTCATGTACCCCTAGTTGATGGTCTTAGTTCATAGTAATATTTTAGTGAAGCTAACAATTTACTGATAATGACTATATTTATATCGATAATCATTTGAATCCTTGTTGATTGTTAAAGCTTGCTAATTGGATAACATTATTGATCGCAATTTATTAGGGATACAAGCTTAAGATTTGATGTCTCATATCAAGTTGCTTCACTGTTTCAAGGAATCTACAGTAACTAACCAAAATCTGCTGAAGGTGCTTTGTAGCCATTTATATATTAGGCTCTCGAGATATAGAATATGTAGAAGAGTCGTAAAATAATAATTCCCTGCATAATTTTCTTCTTAATAGAGTAATCTCGGCAACCAGTCGACTTAAGCTCCTAAGATTTCATTATACCCATTCTTGAACTTTGATGTGCTTCTGTAACGTTCCAGGCTTAGATACCTGATTTGTTATCGAAAAAAATTGACCCTGACAACTTATTTAGTTCGGATCCAAATGAATCCGTTAACAACCGTCCAAAATACTTAAGTCCAAGTTATCAAGTAGCAATCCACACCACGTATAACACATTCACACTATGTGAGTTTCAGATATGAAACTATGTTTGGGAGTACGGGTGTTATACCTTCCGACTCTCTGTGCTTTAAATACATTCTAAGGAAGAAGCATACAGATCAATTCGCCTTTATCTTATAAGACTCTTGTAGTGATTGTAAAGCGATTATTAGAGGTGTGCAGCTTATCACAGATTGTCAATCAACTTGCGGATATCTTCATCGTGATCATCCCATAAACATTAACAAATATGTCTAACTTGAGGGTGAAGTCTCATGCTACTAAAAACTTGACCTTCCAACATTTTTTAATCTACTTACTGCCTTGAAACTCCTTATAATATACTCATCATATTCATAAAAAGGAAAAGCATCCAAATATATTAGTCCGAGCCTTAAACTGACTTCAATTCACATGACGAAAGGGTTAGGACCATTTTTTGGAGCTCAAAGAAGAGAGGTCGAGAGACCATTGGTGCAAAGGAGAACGAGAAGAAAGATGCGTATAACATAACATGTGAAAAAGAAAAAAAACATGCAACAAATAGCAACAGAGGAACACATGCCTGACATGACTTGGGAACAAACAGACAAAGATAGAGATGGGAATGTGCAGATGGCAAGTGGCGGTTTTTATAATGCAGCCCAACTGGACACCTCCAATGCTCAGGAATGTAAATTATTAGTAATGCAAGCAACGTAATTAGCGAGTGGTATGCACATTATCGCCTCTATTAAAATTCTTGCCTGGTGCCAAAACATACTATAATCAACAGCCAGGAGCTGGGAAGGGGATGACAGCAAGGCATAGGGGCATCTTTTTACTATCGGTTTCGGCTTCCATCTTCGACTCCGGCTCCGGCTTAACAGTATTAAGTCTAATAAAATAAAAGGATAGAGTTGGACTAGTTTCAAGAGGGTCCTCCAACTTTAAAACGTGAAACCTTGGCGCTATGTCAGGTGCTCACAGGGAAATCGTGGTCAAAGCCCGAGGGCTTTAATGTACATTGCTCCAGAAACAAAAGGTTCAACTCTTTCTTTTTTCTGGAAACAGAGGACGGCCATTGGAGGTGTTCCTCTCTGTCGTGGGAGCCACATTGTTTGGCCTCTTTTATCCCCAACAACTCGACATTTTCCTCAACCCTCTTTGAAGCTTAAGCATCACATTTCATGTTCGTTCCAATGATCTGACATGGGTTTCTTTCGTTCCAACGACTGATGCTGTAGAAAAGGGGAGGTTGCAAATGTCTTGTGGCGCTTCAATCGCACGAGTCCTGAGATTTTGACCGTTTCCTTCTCGCGTGGATTTGTTTTGTTGGTTTGGTGAATTTGAGAAACAATGGCTTGCTCCATGGCTCCACAGCGCCGCTACCCGGCGGGCGGTTACGACGGCGATACGACTCTGACGAAGATCTTCGTGGGTGGGCCTCGCGTGGGAGACGAGGAGGGAGACCATGAAGCGTTACTTCGAGCAATTCGGTGAGATCGTCGAGGCGGTTGTCATCACCGATAAGCACACTGGACGCTCCAAAGGCTATGGCTTTGTAAGTTCCTCTTCTTGTAAAATACCGTGACGGTATCATGATTATCATGATTAAGGGAATGATACATTTTGTCTCGCAGGTGACGTTCAAGGATGCGGAGTCTGCAAGGAGGGCTTGTGTGGATGGAATGCCGGTGATAGATGGCCGGAGGGCCAATTGCAACCTGGCCTCCCTCGGTCATCGGCATCAACCGGTGCAGGATCACGGTAATAACTTGTCTTGTTCCTTGTATTTGTTCTGGTGCGATATTGGATTGGATCTCAAACCAGAGCCTGATCACAATGGCTGGTCAGCATCCAGGTTCGTTCGACCGGTGTTTTACGGGCCGGCCGTAGCGAGCTACCGCCCCTCGGCATATCTCAACCAATCCACCACCAACTACGCGATCCCGTACTGGTAATGTTTCTACATACTTAATCTTGCTTAATTTATCAACAATTTGCTACGTCGTTGAGGACTTGATTAAAAGACAAGCCCCCTGATTGTCCATTTTTGTTTAATTACAGGTCATGCAAATATATTTATTTAAAGCTAAGTTGCTGCTTTATTTCTATATTTATGTATAAAGCAGTTCATCAGATTTATGTATTGAATCATGACAGGAATATTATAATTGTCCGTATTTCCTCGAACTTAATTCGTATAATTGTTAATTTCAGGTACCCCAACATGTACTCTCAAGAGGGCATGTACCCTTCCTATGTAAGCTAACTACTGTCAAATCCCAATTACCCAACTAGATGTTCTAAAGCTGGTTAATTAACTCTTATGTTCAGGGGTATTACAATCTTAATGGAGTCCCGCAGCAGTACCCGTACTACACAGGGCCTGGAACTTCCACTCCAACTTTGTTCCCAGAACTACTACAATCCCTTACAATTACGGCATATACATGCAGCCGAATCAAAGCGGCGGTGGCGGCGGCGGCGGATACGGCTGCAATACGGACAGGTGGTGCAGTACCCTTACTTGACCCAGCAGTACACCGGAATAGTTCCATTCCCACCTCCCTTGTGCCAGGACCAGGTATGCGAGTCGAGTCGTAGAGCTATAACCCCAATGATTAGTAAACGGACAGCTCTACTTAGATCTGATTACTGCGAAGATTTTGGATTATGAAGATTATTTCTCCAAATTGTATAATCCCTTTTCTTGTAAGAAACCGTTTATACCATAGATTTTCTCTGATGAAATAGATGCGATTAACGGATTAAGACTCGCTTTCTCATCTTCATCGTGCATCGGACAGGTGTGAAATACGGCCCCAGCAGCGCCTGCAGGCGGACCCAGCAGCTCGCTACAGACCGCAGCGGGACCGGATCAGAGCAATTCAGCTTAATTCTTGCATTCTGTTCCATTGAGAGACTAACATAATCATCAAAGAGGTGAGGACTGGATAATAATAGCAGCAACGTGAACAAGAGGAAGTGATTCCATGATGACAAGCAGAAGCAGCAACAGGGATGGGAACTGGAAATTATGGTAGGGAAGATGGTGGCCAGCACGGGTTGTCCTTGTCTGTCTCCCCAACCTTCATCATCATCCCCAATTTATTATTTTTTCTCCTTTTTTTCCTGTTATTTTAGTTCGATGATGTTCAGAGAATTTTGGATATACATTTATTCGAAATTTATTCAGATCTATTCCACTTCTAGACGTATGAATAACGGTCACAGAGTCAAAAAAAATTAGAGATATTTACACTCATGAGTAATTTCATAATTATTGCAGAAATCCTCGATAATCACGAATTATATCCAGAACCTCAAATAATACTTAATCTTTACATAACATAACTCTGTGTCAAGTTCCGTCTTAATTTTCCGTTAACTCTGACAGGAAAAGTCATATGTTGACAATTTTACCCTTTGAAACACAACATATTTATAACACGATGCCATTCTGGAGATCAAACAACATGCCCCCTCCGGTCGGAGCTTCCCCTTCATGCACCTCCGCCCGCAAGCTGCCCCCCCCCCCCCACTCCCGCAGCTCGCCGGCACAAGCTCCAGCAACATCCCTCCGTGTGTCCGCCCTGCAGCCCCACCCCCTGCCCCAACGCATGCCTCTGCCCGCAACCATCCCCCTTCCGGCCGTTAGCCCGCAAGCTCCAGCAAACCCCCACACCTTTCCCCTGCGCGCGCCTTCGCAGCTCTAGCCCTCTCGCCTCGCCCGCAAGCTTCAACCCCCCCCCCCCCCAAAACCCGTAGCTCCAGGCCAACCCTGCACGCACCTCCGCCCACCTACCCCATCGTTGCCCGCCGCCTTCCGTGAAAGACTCCTTCGCTTGCTGAAAGCTCCAAGATTGGACCCACCTCGTCCTCTCATTTCTTTATTTTGATTAATCTGAACCGTTAGATCTCGGACTGGGTTAGATTAACTCAACCAGCTGGTGAGTTAATGAATTAAGTAACGTAAGGTTATGGATGTAATTCATGATTATCAAAATATCCTGAGGTAATTACGAACATTACCCGAGATTATAAGTGTAAATATCCAAAAAAAAAATTACTCGTTTCGCGAGGGACTATGTCCCATCCTATCGATTTATTTAGTTGAGGAATATTGCTTTGGGTTTTTTATACTTGTACCCTTCGAGATTCTTCAATTACAATTATACCTTACCTTTTTTTACCACAATGCTCGTGTTCATGTATGCTTACAAAGCCAACAATACTGCTCTTCTCTCATTATAGTTAGGTAAATTATACAAAATGTCCCTAACTATATTCCTGATTTCAATGTCAACATGAACTTTGAAATGAAACAATGCAGTATTCGTTCTTTAATATTTGTTTCAATGTGGTTTTGAGTTATAGTCCTTTAAGGTTGGAAAGATAAAAGATCAACTACTTTTTAATAATAAAGGATAACATTAAAACAGATCTTAAAGTTCGGATATTACATTGTTACTTTTCAAAATTCATGCACGATATTGAAATCATATGTATAGTTCAAGAACATTTTCTGTAATTTATTGTAATAGCTACACCACTATTTTAACTTAATAGAAAGACAATACTGTGAATTTTGTAAGAATATAGGAGCTACGTTCTATTGCAAAAGATAAGGATATTATTGGCAGAATCTAAGAGGAACACAAGTGTAAAAGCCTATTTTTTTGCACATGTTTGGGAAAATGAGCAGGGCCTCAAATGCAAATTTATCATTATATTAGTCAACCCTATTTATTCTAATGAAATAATTAGTTGGAGTCAACGGGACAAAGGGTTTAAAAAATGGACTACTTACACGTCTACCACTTCGACAGACAGAGAAATCACACTCAGGATTTTATATATTTTCTTGAGAAGTTGTTTTTATGATCAAAGAGTATCTTACTTTTGCTGCAAATTGATTTTCAACAATAATTGTCGTTTTGAGAACCTGCAGGTTCCTCGATTTTTTTTTAGAATTTTTACAGCATAGATCCTGTAATCTTATTTAATTAAGTAAACCCTTGCAATCTTTGTAATTACATCGTGCCCCTTATAAAATCACAGACGAGGGTTGAAAATACATTGGTTTGAATACCTCAAGTAAGGGGGGAGAGAGAAGAATTCCGTTAAGGACCACTTTAAAGGACCAGGGTTCGAATTCTACTAGTGAAAAAAAGGGGGAGAGGAGAGAGAGAGAATGATTGCCCATCGGCGGTGGTGGAGCGACACCAAATATCGCTGAAGATGAGATTTGGGATGAAAGTACCAAGCAATGGCCTTCCTGGTCGAGGGATGCATTCCCGTTAACAAGCATGGGTGAACACACTTATATGCTTATCCAGTGGCCCACCCTTGCTCACACACTATTCAACATGTGCCACCCAACCCCACGCCTCTAAATTCAAGTGGACGAGAAGGTCGAATGAGCGCATATGTTGTATAAGTGCTCACCCATTCTGGGGCGAGCCCTCGAGGTGCACGTCCCTTTATGCACGCCATTCGCACCTTTTCTTGTAGTGACTGTTATTGAGAATAGGTCATGGGTCATTACGCAATGAGGACATTGTGAATAAGTATGTGTGATTCTAAATAGAGTACTACATCTAGTAATAATAAAGTGTGGTAATAGCTTAAAGTAGTATGGGATACTACTATACAACATGAGCTTAAGTATTTTGGGATGTGGACAAGGGCTTTAGTTGTGTCCACCCAATAAGTTGTTTGGGCTAGTAATCCTCGATAACAGACTGGATCTAAGGCTCGGATGTTGCAGATGGTATCCTCTAATAGTGGAAAGGATTACCCAAGAGGTTGAGCCACCCCTACCATAGAGTTAGGAGGAAAGGGCTACCTAAAATGTGAAGATGTCACTATTACTGTGAATAGGTCATGTCATTACACAATGAGGATGTTGTGAATAGAAGTGGAGGTGATTGTAGTACCTTAAATATAGTATCACATCTGGTAATAAAGAAAGTGTTGCGGTAGCTTATAAGTAGCGGGGACTATTATTAGACAACTTTAGCTTACACATTTTGGTTATAATCAAGTGCTCCAGTTGGGCCCAAGCTCAATAAATTGTCTAAGCTAATAATCACCAGTAACTGACTAGGTTTAAAGTCCGGGATGTTACATTACTGGATAACTAACCCAAAGTCAATAGTCCACTCTTATTAACCTATCGTACCATTGGGATCAAACTTACTTGTGATTTATTATTAATAATCTCTATACATTGTATTGTTACATTTGACTCATCACTTGAATATAGTCGACTAACCCAAATAATTGGCCGATGACTTTGCAAAACATATTGATTTTGTATTTTATGTCATCTTTCATATCCTAACATTACACTCAGAATGTTGGGTGGTGCCTTAATGTACAAAAGTGACTACTTGTACCCAAGCAACTTCCTTTCAATGTATACTCTTCCAGAGGAAAATACTTCCCATCACTCTTGATCTCTCTATACCTTGAATCTATATGTGTGATCAAGCTAGCTAAAACATCGCATTGATCGCATCTTGGTTAACAATCACAACTTTATCGAAAACTTCCTGATCTTTACACTTTCAAATTATGCATTCTTAAGGCACTATTCTATTTACTTAGCCTTATATCGATTAACATATTTATTAACAAATGTGACTCTATGTTCATTTACATTGTACTATATGAGCTCGATGTATAGGCGTCTTCATTCAACAAAGTGTAAAATGCTTCACGAGGTTGTTCAAGATTGGATTCGCAATACGCTTTTCTCCTTCAACTTCAGTAGTTTCAAATTCAAGATTAGATCTAGTCTATGTTTTATGCCTTTTTTATCTAGTCTTTTATTTCCATTTTACTATAAAGTGTAGTTTATTTTTCATTTCTTGTTCTTAGTTGATGAATCATGAAGTAATTAAAGTTTCATAGTTATATTTCTTTAAATGTAATAAAACTTTATCTCTCCTTGCAAACTATAAATACATTTATATACAAAATATATTGTTTTTATTTTAAAGTATATTTAATTAATAATTGATTGATTAAAACATGCAAAAATTTAGATCCTAAATCCTAAAACTCCACCTTTCTCTATGCAATCCATATTCTTAATCTGAAATTAGATATTATATTTTTGATTTTTTGTGATTTTCAACGACAATGACTTTTGATTTCAAATCCTGGATTTTGTGCTCATCAAAAATAATGCTATTGCTAGGGAGGCAATTTTAGCATTATATTTTTCATCTTTATGTATATTTTCTACATTTTTTTCATTTTCCTTCTAAGTTTCTAACATTGCCCATGTTTTTTTCAAATGCATTTTTCTCCATTAAAAGCATAAAAAATATTGCATGTGTTAAAAATTTTGTTCATATTTTTCTCTTATCTATTTTTATGCATTTCTGGAATAGTTTTCATGATTTTCATGATTTATAATTTATTTTCTATTGTGTTTATTTTATTCATAAAATATTTATTTTTGTCCAAAATATTTATAATGTCCCCTTATATGATACATTTTATGTGTAACCATGATAAATGTTCAAGATTTTTCTATATATTCTTGAAATTGTTATGTTTTTAAAATTGATTTATAGTGTCAATTATCTTGTGTAGTTGTCTTTAAAAGTTGCAAACTAATTTTTTATTTCAAATTATATAGGATAAGTCGTTTTCTTCATACATATTGTCATAAACTATTATTGTTCATAAAATCAAAATTAGTTGAGCAGTTATTAGTTCATTTGTATCTTTTTACACAGACAACTTGTTTTTTTAATTTGTCCCCTCTACACCCACAAAAAAGTGTGAGTTCTACCAACTTTTTGGTTGCAATATTGATTTGAGCATGTCAATATATAGTTTCTGACCATAAGGATTCTATTTCTAGCTCTTTCTTTTGACTGGGGAAGGATGTTATCGACTTTTCATTATTTTATGATATGTTTTATTTACCTTTGTGACTTTCTCAAACAAGTGTAGAATGGATTATTTGAATTTATATGTTCCAATGGTGAGATTTGTACTAGTTTCTTAAATGTGGAAATGTCTAACCAGAAATGCGCCATCTCAAAGCTACTAAAGGGGAACTAGTACAAATGTAGTTTAAGGCAATAAACATCATAATCTCAACTAAAGGGGAACTAAATGTAGATAATGTCTCAAGTCCTAGCATTTGGAACTAAATTTACAAAGAATTCACAACACGAGAGGGGATCCTCTAATGTTACATTACCTTCCGTAACGTAGGGGAACCGCTCGATGAGGATCAGAAACCATTCCCGCCTCCTTTGAGCATCGTCCGATCCTCATCAAGCAGCTCCCCTGCGTTACAACAGGTGCTATAACAACATAATTCCTGCTCTGTCGCAACACAGGGTTCTGCCAACTCTGACCCTCCCATCTTTATAGAGAGTTACCATGAAAAAATGTAATGACTTGAGATGACAATCAAAGATGAGGCTGACCCCATGAGTTAAAATATGGATAGTGACGAGTAAAAATTGCATTTCAAAACTTTTCTTTATTTTTTTCTAATAAATGTTGAAAAACAATTAATAGTTTATGATTAGGTTGATTCAAGATCTTGCATAGCAACAATAAGAAGGCTATTTAACCCTTAATTTAGAGATGGCCATACATTTAGGGAATGTCGTACTAATATTTGATTTCTTTTCGATAGGATAATATCAAATAGAAGTCATGATCCTCAATTTCTCTATAACAAAAAACACCAAGATTCTATTGAATGAGAATGCTCCAACAATAAGGATATTTGAATGCTAACATGATTCGTCTAAGTCTAGTAGCTTTTGCACAGTGTTTACATTACAAATTTTTGAGTGTGCAAAGAGATTTATTCTCTTTTATTTCTCCAAAGAATACCAAAGAATTTATTTCTATGGCTCCCTATTCCACATATATTCCAATAAAGCACTTACAAATAGTAAAATAAAAGATTAAGCACTAAAGCCGCGATCATGATAATTATTATTATCTCAAGCATATATTTTTTTCCAAATTCATAGATGGAAAAACTTTTTTGAGCAGAGTCATGGAATCAAAATTCAATAATTTCTAACATTTTATTCGAATATGAAAGAGTGTTGGTAGAATATGTTGTCAACATCTAAAACCACATCATGTTTTCCTTCATAATGCTTGAAAGAATCGGAAGTACCTAGAGAACAAAGAGACAAAGGAAAGGGTAAGTTGGGATAACTGGAATAGTACGTTCCATTTATTCAATCTAAAGGGATGAAGTTGTATCTCATGTTAGTGACTTAGATTTTGCTAATGACTTAGTTGCATATTTATTTCATAGCTTGGTTAACTTTCATGTATAAGCTCGTAGAAACTCTTTGATGAAAATGTAGAAAAGTAGAAGCCAACTCAAAGCCTAAAGTGATTCCGAAAGACTCTACTTGAACGCTCAAGATTCAAAATTATATTGATGAAAGAATCAAAGAAGATCCAATTCTAAAAGCTCAAGATTTGAAGACTTGGAAGGCTGTTGTGACATATTACATAGTTTTATTTTATGTTGAAAAACAGTCTTATAGTTTTGCATATTCTTGATCGACAAGTAAACTTAAGCTAGAATCATCAATTTCACAGGATCGATGTTTTAGACTTATGGTCGATCACCTTAACACCCATGATCGATCACCCTTGATCGACCATCTTATTTCTCATGATCCTTCAATCATAATCAACCACCCTTTTGATCATGATCGATCACTTTTTGAATTCCAGTCCAACGGTCAATCAAATCAATCACTTTTGTGACCTGATCTATCACCTTGTTTATATGATCGATCATTGCATGGATGGATTTTGAACATCAAAACATTGGACTTTCTATTTTTGGATACCAACTTTGTTTACATGATCGATCACTTTTAGTGCTCTAATATAATCATCTTCATCATTCTTGAGTATTTTCTACGCTAAATGTGTGTGTGTGTGTGTGTGTATCCTTTGAGAGTTGTCAAAGGAAGGGTATAAGTTGTATGAGAGGTTGTGCCTTGGGTTAAAGTAGCGTTGGAAAAGTGGAATCAGGCTTCGCAGATAGCTTGAAGGGGAAATCTTAGTAAAATGATTAATGTTTCAAGTATTGAATTGTTGTGATTTTATTACTTAAAGACTCATATATAAATCATGCAAAATTGATAGATTTCTATTTTATCCTTTTAATGATGTTTTGTTATTGATCTTGGACTTCATAAACAATTTGTCCATTTTTTAATCATTATGAAAATTATATTGATATGTACATTGCTTATTTTTCATGAAAGTTAGTCATCTTGTTGTATTAAATTGTGATTTATATAGAATATGCAAATTGCATTAAATTGTGATATATTAATCTACGTTGAATGCATTAAACTGTTACTTTTATAATTTGTAAGGTGTTTTTGGATATTAGGATTAAAAACACAATATTTTAAAAGCCAAAAATATGCATTGCTTTATGCGATCTACTGCATTTTTTGGATTTTTGGAAAAAAGGAAACAAAATATATACATAAAATGGTAAGTTCAAGTTTGTACAATTGTATTATACAAGAAGGACATAAGAATCCAATTTTCAAATATGAAACTTCAATTCCTTAGAATTTGATTTTACTTTTTAGATAATTGAATGCGCATTGATTCAAAGATGAGTAGATTTCATGGAAGACTGTATGGCGTAGAAAATTGGCTTTAATTCTTAACATGCTTAAATTAGAGTTTTTAAAAAAAATTGTTGATTAATGTTAATTATATGTACATAATGGAGTTGGTCATGTGAATTGGACTTAATATGATTTATAAAATTCAGTGAAGAGGGTGTGTCAATGTTTAACTTCTTATTTTTTAGATTTGATTCCATTTCTTAAACTAATTTAGAAGTTAATATAATATAATTAGTCTATTTTTATTATCAAAGATAATTTTGTTATTTTATTGTTATTTTGTAATTTGTATTTTCTTCACGAATTAAGGTCAATTTTTATATAGTAGATATGAATAAGAGATTCATCACTTATCAAGATGAAGCCTTCGGTAGTTCGTCAATTGTGCATGATGTAATGCCAGAATAGAAAAATAAAAGTTTAGGTCCATCAGGCATTTTCCTGCCCCGCTCTTTTTATTTGTAAGCATATGGAGGGAAGTGTTGTTTGCCACCTAGAATTTGTCATACTACATTGGGAGACAAATCAATGGTTTATAGGGATGCAAACGAACGAATACAAATACTGATATAGGTGTTATTGTATACTTTACATGTTGTAAATACAAGTACTGATATTGATGGATACAAAAAATATGTCATTATATCCTTAAAAAATGGGTACATATGTAAACGAATATTTGATCACATTCAAATAATATTGGAAATACTTTGCATATCGGCTTACAGCCATGTATTGGATTGAATGCGCATCATATAAATATACTGCTTATATCTTAATTATTATACTAAATATAGTGAAGGGAGATACAAAATTATGTTATATATGGTTAAAAATAAAATTCTATAACTTATATAGGGTAAAATGGGTTTCCCTTTGGGGGAGCTAACTTGGCTCCGGTTGTTCCATTTTTCCATTTTTTATTTTTTTAAAAATACATCCGTGCATTTTCATCATTATATCCTATATTATATGATTCAAGTTTCATGCGGAAACAAAGACTCCTAGGACCTCCATCTTTTTAACGGTCGTAAATTTATTGAAATTGACTCTGTTTAGATGGAGGTCGTAAGACTCTCTATTTTGTATAACACCAATATAGGGATATAGTTATGAAAAATATACGAAAATATTTTTTAAGAAAAATAAAAAATAGGGAAAATGGAGCAGGCGCAAGTTAGCTACCCTTAGGGGCAACTCCATTTTACCCTATATATAGGGGAAAAGGAGTATGTACCCACCTTTTTCCCATATTTTTTATTTTTTTGAAAAAATCTAGTGGAATTTAGATCACAATATATCACCATGATATCATTCAAAATACGACTTATTCGAGATTTTTATCTCCTCCATCAAGACTATCAAATTTTAACAGTATCAGAATTGTTGAAATTGACGCCCTCCAGATGAAAGTGTTAGGAACATATGTTTTACACTAAATTTGAAATACATATTCCACTTATTATTTTAAGTAAATCCCTCCAAGTTTCATTTCAAAAAATAAAAAAAATCGTGGAAAAAAGATGAGAGCATATTCTTATATGCTCCAAGGGATCATACTCATTTAACCCTTATGATGGGAGACGTCACCGTGGCTTTGATTTTCATCACCTTTTTCTTTGTTTTTCATGATTTTCTGTGAGTAGGTAAGTCTTGTTTAGGATTTTATTTTCATTTTTTGTGCATCGTAGGTTAATTAAACCTAAGGACAATAACCTAGTCAAAGTAATATGTTCTTCCCCATGTAGAATTTATCACTCTTTCTAGGTGACACGTTTTCTTTTCCGATTTTCATTTTCATATAGGTTCGTTTAAATTCCTTGCACGGATCACTTTGCATGTAGAGAGCTGGATGACAGTACGCATCTTTTATCCCTACATGCATCGTTGATTTAATACATTGTATTTTCGTCTTCTCCCCATGTTTTCCTTCACTTAGGATTAAAGGAAAAATGTCAAAAACTTCGTTATAATGTTAAATGAGTATGCTCCCTGGGAGCATATAAGAGCATGCTCCCAGCTTTCTTTCCATTTTTTATTTTTTTAAAACGAAACTTGAAGGGATTTTCCTAGAATAATAAGTAGAATAAGTGTTTCAAATTTTGTGTAAAACAAACGTTCCTAACACTTACATCCGGGGACGTCAATTTCAGCAATTTTGAGGCCATTAAAATTTGGCAGTCTTGATGGAGGGATAGAAGTATCAAATTAAGTCGAATTTTTGTTGGTATTTTATTTCAAATACCTTTAACTTTTTTCAAAACTTTGGTTGCTTATCTATCTCCTTTATTTATTTCTTTGATAGTTAATGGATTTAATTGGAGCTTACGTTTCTCATGTTGGAGGGTGTAATTTCAACTTGCTTTTAATCATTATTTTCATAATGATATCATAAATATAATAATTGAAACTTTTGTATCGTTGCATGGATGTTGTACATTGCACACTTATTCAATTATTTTATTTATGTTAGATTTGCTTACATTCTTATGTTATTAATTGTGGTACTCATTCCATCGTGTAGTAATGTTTAAATTATTTATGCGTTGGATTTCTTGAGTTTTCCTGCTTGTTTTGAATTTTGTTTCTAATGGTTCTTGACATCTTGGCCTATATAAGATTGTTCATTTATTGAGAATTAGACATGCACAACATTTTCTATCCCTCTTCTCCCATTCTCTCTTTAGAGTGAGTTCATTCTGAAGGAAGGATCGTTGTTGCTCAACTGATCTTGACGTTGGTGAGTGCACACTCGTCGAGATCCCATTGTTGTATCATGGAGAATAGTCGTACCAGTACTGATTGCACTGTCGGAATTTCCGAGGGAGGTACGAATCTATTCTTAAGGACAGTGCATTTTGCACGCCTCGACTAGTTGGTTCATCTTGTCACATTAGATCCGATATCATATTTCTAACCCTCCTTTTATTTTACCTACAATCTTAAGAATAGATATGGAGGGCGCTATTATGCTTGCTTTAAAATCTCTTCTCCCCTATTTTATTTAAAGTGGAGCAGTTTTCCAGTTCCTGCTATAAACGTTGGCAAGAAAAAGTTTTTATTTTGTTAGAGCTAAATAATGCGGCTTATGTCCTTAGCATACCTAAAACCAAAAATTAAGTTTTCTACATGGGAAAAGGCTAATAAAGTTTGTAGACATACTATCTTGAGCACACTTTCAAATGAATTTTTTGATGTCTACTATACATCTAAATTAGCATCTGAGATTTGAGAAGGCCTATGGAAGAAGTATATTTTAGAAGATGCAGGAAATCAAAAATTTGCAATAAGCAATTTCTTAAACTACAAAATGACATAAGAAAAGGATATTACATCACAAATCCATCAGTTTCATGTTTTAGTTGATGACTTAAAAGTGAAAAATAAGATTACCTGATTATTTTCTAGCCGGATGCCTAATAGAAAAATTACCTGAAACCTGAAAAGATATAAAAATAATTTAAAATATAAAAGAAAGACCATGACCCTACATGATGTTATTATCTATATTAGGATTGAGGAACAAAGTAAGATTAGAGAAAAATAAGAAAAAACTAAAGAAATGATAGCTAAAGCTAATGTGGTGGAGACCAACTCAAACAAAACTTTCAAGCCTCGAATTAAGAATACTAGAAATAATCAAAAGGGAGGTGGAAAGTTTTTCCAAAGAAAAAGTCACAATCCAACTTTTAAAAGAAAAATTGTGAATTGCTTCGTTTGTGGGAAACCGGGTCATAAAGCTACTCAATGTAGATACAAAAAATTGGGTGATCAACCAAAAGCAAATGTCGTAACTGAAGCTGAAATTGTTGTTGCGGTGGTGAGTGAGACAAACTTAGTGGCACATGAAAATGAATGCGTGGTGGACTCCAGTGCCACTCGCCATATATGTGGTGATAGGAATGTATTTAGCTTCTATAAACCTGTGAAAGAATGAGAGGAGAAAGTCTATTTTGGGAATTCTCAAACTTCTCCAATCATTGGAAAATGAACAATTGAGTTGAGACTGACTTCTAATAAAATCCTTTCACTGCGAGATGTGCTTCATATATCCGATATCTGTGTAAATTTAATTTTAGTATCCCTTCTCATCAAGAAGGGAGTAGAAGTTACTTTAGAGTTTGATAAATTTGTCATGACTAAATCTAAGACTTTTGTAGGGAAAGGATACAACAGTCAAGGTCTTTTTGTACTGAATATTATTGATATGTTGAATAAAAAAAGCTTCTACTTCTTTTGCTTATATACTTGACTCTTTTAATGTTTGGCATGGAAGATTAGGACATCTCAACTTTTCTTACATGAAAACAATGAAACAATTAGGATTGATTGAGAATTTACCTTTATCCTCTACAAAGGAAAAGTGTGAAATTTGTGTATACTCCAAGTCTATCAAAAAACATTGTACTTCCATACACAATAGAGAATCTGATTTGTTAGAACTTATTCATACTGATTTAGGTGATTTGAAAGGGAATATCACTACAGGTGGGAAAAAAATTTTACATTACTTTTATTGATCATTTTTCTCGTTATACTATGGTTTATTTGTTAAGTTAAAAAGATGAGGCTTTTGAAATGTTCCTAAGATACAAATCTAAGGTTGAAAATCAACTCAAGAAGAAAATAAAAAGGCTAAGATCTGATAGGAGAGGAGAATATGATTTCAAATCTTTTAATGATTTTTGTGTGCAGAATGGTATAATCCATAAATTCACACCTCCTTATTCTCCTGAATCAAATGATGTGGCTGAAAGAAAAAATAGGGCGCTTAAAGAAATGACAAATGCTATGCTAATAAGCTCAGGTGCTCCTTTGAGTTTGTGGGGAGAAGCTATTCTCTCAGCATGCGTCATACAAAATAAAATACCTTATAAAAGAACCAATAAAGCACCGTATGAACTATGGAAAGGTTATATACCTAACTTAAAATACTTGAAAGTGTGAGGGTGCTTAGCCAAAGTTTTCCTTACTGAGCCTAAGAAAAGAAATCTTGGTGCTAAAACATTTGATTGTTTATTCATTGGTTATGCTCATAATAGTCACGTTGGTCATTATAGTGCTATATATCGATTTCTTGTTCCTAGAAGTGAAAATAATATTATGTAACCGAATACTATTGTTAAAAGTAAAAAAGCTGAATTTTTTGAGCATATTTTTCCTTTGAAATTCCCTTTAGAAAAGCCTTCTAGAACTATACATATAAATAATGATATAGATGAAAATGAAGCTCAAGAATTAAGAAAATCTAGGAGAACTAGGAAAGAAACTGATTTTGAAGGCGATTTCTTTACATACCTTGTTGACAATGATCCTCAGTCTTATAAAGAAGCTATTTCTTCTCCTAGTTCTATCTTCTGGAAAGAAGCTATCCACAGTGAATTAGATTATATAATGGATAATCATACATGGGAATTGGTAGATTTATCACCAAGTGCTAAAACTATTGGGTGTAAGTGGATTTTGAAAAGGAAGCTAAAACCCAATGGATATGTAGAAAAATTCAAAGCGAGATTAGTGGAAAAAGGTTTTTCTCAAAAGAAAGATATTGATTATTTTGATACTTTTGCTCTTGTAACTAGAATTTCTTCTATAAGGGTTTTAATTGCTTTAGTTTCCATTCACAAATTAGTGATTCATCAAATGGACGTTAAAACTGCTTTTTTAAATGGTGATTTAGAAGAAGAAATTTACATGGATCAACCTGAGGGTTGTATTGTTTCAGAGAATGAAAGGGTTACATAAGGAGATGAAGAAGAATGTAAACAAGATGGAGTGAATAGATGGTTACCAGTGAATGGATAAGGAGTCAAAAAGAGGGAAAATAGAATGGATGCTCTACACTCAATCAAACACAAGGCACACGCGTAGGTTCACCAGCTCACTAAGGGCATAAAAGATTGATTTTTATCTTTTGAATTGTATGTTTTTTGTGACTTAATGTTTGCAAGACAAGTACTAGGTGATACCCTTAGGGTCTGTTTGGTTGCTGGGTTGTGGTGGGTTGAGGTGGGTTGGATAGTTGTTTGGGATGGTTATGTGGGCTGGAGATGGTTGGAATAAAGAATGTGATGTGATGTCACTATGATTTATGATAGAATTCCATCCCTTGAAAAGAGGGGGGTAAACCGGGTTACCTCGGAGTAACCCGGGGTAACTTGGTTACCAAACGAGCCCTTAAAGTGATAAGTAGTTAGTAAGCTGTGAAGATTTCACAGTTTGAACATTGTATGATTTCAACTTCTAGCCCACCACTTTACTACTTGTGTAACTCGAGGACACTGTTAAGAACCATGGATCTAATGTTTTTGGCTCTTTCTTAGCGTTAGTTCATTCTGTTACAAGATGTACATACAGATAATGAAGGTTTTAGCTAACCCAATACGACTAATCCAATTATAAATTTTATTTTTGGTCAAAGTCAATTAAATAATCCCATATTTAGCTTTTTTTCAATTTTTTTGAGTACTTTTTGATCACAACCTAGCAGTTCTCCGATTTCCTTTTTTATTCCTAAGTGATATCAAAACAAGAGAGAAATCGTAAAATGTGATACAAGTCATAAAATAATTATGGATCCAAAGTAAAAAATGCACACTTTTCTTCCAAGTGCTCTTCGTGAGGGATAATATACTAATTGAAAATTACACTAAATGCATGCACTATAAAACTGCCCTAAGCAATATTTTATATGTAGTGGTGAAGCAAAACATTTATTTGTCTAAGTCTAATCAATCTAAAAGGAATATGAGACTAATTAGGTGTTTGGACCTAACACAACTCAACACATGAAAATAAGAAGTCCCAAGTGGTTCTATTGAGCACAAAAAAACAAATAAAAAATCAAAAAAACATGAAACATAAAAATAAATGAAAACAAAAGTCAATGAAAACACAAGAAACAAGCCAAGAACCTTGACCACTCGGAAGGTGGTTAAAACATGTCCGAATAGTTATCATATTGTGTAGCTACACATGCGAGTCTTTGAATGAAAACCATTCTAAAGAAATAAGTATAAAATATAGGTATACAACAACTAAAATAAAATGCATGAATAAATCTAATCTATGCTAGTCTAGCTCAATAGATACTCTCATTTTCTCTCCACAACAGTCGCTCACTCTAGTTGAAGTCAACCTTCGGTCTGCTCAAGTTTCTTAACTTCCTAGGTATTCTCTCGATCACTTTGGGTACTTCACAAGAAAAGAATGTGCAAGCAATCCTAGATATGATGCAAGTAAAATATCAAGCAAGCATGCAAAACATACTTAATACTGAAAAACCTACAAAGATCATGGTGCCTCCTCGGTAACCGTTCCATTTTAATAAACAAAAAGATATGCTTGCAAAATATAATTTGTTCTAGTATACATTAAGTTCAGTTGTCTAACAAATTTTATTTCACAAATATTATTAACCAGGTAAGTGTATCCTAGGTCGAGCACAAGGAAGCAGCTAGAAATCCAAGTTGGGGAAATGGACACAAAGTCGAGTGTTCAGTTTCATGCAGTTACTGGTGAGTTATTATCTTTTTATGTATTTTTATTTTTTAGTATATTTTTGGATTCTTCATTTTCTTAATTGAATTCTGTGCATTTTTATTATTCAACTTAGATAATAAATAAAGTCATATACAAGAAAAAAGAAAATGATTTTCTATACATATAAAGGAAGAAAGGAGAGGGAAAATAAGTTTTTAATAAAACAAATGATAAAATATTATAAGAATATAGATAATGTGTTTTATGATTTTTATATTTTTGTCATTATTTTTGGGTATTTTTAAACAAAAGAGAATGGTAAAAAATCAAATGTAAATAAAAGTGGGGAAAAGAAAATAAGGAAAATATAATCAACTTAGAAAATAACAAATTGGTTCAAATGGGAACAATCATCTAAGTATTTTTCTCTTTAAATAAGATCCAAAAGGAATACATGTAGTTCTTTATTTTGAATTTATATGGACATTTAGTGATTTTTCATAGATTGTTTTTCTTTTTGTGATTTAGGAGGTAGACATATCTCTAATTGGCTTCTGAATATGATGTACTATCTAATGAGAAGCATCTACACTTCAAAGATGAAACATTAACTAAAAATAAACAAAATAGAAGACTGAACTAAAGGTTTTCATTTTCTTAACTATCTAAATAGTGTAATGAAATTCTAGAAAGATTACACTTGATTGATAATTAAAGGCTGTAGGACATAATTTTAGCTTTTAAAGATATTGCAAATTATATCCAAAATTAAAGAATGAGGCTAAATCTTCCAAAATTTCCAGAGGCCAAAAATTTCTCAATGAAATTTGGCATGCAATTAGGACTATACATGAACTATCATATATCCAAAATTTAGTCAAAAGTATGAAGCTTGTGATTTAATTTACATCGGATAATCCCGAAGGGTGTCTTTACTTCAAACTATCACAAGGAATACATGGCAACGCTAAAGTTTATGAAAGTCTAAATTAATATAGATCTGAATATATGGATTCCGACAAAATTAGTCTCATGAATTTTGAATAAAAATTATTAGAGTTGGAAAGCCTTAAATCCATGGGAGTAATGCAAAATACACAATAGTTAGAAGCTCAGTTTCAGCTAAAAACTTTTCCTTACGATTCTTAGATCCTCCCCCTTCCACCTACCCTCAAGTTCTTTGCAATCGATCCCTAACAGGACATTTAGCACGTATTGGTGGCTCTAGAATGTGCGAACTTTAGGGAGATTCACAAGAGTTGTATAAGTGGTGATGCAAAAGTTCCATCACGTGATTGATGTCACGTACGCGCTAGACTTGAATGGAGAACTTAAAGGAACATGTAACAACTTGATTGTTGGGCACACATTATGCCATGTGGAGCGATAAGGAGTGCATGATGCTATGGTAATCAGTCAAAGGAGGTTTTATATGCGATGGGTAGTTGTGCTCGAGGGATTCTTCAACCCCTTCCTTCTCCTTCCTCTGATGGGGGCAAACATGGCATACTTTAGTGGTACTCCACCATGGTTAGATCTCAAGTGCTTCTCTGAGGATCCTACAAAAGGTCAGATTCAAGAACTACTACTCGATTGTAGTGAATACAAACATGGGGGTGTTAGTCGGTACTCCAAGCGATGATGGAAAGGGGACGAACTCCTCCAGTCATGACTTGATCAGAGATGGAGTGGTTGTGGTGAAAGGGCAAGAAGTAACGAGTGTCGTCAAGGAATTGGAGAGGTGATGGTAGGAAGGGGAATAAATAAGGAATAGGAGGCACGATGGATGAATGGGGGAGGATAGAGGACCTTGGATGAAAGAGATGGAGAAAAAAAGAGAATAAAGAAGAAAGAGAAGCTATGAGGTTACTTGAGATGATATGGGAAAAGGTGGCCAACTAATGATGGATGGATATGAATATGGATGCATGCAGTGGAAGTTTTGTGCTCGGTGATGTCTTCGAGCATGCTGATGGTTTGAACATGAAACTTGGCAAGATTAAGAAGTCACTATAGTGGTTGCACACCATAGAACCATGCCTTGCCTCTCCGAGACTAGTGTTTCAACACTCTCGCAAGGAGCATTCACCTCCTCCCACTGATGGAATTAGAGGTTGGAAGTAGGGTGAATAGAAAATAGGCTGAAAATAGAAGATCTGTGGGTTTTATGTGGAAGAGATATTGAGGTCTGGAGAAGGAAGATGGTAGTAGTGAGGGCATGGGTTCGATGGAGCAGCTATCGATAGTTGAGGTTTGACCACTGCCAACAAGTGAGGCTCGAGGCAGTCGGGTGTTAGATAGGCTTTCAAAAATGGGGGAAGGTTGCGGACAAAAGTAGAGGATTTGACACATGGGTCAACCTCAACGGGGAAAGGGAAGGGCATGGAAATTCTTTTCCAATTGGGAGGAGGCAAACTGGGCATGAGAACTAAGGGGGACTTTGGTTAAAGTGACATATATAACTCTCAAAAGGATCAAAGGAAGAAAAGAGAGAGAAAATACAAAATAAATGCTAAACGAATTCAAATAAAAAAAACCAAGACATGAAACTTGCATGAAATTGAAAGATCTACGACTTCGAAAAAATGAAGTTTTCACAAAGAAAATATTTAGTTTGATATATAGAATTTTGATTCTATTTTTATAAGTTCTTAATACCAGATATTTAGTTTTATAATCTTTAGTACTATTTTCTTGTTAATAATATTATTATATTATATTTTTATCAAAATTTAGATATTACAAATTAATATAAATTATTTTGCTGTTTTTTATTTTTTTTGAAATGTAATATATATCTATATAATAGATAAAGCAAAATATAAGTCAAAAAGACCTAAAAAAGAGAACTTCTTATTCTTTTATTTTTATTTCATTTTTTATTTTGTTTTATATTTAAGATGTAGTATATATACACTAAATAAAATATAACTAAAACTCGGTGAAATAAGTTTAAATATAATCTATACAAAATATAAAAAAATCGAAGATAGTTGTACAATTGGTCCTAGACTGACTATTCACAAATATATCCCTCTTGGTTTCAAGGTTTTTTAAAATGATGAATTTTAAAAGTGATTTGGAGTTCATAGGCTTCAGATATAAAATATAGAATGCAAACATATCGAAAAAGTGAAACTACTTCAATTATCATCTATGGAAGATGATTTTTGTGATATTTATATATCTTTCTATATTCTTTACTGAATTGATGAAAAAGAAATTAGGTCATCCTATTATAAAAAATAAATATAAAAGTTTGAAGTTCTTATATATTTGTGTACTATTCTATTTCTATTGTTTTTTTACACAAAACAACATCTTTCTGTTGATTTCCTTAGTTTTCTACTTTTTATTGCGTTGACTAAGGCCTACAATATCAATCTATAGGTAAAGGACATGAACAACCCCTCGAACAAGTCAGCGTACCTTATCACTCTGATTCTTTGGAAATCTACATTCACATGCACTCATGCATGTGGTTGTCTTATTTAGTTTTGGATTTCCTTTTGCATATCTTAGGTGCTTCTTATGTTAATTCATGCTTCTTATTTACATATTGTATTTCTAATTATATTATATAAATGCATATATGAATGCATCTGTGAAAGTATTTTGCTCAATTTTTAGTTCATAGGTGGATGGAACATGGGTTCACTTGGACATGAATGAAGAATATATCCTTAAGCGCATCATGAAAGTGTGATGATCACATCCAATGTGATCGGAGCGACTAGTTGCACTAGTAGCTCGGTGCAGCAGAATTTTAAAAAAATTAAATCATATGATGAAACCACATGATCCAAGAACATTTCTTGGATCATTTAATCTAACCACAGAGTATTAGAAATACCTCTTGAAGCGTGGTTGTGATCACTTGATCTTTAAAGTAAGAGATCCTCCTGACTCAAGTTCGATCCACGAAGAAGGCACTTGCGGGTGCGATGATGAGACACGTGCTTCCCTCAATCGAAGATGAAGATCCAAGCAATGAATCTCCTGATTTCGTCCAACAAAATCTGATATCTTCTGCTTGTGCTAGAATCACCAAGGAAGATGGAAATCCACGAGCAATCGAGGCGACAGAACAACGGTGTATCAACAACTGCAATTCTATCAAGACTCAGGGTAGACGGACACACTTAGAGAGAGAGATGGGGTGTGAGAATGAGAGTAGGAGAGAGAGGAATTCGATGCATGTCTAGAATGTCTATGGTTGCCCCTTCTTATATAGTAGTTTGGGAGTCCATGGATCACAATCTATGGGATACACAAAATCAACGGTTAGATTGATTTGTGTTTTTAATCAACATTCATGATCATTGTTGTTTAATAAATCAACAACTATTAATTTATACTAAATTAAATATATGCTGCACTATCACCAACATAATTTAACTTAATAAAATTAATCAATAAAAGATAATAAAGAGGATAATAATCACCTCTTAAAAAAGGGGGATGTCACCTTGAACAATTCAAGGGTGATGTCACCTCTTTATTAGGTGAATTTTATCTTCTTTTATTTTATGAGATAGGATCTCATTATCTTTTAACTATTTGCAACAACATTTATTTCAAATATATTCACTAAATTAATTCCAAATTAATTAGTGAATATTTCAATCATACCATTGAAATAAATGTGAATCACATTCACAACCCAAAACAAAATGTAAAATTATATTTCCATTTAATTGCCCAATGTGAATCCAATTCACATCAGCAATCAAAGTAAATATTATTTACAAATGAGCTCTCTCTAATATATTATAATCATATTTATAATATACATTGATATTTTGGATAGCATGGATAGTACTATCCACATTCTGCACGTCCTTGATAATTAAATCTCACTTTGATGATCATTCTCATAATATGAATCTCATTCATATCATTCTTGATAATTAAATCTCATTTCATTATCAATATCCTGTTGTTCGGATACATAATTCATCAAAGGAATTATTCTTGAACTTCTTCAAGAATAGTATGCTTTATCCGTAGATACTTGGAGATAAGGACAGGGAGATTGTGCGTTCCATATATAGTGACTTGGTTGTTGAGATCATATCTCAAATCCAGATCTAGGGGACCTCTCATAGATGCTTGATTAAATCAAGTCCGTAAATCTAATCTTCTCATTGCATCTGAATCTCATTAAGACCAATGTCCAACCCTTGGACCAAGATTAGATTAGTTCTCTCTATTAAGAGAAGTCACTAAAACTCGGACATCTTTCATTACTCCCTCGGAATGGAAGCGTCATGGTTATACAATCGTTTATGATCACATCACCCTCAGGTATTCCCAATACCTGTATATCCTGCATACTGGAAGAGCTAGAATAAACCCGAAGCCTAAGATCACTTTAGACTGTCTTCTTCAGGGTTTTATCATTAAGATTCTCATTTAGTCATTGGGACTTGGTATCGATCATATGCTTTCCAAAGTCATATATCATACCTATAAATTCTGTCAAGCTTCAAAGCAAGACGACCATGCATGGAGTTTAATATATCCCAATACCTCATGAGTGAGCTCATGTCTTCTGGTTCGATAGTGAACTTGTATGATCCCTTTGAGAGATCGTATCACTCATATGACCTTGCATGCACACCAGCTCGCCAGTATATAGACCTTGTTTAGACCATCAACCTATTGGTCTGCCAAATGTACATACTCAGATATATAGCAACACAAATGTCTCAGGTCAGAGGATGCATGCCTACATCGTGATAGCATATGACATAGGTATTTAGTTATCTCGATCTTGTTAAGTCAACTCTTTGACCTAACTTACCTGAGACCTCTGAATCTCTATTCCCATGCATAGGACCTGCATCAAGAGGTCGGTTAGATATCAACCTTTAGAGATAGGATTGCCATCTCCCACTCAGGCTGGAAATCACATCTTGACAATCATTTGACGGTGCTTGATGAGTCCTCAATCTAACTCTTTAGATATTCGTCCAAGCACCAGCCTCTATGATTCAACAATTGAATCAACAACTTTATGATGTCAAGACAACCATGGTACATAACCCTATTTGTACAGAGAGACCTTATAGTGCATTCACTCACTTAATTTCAGACAGGGAGTGAAATAAACCAATAACTTTTATCGGTATATCAAACATTACAATAACATTTATTGTAGGAATGGTTCGCCCTGGGCTCACATGGCTAACAATCTCCCACTAGCCCTCAGAACCATTCAGGTACAACCCTTAAACCCATACTCATCATATGCTGGTCGAAACCCTTCTGTGTCAGAGGTATGGTAAGAGGATCAGCAACATTATCGGCGGTGACCACCTTGGTGATTACGATGTCACCACCTTTTGAATCTCTCGAATGATGTGGTATTTCCTTTCCATGTGCTTGTTCTTTTGATGCCACATGTGTTCCTTTACCTGAGCAATGGCTTCCATGTTATCGCAGAGCAACGGGATGGGAGTATCAGAGGAAACTACGCCAAGTTCCAGTATGAACTTGTGCAACCACACCACTTCCTTTGTAGGATCTGATGCGGCTATTGTTGAGCACGAAATCTTAGAGGATAGAAAATTAATGAATAAAAATGATAAGAGTGTCGTTGTCCCCAAAAAACCCGTGACAAACAAACAATTTTTTTCCTTTTTGCTACTTGTTAACCTATATAGAAGAAAGGGTCGAACTCAAGGAGGCTACAAATCCCGAGGGTTATTCAATTAATCGAAACTCAATTAAGAGAAAACATGAATCTCAAAGGACAACTATCCTCGGTTTTTGTGATTTTTTTACTTTTTTATTATTTATTTTCTATTTTTTTGTATTTTTTGATTTTCAAAATTTTAGTTATTTTGAATTTCCAAAAAAATATTTTTCAAATAACGAACAATATGCACAAGCACAAGAAATATGCACACCAACTCTTTTTTGTAGTTTTTCAATTATACCAAAAATGCTCAGAAAAATCCAAAGAAAATATTTTTGGGTTTTAAAAATTTGTAAATGTTTTTTGGGAATTTTTGTGGAATTTTCAGATGTTTTTTTATATTTTTCTAAAAATCCGACAATGAGAAAATGTGAAAATGTGCATAGCCTAGAGTAACTTGCAACTTAAAAAATATTTTAAATGCCCAAAACTCCTGACAATTATTTTTATGACAAACTATAGGCAAATATCTACAATCAA